>JANAVB010028000.1:22500231-22514175 GCA_029216955.1 Iris pallida | reverse complement strand
TGCCCAACCAATATCTTGTTAGTGCCGGGGCACAATTTTCGATAAAAACTGAGAATATGAAATAATTGTAAAAACAATGTTCCAACACAACACTTCTAGGAAGGTTGCGCAAGTATAACGAAGATCTAAAAAATATCGTTATGATATTATGAGAATCTAAAAAGATTTCGTAATCACAGCAGCGAAAATGACAGGCGAAAGATGGAAGATGGCCTGCTGGGGTGAATGATCACGTTGGTCAAAGCTTTATTCGCCCTACTCGAACAGCTTCCAGGAACCAGCAAGTTCGTCGGAGACTTGGAAACACTCCTGCTCTTCTGACTCCTCGATGGACAAAAATCTCGTGCAAAAGCAACGCTGGTGCGGCGCCTTCCCTCTCTCTTGAATTGCAGATCAGAACTGTGTTAAGGAACACGTCTGAAATCTCTGTTTACTTTGTGCTAAAGAACACTTCGTAAACTTTCTAGTGGCTTCTCTTTCTATTCTGTAATGAGCCTGAGAGAGGGATGCCTCATATAGGCCCTGCAGCAACTGGTCGGTTGCCACAAAGTTAGGGACGTGGTATAACTACCCCCAACTTGTAGCAACTGCCCAGAACATGCACACGCACGTTCTGCTGCCAACTGCGCACACCCAGTGCTCCTTGCACTCATGCGCAACAGAGCGCACACTGACTGCGTACACTGTGCGCACTTTGTGCCTGCACGCACTGCGCACACTGCGTACGCAGCATAACCAGCGCGCCTGCACAACCCGAGCAAACCCGTGTAACCCGCACAACCCTGCGCAACCCAGCGCAACCCAGCGCACCCAAGCGCAACCTGAGCGCAACCTGGGCGCGCACCTGGACACGCAACTGGGCTTGCGCAACATGGCAGCGCAAGTAGCTCGCCAATGAGCGCAACTAAAGCGCACTATGCGCCTAGCGACGATGCTGACGTGCTAAGTGCAAAGTGCGCCAACAAAATGCCACATTACGCCTCATGAGCCCATGAGCCCGAGTCCGAGTCGCTAAGCCCATACGGGGCTTAGCTCCCATGGAATGAATTTTCCAAGAGCAAAAGCATGAATGCTTTTATTGTTGATTAAGTCCTTTTCCCCATTAGAAAAATAACCCTACATGGCACACCCATGTGCACCTCCATACCACATGTGCATCTCTAAAATAGAAAGCTATTATATAGATATAACTCCTTTGGTCTAGCCGATGTGGGACTAAATTCATTTATAAAAAGACCAAACTCCAACAATCCCCCACATATCTCTATATATATGGGTATGTGTTTCCCACTGTAACTGTCCATCATGCATTAGGAGATGTCGCTTACGACTTGAATCTTCCCGTGTGGGTCAAACAACATATAATACATATGACTAAGCCTTAAATTCTGCATCATAACTGAAATTCTTTCCACTCACATAATGTAGTTACGTGTGCTTCTGGCTACACATTAAAGGCCCTGTGCCAGCCTGGTTTCAGTATAATTTTGGTGGGCGTCTACAAGTTTACCCTCAAGAGACGGCCTGATATCTCTTTGTCCATATACTATAGGTGAGTTCATTATAAAGACATGGCATGAAGCGCTTTGCGCTTTCCTTGCGGTGCTACCCGCATGACATGGCTTAAAGCCAAGGCATTACCCCTCTCCTGGAATCACCCCATATCTGGGAACCTTTGTAGTGTCATACTACTGTAGCATGAGGCAACTGCCTCTTTGTATGCCAAACTACCCAGCATGAAGCCTTAGGCTCCCTTGCAGTGTTACAACACCCGCAACGACATGGCTTGCAAGGCCGAGGCTTTATCCCTAACTGGGTACCTCATTGTGGTGTCGTGCCACGGTAACATGAGGAACTCCTCCTCTTTGTAGTGCTGACTACACCCCTCTTTATATTAACTACAGCATTAGCCTAACTGCCTATTTGCGGTGCTACGCCGCTGTGACGGCCTGCAAAGCCGAGGCTTTATCCTATTCTTGGACAGCACCCCACATATAGGAACCTCATTGTGGAGTCACCCCACTGTAGCATGGAGTTTCACTCCTTGTAGTGCTACTCTACCGTGCTTCTTGTAAAGCACACCAGCATTCACTCTACCTGAGAACTCATTAAGGCAATTAAGCCACCTTCCCACAGGAACCATTTTCCGCAGAAAACAACAGTAGACAACAGTGGTTATAGGTCCGTAACCTCTCCATCACAATAGAACATGTACCCACCGTTCCTGATATTCTTTCGATTAGTGGTCCTCCCTTGAACCAAAGCTAGATGCCTAGATAAATCTTTGAACTAATAGCAAAAACTTTATGGTAGGAATAAATAATCAATATCAGAATGCCTTCAAGCCTATTTTACAAGCTGTATCGACCAGCTGACGCTTGAGGCCCTTGGTGAACGGATCCGCCAGGTTCTCCTCCTACTCCGAACATCAATCACTGCAATAACGCCTCTCTGATAAGATTGTGTACTGCCCTGTGCTTCAACCGCACGGTCCTCTTCTTTCCGTAAGAGGTCATTTGATGCCACCGCCGCAGTCGCCTGGTTGTCGCATATATCGATATCTCCGTATTTGTGCCCCAACTGGAAGATCATACATGAGCACCCGAAGCCATTCTGCTTCCTCGGCTGCGGTATCAACAAAGAACTCAGATTCCATAGATGACCGCGAGAGCATAGTCTGCTTCTTCAACTTCCACGATATAGCAGCTCCATCCATTGTAAAAATAAATCCACCGTGGACCTCTCGCTCTCCATCTCTGAGCACCAACTGGCATCACTGAGCCTTCTACTACCTGCGGATCTTCCCTGAAGTACAGTGTATATGTCTGAGTCTTCTTGAGATATCTCATACCCTTTTCAACAGCTTTCTAGTGTTCAGCACCTGGGTTGCTCGTGAAACGACTCAGCATTCCTACGGCAAAAGCTATGTCAGGCCATGTGGCAGTAGTCATACATCAACTTCCCATTACGCTTGCATACTCCAGCTGTCTGCTTTTCCCTGAATTAGGCTTCAATCTTTAGATCACACCTGTACGGCGTATCGATCCCTGAAGATCTCCATACCCATAACGAGTGATCATTTTCTCAATATAATGAGACTGTGATAGCGCTAGTCCAGTGTCTGTCCCGATGATCTTGATCCCTAAGATCACATCAGCTTCCCCCAAGTCCTTCATACTGAACTTGCTTGAGATGAACTTCTTTGTCTTCGTGACACAGCTAATATTCGTACCTAGGATAAGCATGTCGTCCACGTACAGACAAACGATCATACCTCTTCTATCAGCGAACTTCGTGTAAACACACTTGTCCGTATCGCTGACCATGTAGCCATTTGACCTTATAACTTTGTCAAATTTCTCATGCCACATCTTGGGAGCCTGTTTAAGACCGTACAAAGATTTTACCAACTTGCAGACTTTGTCTTCAAGACCACTGATGACAAATCCCTCTGGCTGTTGTATGTAAATCTCTTCGGTCCAGCTCGCCATTTAGGAAAGCCGTATTCACATCCATCTGATGTATCACCATCTTATGTATTGCTGCGAGAGCAATCAACATTCTGATGGTGGTCATCCGGGATACTGGAGCATACGTGTCAAAATAGTCAATCCCCTGCTTCTGAGAAAACCCCTTGGCTACCAACCTAGCCTTGAACTTGTCAATAGTTCCGTCTGCTTTCATCTTCTTCTTGAAGATCCATTTGCATCCGATAGGTTTCGCTCCTTCAGGAAGATCAACCAACACCCAAGTGTTTTTTGAGGTGATGGAATCAATTTCATTATCAATCGCCTCCTTCCAGAAAACCGCATCTCTGGTCTTCATCGCCTCATCATAGGTAAGCGAATCTTCTTCCACATGATAGGTGACAAAGTCACTTCCGAAGTCCTTCGGCCTCCTCGCATGCTTAGCTGACGGCTCAGCTTGTTCTGGTTCAACCGTTGTTTCAACAATAACATCTTCTTGGACCACATCTTCATTGAAGACTTCAGTTTCTTGTGCACCCTCATTATTCTCCGGAACATCCGGAAGAACAATATTCTTGTGCCTTGCAAATTTGTCTTTAAAATATTCTGCGTCGCGAGATTCAATGATATGATTTGACTCAATATCAAGAAATTTCCGAGCATCACTCTTCTCGGCATACCTCAAGAAGATCGTCTTAGTAGTCCTTGTCCCAAGCTTCTGAATCTTCAGATCTGAAAGCTTGACATATGCCAGATACCCCCACACTCGAATGACATTCAAGTTAGGTCTGACCTTGAACCAGAGTTCATGAGGAGTAACGTCTGAAGTTGCATGAGGCACTCTATTTAGAATAAAAGTGGCCGTCAATGCAGCTTCTCCCCAGTAGCACTTAGGAAGACCAGCAGTCAACAACATTGAGTTAATCATTTCTGTTAACATTCTGTTCTTCCCCTCTGCTACTCCATTTGATTGAGGAGAGTACGGAGCCGTAGTCTCATTGACAATTCTATGTTCTTTGCAGAACGATACGAATTTATGAGACCTGTACTCCCCACCTCGATCACTTTTTATCCTTTGAGTTGTTGTCCAGTCTGCCGCTCAACTTCGGCTCTGAACTCCTTGAACTTCTTGAATGCTTCGTCTTTAGCCTTCAGTAAGTAGACGAACGTATACTTTGAGAAGTCATCGATGAAGGTTATGAAATACTTCATCCCGGCCTTTGTAGAGAACTGTTTGAAGTCACAGATATCTGAGTGTACCAACTCCAGAAGATCTGTACTTCGATTAACCCGAGGAAAGGGTTTCCTTGTGTTTTTTGTTTGAGCACAAACTTCACATTTCTCTACCTTACCCCCACATTTGGAGATAAGTCCTAGACTAGACATTCTGTTTATTCGTTTACAATGAACATGTCCTAGCCTATTATGCCATAACTCAAGAGTATAAGCAGAAGGAGTGATTTCATTAATCACATTAATTATATTGGACTGATTTACAAGCTAAATTTTGAACATTCCTTCGGTATAAAAAGCTTTCCCGAAATATGTTCCCTTGATAGACATCACATCTGGCCAGCATTGATGTCTATCCTGAGGCCTACATTGCAGAGTAGGCCTCCCGAGATCAGGTTCTTGGCAATAGCAGGTACGTGCTTCACGCCTTGAAGCGTCAGAGGACTTCCCCGAAGTCAGCTTCAACACCACCGTCCCGATCCCGAGCACTTCAGCTTGTGCCTGGTTCGCCATCATAACCAATTCAGAAGTAGGGGTGTAGGTGGTGAAACCACTCTTTACTGGAGCAGACATGGCAAGATGCTCCAGTGTCTACCTGCCAGTTAGAGTTAGTCCTTACCGCATCAACCTGTGCAATCATAGGAACAACGTCAGTGATCATAGATACCTTACTAGGCTCTCTTTAGTCTGATTGCTTAGTCTTTGCTTTGCATTCATTCTTGAAGTGGCCCTTCTTGCCATACTTAAAACAAGGCATCTGTGACTTTGCCTTCTTTCGTTTGAAGGAAGTCCCCTTCACGTTCAGATTGTTAGGGTCCTTCTTCTTGCTGTGGGAAGCCGCCTGCTTTCTCCTTGGTTCCTTGGTATGAACCAGATTGGCGTTAGCCAATTGCTTGGACAGTGTGTCCACCTTCAGTTGAGTCCGCATCTGGTCCTCAACATAGATTTTCTGCAAGAGATCTTCAAGGATGATCTCAAGCTTCTTCCTATACATGTTTGCATAGAACTTACTCCACCCAGCGGGGAGCTTTGAGACAATACCACCAACAACAAACTTGTCGGAGAGGGGCATCGCCTCGTCTTCCAACTTCTGTCGCAGCTTCAGAAATTCTTTTACCTGCGGCAGCATGGACTTCTCGTCCTCAAAGAGCCATTTGTGATATTTTTCAACCACAAATATCTTGCTCCTGTTCTTGTCTTCTTCGTACAGTTTCTCCAGAGATTTCCATATGTCTCTGGCAATTAGTTTCTTACTGTAGAATTCTGCTGGGGAATCCTCCATAGCATTCAGGATAAGCAACCTGCAAATGCAATTCTCCCTTCTCTACTTGGCCTGAAGTTTAGTAGCCGCAGTGATTGCGGCAGCAGACCCAATATCTGGAACAGTAGGTTCCTCTTCAAGAAGCACGTGATCAACGTCTCTGAGTTGAAGAATGAGATAAACCTTCCTCTTCCAGACTTGATAATACTCTCCATCAAACTTTTCTAACTTACAGAAGTCAGTGTTGAGGAGTGAAGCATTAAAGTTTTCAATCATAGCAATAAAGCTTTGAGATTGTTAGTGCCGGGGCACAATTTTTCGATAGAAAACTGAGAATATGAAACAATTATAAAAACAATGTTCCAACATAATACTTCTAGGAAGGTTGCACAAGTATAACGAAGATCTAAAAAGATATCGTTATGATATTACGAGAATCTAAAAAGATTTCGTAATCACAGCAGCGAAGAAGATGACAAGCGAAAGATGGAAGATGGCCTGCTGGGGTGAATGATCACCGTTGCTCAAAGCTTTATTCGTCCTACATGAACAGCTTCTAGGAACCAGCAAGTTCGTCGGAGAACTTGGAACACTCCTGCTCTTCTGACTCCTCGAATGGACACGAACTCCCGTGCAAAAGCAACGCTGGTACGGCACCTTTCCTCTCTCTCTCGAAGGCTGCAGATCAGAACTGTGTTAAAGAACACGTCTGAAATCTCTGTTTACTTGTGCTAAAGAATACATCGTAAACTTTCTGGTGGCTTCTCTTTCTATTCTGTAATGAGCCTTGAGAGAGAGAGGATGCCTCATATAGGCCCTGCAGCAACTGGTCGGTTGCTACAAAGTTAGGGACGCGATAATAACCACCCCGAACATGTAGCAACCGCCCAGAACATACAAACGCACGTTCTACTGCCAACTGCGCACACCCAACGCTCCTTGCACTCTGCGCGCACCTAGGCAGCGTAACTGGGCTTGCGCAACTGGGCTTGCACAACTGGGCTTGCGCAACTGGGCTTGTGCAACTGGGCATGCGCAACTGGGCTTGCGCAACGTGGCAGCGCAAGTGGCTCGCGCAACGAGCGCAACTAAAGCGCACTATGCGCCTAGCGACGATGCTGACGTGCTAAGTGCAAAGTGCACCAACAAAATGCCATATTACGCCTCATGAGCCCATGAGCCCGAGTCCGAATTCGAGTTCGAGTCCGAGTCCGTGTCCGAGTCCGAGTCCGAGTCGCTAAGCCCCTACGGGGCTTAGCTCCCATGGAAATGAATTTCCTAAGAGCAAAAAGCATAAATGCTTTTATTGTTGATTTAGTCCTTTTTCCATTAGAAAAATAACCCCACATGGCACACCTATGTGCACCTCCACACCACATGTGCATCTCTAAAATAGGAAAGCTATTATATAGAGATACAACTCCTTTGGTCTAGCCGATGTGGGACTAAAATTCACTTAGAAAAAGACCAAACTCCAACAATCCCCCATATTTCTTTAATTTTCACCTCCATGGGCTTTTCCTATTTAGCATACCCGACCCTATAACTTTCCTTCCATTTAAATGCAATACAACATGAACTTCCCTCCCAGTACCACCAATCATGCACAACCTACACCTCACCGCCTGCTAACTTACATAAATATGGAAACACACCCTACAATTAACTATTTCCCATGCAAAGACCCAACTACTCTCTGTACAACTCTTGTAAGCCTATACCTCTACTATCAACCTACACATGTACTTGTGCCTTACCACCCTACCTGCGCTACTAGCAATTACAGGCTGTTAGAGAATATTAGTAGTTGGAATTCTTCAATGCAATTTGGAGTCTAAAATTTCAAAAAAATAGGTAAATGTAGAATGGGTTGGATTTGTATGAGAATAATAGGAAACTATAAAGTGAGCTCCGGTCCCAAAAATTGTGTGGTCAAAAATTAATGTAAGAAAAAACTAATATAAAGTTGATGCTCTTATTGTTTCTTTACAGCCGAGCAACTTTTCCTCCTCCATCCTTTCTTCTTCATATTATACTTCTTTATCTTCTTCATTCTCCACTTATCCGCTTCACTCAAAACTTTCCTCCACACATCATCATCACTGCCACCATTCAGCAACCCGCGTCAACTCTAACATCGGAGTAGTAGAGGATATCGTACCAGTTTCGTGTCGAGCAGCATCGCCACGACAGTTTTGTCCTCGTCATGTCGTGCTAGGGCTGAGCCACCACCGGCCCCGTCCGGCCCTAGGACATGCTTCGTCTAGCTATGAGTGACTGTTCTGCGAGACTAAGTGCCTCGCCTCCATTCTCGTTCGACCGTGCTCAATCCCTTGGTCGGTTCCCACACTCCACCGGAACCACTATAGGTTGTTGACACTGACTGTCGACTACAAACTGCTCGTTCACTTTTGTATACCATCTATTCCCATTGTCCCTCTCACAACCATATCTCTACTCCCACTCTACTGATACTTCAACGACCATCACATCCTCGGTAACCCACACTGACACTACGCCTCTGATCATCGCAGAACCGACCTTGCTTCTCCACCTCCACCTACGAGCCTCTCTACAGCAGACCCGTGCATGCCTCATCGCCGTGCATCGTCCAGTGCAGGGCTAAGCCAAACCCGTGTAGTGGCCTTTCAGGCATCGACATTCTCTGACACCTCTTGTGCATCCTACCGTCGATGAAGTCGCCGGTGCCTACCATTGTCGTCATCGCTTGTCACCTTCCATTGCGGCAAACCTCGAGCTCACCGACACTGCCCTAGGTAGTTTCGAAGCAACGCACAGGCGGCCACTTTGTTGTTTGACCAAACTAGCACCTTCCTCCGTACCGGTCGCTAGAGCAACCCCACAGCGGACCATGTTGGAGTTTTAGTTTTTCCTTTAGAAAACTTTAGTCCCACATCGAAAAAAACAAAGAGATTGTGTCTCTATATATTAGCTTTGCTATTATTGGAGATGCACATGTGGTGTGGAGGTGCACATGGGTTTGCCATGTGGGGTTATTTTTCTAATGGGAAAAAGGCTAAAATCAACAATTAAAGCATTCATACTTTTTGCTCTTGGAAAATTTATTTCCATGGGAGCTAAGCCCCGTAGGGACTTAGCGACTCGGACTCGGGCTCATGGGCTCATGAGGCGTAATGTGGCATTTTGTTGGCGTACTTTGCACTTAGCACGTCAGCATCGTCGTGGGGTAGTTTTTACCACGTCCCTAACTTTGTGGCAACCGAACCGTTGCTGTAGGGCCTATATAAGGCATTCTCTCTCTCTCAAGGCTTATTACAGAATAGAAAGAGAAGCCACCATAGAAAGTTTACGAAGTATTTTTTAGCACAAGTAAACAGAGAATTCAGAAGTGTTCTTTAACACAGTTCTGATCGAAATTTGCTTGCGAATTCTAGCAGCCTTCGAGAGAGAGAAAAGGCGCCGCACCAGCGTTGCTTTTGCACGGGAGTTCGTATCCATCCGAGGAGACAGAAGAGCAGGAGTGTTCCAAGTTCTTCGACAAACTTGCTGGTTCCGGGAAGCTGTTCGTGTAGGGCGAATAAAGCTTTGAGCAACGGTGATCATTCACCCCAGCAGGCCATCTTCCATCTTTCGCCAGTCACCTTCTTCATTGCTGCCAGTAATTCTGATTGTATCTTCCTTTTAGAAGTACTACGATCGATTGCTGTTGATTACAAAATCTTTTTAGATTCTCGTAATTCAGAATCACCTTCCTTAAAGTGTTGATTTGGAACATTTTTTTACAATTGTTTTATTTTCTCAGTTTTCTATCGAAAAATTATGTCCCAACAATAACAATCTCAAAGCTTTATTGCCACGATAGAAAACTTTAATGCTTCACTCCTCAATACTGACTTCTGTAAGTTAGAAAAGTTTGATGGAGAGCATTATCAAATCTGAAAGAGGAAGGTTTATCTCACTCTTCAACTCAGAGACGTTGATCACGTGCTTCTTGAAGAGGAACCTACTATTCCAGATACTGGGTCTGCTGCCGCAATCACAGCGGCTACTAAACTTCAGGCCAAATGGAGAAGGGAGAATAGTATTTGCAGGTTGCTTATCCTGAATACTATGGAGGATTCCCTAGAAAAATCCTACATTAAGAAACCAATTGCCAGAGTCATATGGGAGTCTCTGGAGAAACTGTACAAAGAAGATAAAAACAGGAGCAAAATATTTGTGGTTGAAAAATATCCCAAATGTCTCTTTGAGGACGAGAAGTCCATGTTGTCGCAGGTAAAAGAATTTCTGAAGCTGCGACAGAAGGTTGAAGACGAGGCGATGCCCCTCCCTGACAAGTTTGTTGTTGGAGGGATTGTCTCAAAGCTCCCCGCTGGTTCGAGTAAGTTCTATGCAAACATGCATAGGAAGAAACTAGAGATCAACCTTAAAGATCTCTTACAGGAAATCTATGTTGAGGACCAGATGCGGGCTCAACTGAAGGTGGACGTACTGTCCAAGCAATTGGCTAACACCAATCTGGTTCATACCAAAGAACCAAGGGGAAAGCAGGCGGCTTCCCACAGCAAGAAGAAGGACCCTAACAATCTGAACGTGAAGGGGACTTCTTTCAAGCGAAAGAAGGCAAAGTCTCAGATGCCTTGTTTCAAGTGTGGCAAGAAGAGCCACTTCAAGAACGAATGCAAAGCAAAGACCAAGCAATCAGAGAAAGGAGAGCCTAGTAAGGTATCTATGATCACTGACGCTGTTACTACGATTGCGCAGGTTGATGCGGTAAGGACTGACTCTGACTGGTGGGTAGACACTGGAGCCTCCTGCCATGTATGCTCCAATAAGGAGTGGTTCACCACCTATACACCTATTTCTGAAGTGGTTATGATGGCGAACCAGGCACAAGCTGAAGTGCTCGGGATCGGGACGGTGGTGTTGAAGCTGACTTCGGGGAAGTCTCTAACGCTTCAAGGCGTGAAGCACGTACCTGCTATCGCCAAGAACCTGATCTCAGGAGGCATACTCTGTAAAGCAGGCCTCAGGATGGACATCAATACTGGCCAAATGGTGATGTCTATCAAGGGAACATATTTTATGAAAGCTTTTTATACCGAAGGAATGTTCAAAATTTAGCTTGTAAATTAGTCTAATATAATTAATGTGATTAATCACTCCTTCTGCTTATACTCTTGAGTTGTGGCATAATAGACTAGGATATATTCATTGTAAACGAATAAACAGAATGTCTAGTCTAGGACTTATCTCTAAATGTGGGGGTAAGGTAGAGAAATGTGAAGTTTGTGCTCAAACAAAGATCACAAGGAAACCCTTTCCTCGGGTTAATCGAAGTACAGATCTTCTGGAGTTGGTACACTCCGATATCTGTGACTTCAAACAGTTCTCTACAAAGGCCGGAATGAAGTATTTCATAACCTTCATCGATGACTTCTCAAAGTATGCATTCGTCTACTTGCTGAAGGCTAAAGATGAAGTATTCGAGAAGTTCAAGGAGTTCAGAGCAGGAGCTGAGCGGCAGACTGGACAACAACTCAAAAGAATAAGAAGTGATCGAGGTGGGGAGTACAGGTCTCATGAATTTCTATCATTCTGCAAAGAACATAGAATTGTCCATGAGACTACGGCTCCGTACTCTCCTTAATCAAATGGAGTAGGAGAGAGGAAGAACAGAACGTTAACAAAAATGATTAACTCAATGCTGTTGACTGCGGGTCTTCCTAAGTGCTACTGGGGAGAAGCTGCTTTGACGGCCACTTTTATTCTAAATAGAGTGCCTCATGCAACTTCTGACGTCACACCTCATGAACTCTGGTTCAAGGTCAGACCTAACTTGAATGCCATTCGAGTGTCGGGGTGTTTGGCGTATGTCAAGCTTCTAGATCTGAAGATTCAGAAGCTTGGGACAAGGACTACTAAGACGATCTTCTTAGGGTATGCCGAGAAGAGTGATGCTCAAAGATTTCTTGATATTGAGTCAAATCATATCATTGAATCTCGCGACGTAGAATATTTTGAAGACAAATTTGCAAGGCACAAGAATATTGTTCTAGCGGATGTACCAGAGAACAATGGGGGTACGCAGGAAACTGAAGTCTTCAACGAAGATGTGGTCCAAGAAGATGTTGTTGTTGAAACAACGGTTGAACCAGAACAAGCTGAGCCATCAGCTAAGCGTATGAGGAGGCCGAAGGATTTCGGTAGTGACTTTGTCACCTATCATGTGGAAGCTGATCCGCTTACCTATGATGAGGCGATGAGGACAAGAGACACGATTTTCTGGAAGGAGGCGATTGACAATGAAATTGATTCTATCACCTCAAATAACACTTGGGTGTTGGTTGGTCTTCCTGAAGGAGCGAAACCCATCGGATATAAATGGATCTTCAAGAAGAAGATAAAAGCAGACGAAACTATTAACAAGTTCAAGGCTAGGTTGGTAGCCAAGGGGTTTTCTCAAAAGCAGGGGATTGACTATTTTGACACGTATGCTCCAGTAGCCCAGGTGACCACCATCAGAATGTTAATTGCTCTAGCAGTAATACATAAGATGGTGATACATCAGATGGATGTGAATAAGGCTTTCCTAAATGGCGAGCTGACCGAAGAGATTTACATGCAACAGCCAGAGGGATTTGTCATCAGGGGTCTTGAAAAGAAAGTCTGCAAGTTGGTAAAATCTTTGTACGATCTTAAACAGGCTCCCAAGATGTGGCATGAGAAATTTGACAAAGTTATAAGGTCAAATGGCAACATGGTCAGCGATACGGACAAGTGTGTTTACACGAAGTTCGATGATGGAAGAGGTATGATCGTTTGTCTGTTCGTGGATGACATGCTTATCCTAGGTACGGATATTAGCTGTGTTACGGAGACAAAGAAATTCATCTCAAGCAAGTTCAGTATAAAGGACTTGGGGGAAGCTGATGTGATCTTAGGGATCAAGATCATCCGGACAGACACTGGACTAGCGCTGTCACAGTCTCATTATATTGAGAAAATGATCACTCATTATGGGTATCGGGATCTTCCAGGGATCGATACGCCGTACAGGTGTGATCTGAAGCTGAAGCCTAATTTAGGGGAAAGCGTCAGGCAGCTGGAGTATGCAAGCGTAATCGGAAGTTTGATGTATGCTACTACTGCCACAAGGCCTGACATAGCTTTCGTCATGGGAATGTTGAGTCGTTTCACGAGGAACCCAGGTGCTGAACACTGGAAAGCTGTGAAACGGGTTATGAGATATCTCAAGAAGACTCAGACATATGTACTGTACTACAGCGGAGATCAGCTGGTAGTGGAAGGCTTCAGTAATGCCAGCTGGTGCTCAGAGGTGGAGAGCGAGAGGTCCACAGGTGGATTCATTTTCACAATGGGTGGAGCTGCAATATCGTGGAAGTCGAAGAAGCAAACTATGCTCTTACGGTCATCCATGGAATCTGAGTTCTTTGCACTTGATACCGCAGCCGAGGAAGCAGAATGGCTTCGGAAGCTCATGTATGATCTTCCAGTGGTTGGGGTGCAAATACCAATGATACCGATATACTGCGATAACCAGGCGACTGCGACGGTGGCATCAAATGACCTCTTTAATGGGAAGAAGAGGACTGTGCGGTTGAAGCACAGGGTAGTACACGATCTTATCAAGAGAGGTGTTATTGCAGTAATTGATGTTCGGAGTCAGAAGAACCTGGCGGATCCATTCACCAAGGGCCTCATGCGCCAGCTGGTTGATGACACAGCTTGTAAAATGGGCTTGAAGGCATTCTGATATTGTATTATTGTATTCCTACCATAAAGTTTTATGCTATTAGTTCAAAGATTTATCTACTAGGCGTCTAGATTTTGGTTCAAGGGAGGACCACTAATCGAAAGAATATCAGGAACGGTGGGTACATGTTCTATTGGGCATGGAGAGGTTACGGACCTATAACCACTGTTGTCTACTGTTGTTTTCTGCGAAAAACAGTTTCTGTGGGAATGTTGGCTTAATTG
>JANAVB010028000.1:22087731-22495231 GCA_029216955.1 Iris pallida | reverse complement strand
GACGCAATCTGATACTGACAAAGTGGGGAGCACTCAAAAGATGTTGATCGTAAAGTTCGATTAGCAGGCGTTCAAAGAGATGCTCTCGAGGGATGGCTCTACTCCCTCAAAATCAGTGAAGCCAAACAAGTCTCGCAAGACTTCGCTTCTGAAGGCTCGCTGTGCATATCCTGCTAGTGTCATAGCAGTATGCAACTAGAGGACTCTGTCACATGGGGGCATGACTCTCCACAGAAGGTTCCCAAAGGAAGAAGGCTCACACCATTTCGGGCTCTACTAGCCTAACGACTTCTCTCCTGTGCAACCAACTACAGGGTGTTCAATGCCCGAGACTTGGCAAAGAAAAAACTACGACGCCAAGAATCGGGGTGCGCGATACTCTAGGCAAACCCAGCGAGGCTCACAAACGAAGAAGGCAAAGCTGGAAGAAAACAGCGCTGCTCCACCGAGCATGCGCCGAAAGCCATGCGCCCAAGGGGGTGTTTAGGCGCATAACTCAAATCAGAAAGCTTATGTCTTCAATAGTCTGGGCATCCAGGGTCATGCACCCAAGGCTATGCGCCCAGGCTCGACTGATCCATACTATGCGCCCACATCGAGGAGGCTCAGACATGCTGCCAAGAAGCATGCGCCCAAGGCCAGTCTCCAAGGCCTATGCGCCCACAGCAAAAAGACAGGCCCCAACGCGTATTGCACGGGGCTGTCTTCAAGGACATCAGAGAACTTAGGTGTGGAGGTTGCCCCTGCACGTGAACTAAGTCTGGATGCGCCAACTCTCCTTACGAACCCGCATGCAATGCTCAGCGATGCATGCAACATGGGTTGTAAGGCAAAACTCTCCTCCGCTGACTTATACGACACGATAAATCATAAGCGTAAAGCGAGGGAGGACATAACAATTCATAGTGTACATCTGTGCACCAGTATTGTCATCAACTGTTGCTGCTCCAAAGTAACAAGAGTGCCTCAGAGACAGTTCGTGTTTCGACGACTGCATTTCTTTGACGACAAAAAGCCGCTGTGTGTCTCATCCAATATGGCTTTATGGGGTTCCCCTTATGGAAGCCCTAATTAAAGACGGTGGACCACGAACCCAACTTTCTCTTTCAGTTTCGCAAGAAGAAGGAGAAGAATTCTAACAGCAGATGGCCAGCAGGCTGTCACATTTGAAGGAGTCTATATGGGTACTCGGTCAAAAGCGCGATTCCGTATAGATGACGAAGACTCCTAAGCTGGGGGTAGTATTCCCTCATAGTCTGAAGCAGATGACCTTCACACTGGAGGTAGCCTTCCAGAGGACGACGATCCCTCCGAGTCTGATGACGACTATCTACCTCCTCTACCTGAAGATGAAGGACTTATCAACTCAGAGACAGACAGTATCAGCACCAGTTATACTGTTTCCTCTGTTCATCCTCGTATGTTATCTACATACATGGCAGATGGAGAAAGACCTGAAGAAGCTAGTGATTAGACCAGCAAACGACTAGAGGGTCTTGAAATAGCATTCGTCAAGATCACTGATATGCTTAACAGTATCATGGCGGTCCAAGCTGCTGGGGCTGTCCCTCCACCTCAACAAAATATCTCGTCTTACGCTAGTCTGGCTCATAGCAACAACCCTCCTTCACTACAAAAGGAGTATCATTTCGTTCCACCTCAATCAAATCTTACAAATACTGGGGGTGGTCCTTCGCCAACGACGCCTGACAATCGTTCAACAGTCGTCTCCCAACACCTGCTTAATCAACAGGATGTAATTGGTTCCCTGGTCGTCCGTCTCGACACCATATCACACAAAGACGAGCTTCAGAAAATAGGGATATCTCAACCTTATCTTCATGAATGGGAGAATGCTACTTGCCCTCCTAACTACAAGCCGCTGACGCTAAATTTATTTGACGGGTTGACTTCTCCTCGTCAACACATGACATACTTCAACACGCAGACTCTACACTTGCCCAGGGATGATCCGTTCTTGTCAAGTTGTTTATTAGCACCTTGTAGGGAGTAGCTTTCGAATGGTTCTACAGTCTGCCTGATGGCTGTATCAATTCTTTTAAAGGCTTGGGGAGGTTGTTCCTCAACGGGTTTTACGAGAGTGTCATGCATGTTAGTATGTCCACCCTCATCGAGACCAAGCAAAAGAGGACTGAGTCTTTCATTGCCTTCATCGAACGCTTCCGACGGCTAGTACTGAAGATGCCCTTCGGCATACCAGACTCAGAATTTATGGATACTTGTCGACATAACTTCCTTCCTACAGTGAAGTTCTGTCTGGGTATACATAAGTATGATACCTGGCCCACTTTTATTGGGGCCGCTGATGCTGCTGAAAACAACGTTCCTAATCTGGAACTACTGGGGTTGAAGACACCTAAATCTGAAGATGAGGGAAAGCATCCTCAAACTATCCCTGTCCGTGGGGGGTAAAGGGAAAGAAGTCCTGAAGGTTGACACTTCCAAGGGAGCTTCCAATTCTCAGGACGCCTCCGACAAGCCTAAGGAGATCTCTTTTACCGAAGACGATATCATTACCATTTTTACACATTGACGAAGGGTAATAAGCTGACATTGCCTCCACTACAACGTCCTGCAGAGGCGAACCAACTCAACGATCCCAAGTACTGTCTCTATCATCAGTACGTGCATCATTCCACCAAGGACTGCATCGTCCTGAAGAAGAAGATACAAGAGCTTATCGACAGCCAAGTGATCAACCTCGAAGCTGAAGACAAGGTCGTATCTTCTAACATGATCTCTCTTCAGTTTGGTTTTCTCCCACAGAAGTCCCAGACGGTGTGATCCCGATCCCCAAGGTGATAATATAAGTCGTCAACCTACCACCAGCTCGTAACTCAACCTTGGTGCCACTCACGACTGAACGTGGTGAGATCATGTGGGTCCATCCGGACCTGGTGCAAGAAATAACACAGGGGATGGTATCTTCCAAAGCAAAAAAGGACAAGAAATACAAGCCATACCATATGGTGTCTTCTTCCATCTATGAGGTTCTATCTGGCGAGACGCGATCGGGGAAGGCTTATCTTCGGACGTACGATCTCACACAGAAAGAAGCAGTACCTTCTCAAGCTCCTGCTGCCCCCACAAGCTCAGAAGCCGGCCCGTCTAAGCCTTCAACTATCGATAAAGCCAAGAAGAAGGAGACGAGGTTTGACAAGTCTCTGAAGGTGCCAGCTTCCGAAGGCATGGATCGGCCCTACAACTTTGACATACTTGCATAGCTGGCCAATACACCTGCCAGGTTATCTATGTTCGATCTATTGCGACTCTCCAAAGAAATACGGAAGGCCTTAAGTGAGGCATTACTACATGCCGACTCTTATCTCACCTTTTCACAGGAGGACATGCTACTCAAAAATAATTGTCATGATAGGCCCCTGTACTATACGAGATATATCGGGGAGATTAAGGTGGACCGCATACACATCGATCCAGGATCCTCCCTCAGTATCATTCCTAGAAGTTTGCTTTAAATTCTAGGAATCCATCTGCACAAGCTATCTGCAACCAATACAACTATCATGGCTTTCAATGTTGGTCGAAGCCACCCGCTGGGCAAGATCCGTCTCAAGTGCCAGATCGGTGATCTCCGAACGGAGGTTTTTTGCTATGTGATCGATGCTAACGTATCCTACAACATCTTGTTGGAACGTCCATGGATACACGAGAACATGATCATTCCATCCACATTTCACCAGTGCTTCAAGTACGTCAAGAGCGACAGTATCGTGAAGACGGAGTTTGCCGATGTCGATCCTTTTAAGGGCATCGAAGCCTACTATGGAGATTCGGTACTTTACCAATCTCAGTCCCCTAAGGATAACGGCAACGAAGCTGACAATGAAGCTGAAGCAAGTTCATCCTCCAATGATGGTCCCTTGATTATCCGAGTCAAAGGATGTACTACTCCAAAAAGTGCTCCGAAGCCTCTCACAATCTGGATAAAAAATAAGAACCCTAACAAGGTCAAATTGTCACACCCCAGAACCAGAATACTGGAGAGCGGGGGCAGACATAGCCAGCTACGTATATTGAAATGAAAACCACCTCGATATACGGTCACGGCTGTCTAGAAATATGAGGGTTTACTACAAGCCAACAGTCTCTTATGGTCATGAACAAGCCTAATGTCTCAATCATAAGCAAGTAAGTAAGGTCGCAAGATGTATGATCATTAAATACACAATAATAAGGCATCCCAAATATTACATATTCAGCTGATCATGAAGCTAGTCATACAAAATACGAGGACTAGCAAGAGTTAAGTCATACATGATCAACCCTAGGATTTGTTAATCATGTTTACAGCCCGTAGGCAGACAGTAAGTAAAAGTGCATCGAGCTAACAGGTGCTCGTCGGCTAAACGCCTCAAAAGAATAACTTTACAATAGAGTGAGTGAAATAAAATAGAAAACCCACTCGTAGCCCGGGTTCCTTCTAGTCGCCACCATTGGGCTGGAAGCTTGGTAGATCCTCGGGAGCTGCTCCAAAATCTGGCCACACAAAACCAGCTGGGTCAACCCCAGAAAGAGCAAGTGCCACAAGGGGGCCACAAAATAAGAATAAAAGCCAGCAATCAGCACAAAAAAATCTAATATTAAAACTAGAATTTACGAAAACATGTCAGGATGATATATGACGAGATAACCATGGAACTATTTCGATAGCCAGGTTACAACCCGTAAACCAAACAAGGACCGGGGTTGTAACCCTTCATCTGAACAGAACTTGATTTCCCACCATTTATCGGCAAGAGAATAATACAAGAAATCAAGACAGGAAGCAATCTTGTACTGGATCAAGACATGGCTAAACTGGTTATACCTCATTCAATCAATCACGGCCAAGCAGATACTACGGCTTACTACTTTAACTAACTAGGGTTATCACAGGCCTAATTACTAACAAGATGCAGTGAGATTGTTCCACAGCCACAAGCCCTACAGACCATCCAGGTTACCCAGGTCGAAAATTAGGGGTTGAATTCAGGTGGGTACATTGTCCGGGAGACAAATGTACCCTTAGGTGACTTAGAGGGTGCAACACGCGACGGTGTGCTGGAAATGTGCCCTACTCGACGGCAGGCTACAGATCCCAAGAGCGCCCAGGTAGCAGAATTGCCTGTAGCTGTGTCATCTCTTCATGACTACTGAGTTATTCTAGTTATTAACCTTAATTCATTTTAGTAGGTACTCCTGACCGTGGTACTCAGGAGTTCCATCCTAGACATGATGCAAGACAGGACAAGTAGATTTAACAAGCAAGCAAGAAAGAACTACCCACGGTGTCAAGGCAGGTCAAGTTAAGTTATCAAGATAAATCATGTCAGGGTACTTGTCAGGAGTACGCCACGACGAGCCACTATCATGTCAGGTTGGTCATGTCAGGAGTGCACCACTACGGGTCACTGTCGTGTTATGCTAGTTCCTTGTCATACCATGCCTTGCACAATAGTCATTCCAAACATATTAAGTAAAATCAAGTTCATGATAAAAGGCGTAAGGATATAAAATGGGCGTAAAATATCTAATAAAATATCAATATACAGGGCTATAGAAGAGCCAAGCTTAAAGAAATAAGACCAAAACTCCAAGAGCCAATGGGTTAAGCAAGGGGTCAGGGGAGCAGCGTACGCACAAGACACGCACGCAAGAGAGCTGCATATGTGAAAAGTCACGCACGCAGGAGAGCTGCATACGTGAAAAGTCTCGCATGCAGGAGAGCTGCATACGTGAAAAGTCACGCACGCAGGAGAGCTGCGTACGTAAAAAGTCATGCACGTAGGAGAGCAGCGTACGCGAAAAGTCACGCACGCAAGAGAGCAGCGTACGCGAAAAGTCACGCACGCCAGAGAGCAGCATACGCAAAAAGTCACGCACGTAAGAGAGCAGCGTACGCGAAAAGTCACGCACGCCAGAGAGCAGCGTACGCGAAAAGTCACGCACGCAAGGGAGCAGCGTACGCAAAAAGTCACGCACGCCAGAGAGCTGCGTACGTACAAAAGTACGCAATCAGAGAGCTGCGTACGCGTAAAAACACGCACGCAGGGCTGGGTCTTCTTCTCCATGGCTGAGAAGAAGCTCCAATGGCTCCAAAACTTCAAGGCATCACAACTTGGCCATCCGAACTTCAAATCCAGATTTCCAAAGTTCCAACCAGGATGGAATTGAACCCTCTTCCACATGGAAACATCATAACCCATAAAAATCCAACCTAAATAGATCAAAACCAAATAAAACCGAAAATGAAGAAAACTTAGATCTAGAACAATGGAGACTCCAAATCACAAAATGCTAAGTTCTAATGTTGATCACCATGTCCTAATCTAGCAAATGGACAAATAAAAGAGGGTTCTTATGTGGTGGAAAGGTACGCTTGCCTATGGGTGGGTATAGAGGAAGGAGAAGAGTGTTGTGTAGAGGAAGGAGAAGAAGAAATTAATGGAGGTTTATGAGAAGAGAGAAAAAGTTGGTGGAGTTTTAAAGAGGGTGGGATGTGGTGTGTTGAAGGTGGAGCTTAGGCTAAGGTGTTCCAATACACATTAAACCAAACCAAACCAAACCAATCCAATTAAAACCGAGCCATGACAAAACCCAAAATACGAGAAATACCGAAATTCCACAAGTTAAGAAAAATAAAAATACATGCCAAAATCCAGATACGAGTATAAATACAAAATACGAGAAATACGGGAAATGAGGGTGACACAAACCATTGACTATCACTCTCCACAAGACACCTCGGGAAGAACCTGCTGAGGTCCATCCTCCCAATCCTGAAGAATGATCCTACGTGGTGAACTTGGCCAAGACTGTGCCTCCTCTTCCAGATGATGATCCTCTCAATGAGTATATCAATACTCATAATAATTTACCTTCAACGAATGATGTTATCCCTAAGAAAAACTTGTGTTTTTTCTTAGTAAAGGTTTATCTTTGAATTACTCTGATGTCTATCAATCTGTAAACTACTACATAGATACGATATATGCTTTAGAGCACGGCATAGGATCACACCTCTGCATGCCAGTCATGATGCCTCACCTGCGGGAAAAAGTTTACCCAGAAGATATCCACTACTTCATCGTTCCAGCCAGAAAGAAGGATGAAGAACTAATCATCTTCGGTCGTATAATTGGAAAGAGAAAGTTCGTTCCAGACTCTACTTCTCCCAAGCACAACATGGAAGCTGACTATGACTCTGGGAAAATACAACTTTTTTGGTATAGTTGGCAGGCCAAGAATATCGTCCAGAAAAAGGGATATGACATCAAAAGCGACCAGGGGCTAAATTACGGCCGGAGACGACGGTTGCCAATACGACACTTTGCTCCTTCCGGCAAACCCAAGAACTACTATTAACGAAACGGTGTTGGTTTGGATTATGTCACTCCTCCAACAACTCTCGAAAGATCTGATGATGAAGCAGATCGTTGTTCTCATTCTTCTGATTCCTGCCTCTGGGACTCAGACTCCAGCATTGGCGACATGTTCAAAGCAACTCTGTCCGTCAACATGGTTTCAGTTGACTAAATTACGGACGATGTCCGATCGAGCTTGAACAAAAGACTGAAAAGATTAATACTAGGTAGGGCTACGCTTTGAACAACGTGAACCACCTACCGAATACGAAGTCATCCAAGTCAACTTAGGACATGAATCATCTTTCAAACCAATCTTTATCAGCAAAAGTCTATCTGGCGATGAACAACAATATCTTATACAGCTTATAAGAGAATACATTGACGACTTTGCATGGAGCTATGAAGACATACCCGGCCTGGACCCTAAAGTCACCATACACTGCCTGAATATTTTGTCTAAAGCTAAGCCAGTGAAGCAGCAACAACGACGATTTCGACCAGATGTCATGGAGGCCATCAAGAATGAAGTCAAGAAGCTCATTGCCAGTAGATTCATTCGCAAAGAACAACACCCTAACTGGGTTGCCAACATCATTCCAGTCATGGAAAAGAACGGTAAAATTGGAGTCTGTATCGATTACCGCAATTTGAACTCTGCATATCCAAATGATGAGTTCCATCTACCGATCACCGACGTAATGATCGATAATACTTACGGCTTCGAGCGGATGTCCTTCATGGATGGGTTCTCAGGCTACAATCAGTTCAAGACGTTCTCCGACGACGAGAAGCACACATCTTTTCGAACACCGTTGGGGGTATACTGCTATACTGTATTGCCCTTCGGATTAAAGAATGCAGGGACGACATACCAGCGAGCCATGAACATAATTTTTCGTACTCATTTACGTAAAACTGTGGAGTGCTACGTAGACGATATCGTAATTAAAAGTCGTCTCAAGGGCAACCACCTCCAAGACTTGAGAACGGTGTTCAAACTATTGCGTGCACACCAACTCAAGATGACTCCAACCAAGTCTTTTATGGGAGTCTCCAGCGGCAAGTTCCTTGGTTTCGTCATCACTTCAAAGGGTATATATCTTGACCCGAAGAAAGTGAAGGCTATCCTCGATATGCGTCCTCCAAGAAACCTCAAAAAGCTACGCGGACTACAAGAAAGGCTAGCCTACATCAGACGATTTATTTTGAACCTTTCTAGAAGGTGTCAACCATTCACTCAGCTCATGAAGAAAGGCGTATCTTTCGTCTGGACTGAACTGATGGAACTGGGGATTCCCAGGACCCTTCTTTTGGTGTGCGTATTGATCGATAGAAAGTTAAACAGATCTAATACGTGTTCTAACCCTTCATAGACGGAAACTAGGGTTCACGAATTATACCTGCGACGGAAAGGATACAAGTAATTCCTGGCAATCTCGAGCGGACGACCCCAAGATCTTTTGTATGTATTCCTTCCTCGAGTTGGACGTCGTGTGGGCGACGATCTTCCAACCTTTTCTTCTCCTTGGCAGCACTCTCTTTCTCTCCTTACGTGAATCACAAATTTAGAAAAAAATTTAGATTTCTGATCAGTAATCTGGCAGCCAGAGAATAGAGGATATATATAGGCTACGGCAGGGACCATGAGGAGAAATTAGGGTTAGGCCTCCTAACGGATCAGGTTATCCCGTGTTCAGCCCGAACACACAATCCAGGCCCATTAACAATATCTCGGTCCACTAATGAGCTATTGTTGCACTACCTCCCAAATCCCAAATTATGTTTGTGGGCTCCTTTTATTATATGCTCGTTTGGCTCCCCATGTTAAGATATCGTATGTCCGTCGATCAAATTAAGTTACTGACAACTATATTAATTCGACATCTTTTATCCTTAAGTAGTACCGCTCAACTTTATTTGTCATGTCGGATATAATCCACCTGCAGGATTTACATGACAATCCTTATGAGCTCCTTAAGAGGACATCATCAACCCGATGTATGGGAACATGGATTCCATTTATAATCAACAGCCCATCATACAAATAATGTTATTACCCAATTCATAGAGGTTGTTGATCCATAATGAATCTCACTCTATTATGAGTCAAAGTAATGCACACTACATATACATGTTCGTTATTATATCCGAATTAAGAGTACAAGCATCCATAATAACAGAGGTGTTTGTTCTCTTATGTAGTCAGTACAAAGAGAACAACCTCAAGTGGTCCTGTTCAATACATACAAAGTGTACTAGTGTAAACCTATAGTCAAGATAGACTAATACCATATTACACTACAACCTTTCCAATAGATTGTCCAAGTCCATCTAGGTTGTGAACTATTTATATACTCCATAGGAAGCTGATAATATGATCTTCTGTGTGACACCACACACCATATTATCTACAATATAGAATATCAAACATTTGCATTAACACTTGCAATAAATACAATATGCAAACATTTGCCCATATGATTCTCATTCAAAATTTAAGGAAATAAGGTTACTACAAAAGTGATGCTTTTAGTATATAACCCTAACATGAACAATGTCAACGCACATTCGACGACATCAATAAGTATCTCACAAGCCCTCCAGTTTTGGTAGCTCCAATAATAGAGAAGCCCTTCTTGCTATATGTCCATGCTATGTACCATTGTCTTGGTGCCCTATTAGCTCAAAAGAATGAAGGCGGCCATGAATATGCAATCTACTACTTCAGCCGCACAATGGTGGGTACCGAGCACAGATACACAACTGTGGAGAAGGAATGCCTTGCACTAGTATTTGCCATCCAGAAGACACGCCACTATGTGCCTGGGCAGACTATCCATATCATATCCAAAGTTAATACTCTCAGAATACTTATGACTAAACCGGGTTCTCTCAATTCCCATTTTGCTACATAGGCAATGATGTTGACTCCATACGATATGCTCTTCGTCCCTCAGAAGGCAGTAAAAGGCTAAGCATTAGCTGATTTCCTAGCATCTCATCCGGTGCCAGAATCTTCCAAACTCTACGATGAAATCCCTGATGAAGTAGTAGATTCTAACACTGTAACTGAAGAAATCCCTATTTGGCAAATGTTCTTTGATAGTGCATCAAGAACAGGGCCTAAAGAAAATATTATGGCTAAAGTAAGCGTCATGCTCGTGTCACCTGATCATCTGGTTATACATCATACATATTCTCTCGTGGAACCATGCACTAATAACGTGTCTAAATATAATGTCCTATTAATCGGCCTGCAACTGGCAAAACAACTGGGAGTTGACTATCTAGAAGCATACGGCGATTCCACGCTAATAGTTAGTCAGGTCCGAGGGGACTATGAAGTTCGTCATGAAGATCTCATCCCCTATCACAAAGCAACAATCGAGTTGGCGTCTACTTTCGCTGGATTCTTTATCGAGCACATGCCTCGACTATAGAATATAGAAGCAGATGCTCTAGCCAGTCTTGCTGCTTCCTTGACCGTCCCTACTAATACTCAGCAGTCGATCAAAGTGTCTGGTCGAGAACTATTCTGTGTAAAAAATAACTTGCATATTCATCACAGTTATACACGGAAACAAACGTTGATGTTAAAGACTGGAGATTTCCTTTCATAGACTATGCCGTATAAGGAATCCTCCCCGAGGAATCGAAGGAAGCAGTGTCTATCCAAAGGCGATCCTTCAGATTTTACTACGATACAGCTACCGAGATGTTATACCTACGCTCTTACGACAGACTACTGTTACGATGTTTATCAGACACAAAAGCCAAATATGCACTCCGGGAGGATGACGACGGAGTTTTTGGTGCACATCAACCAGGCCCAAAATTACAAGATTGCCTCAAACGAATGAGTTATTATTGGCCCACAATGATAGCAGATGCTGTTGAATATGCAAAAAAGTATAGAGCCTGTCAGTTCCACGCTGATGTCAATCATCAACCTTCAGAGTTTCTACACCCGACGGTAATATCTTGGCCTTTGAAGCCTGGGGCATGGACGCCATAGGACCAATCAGCCCGCCATCTTCCAGAGGACATCGGTTCATCCTAGCCATAACCGATTACTTCTCCAAATGGGCAGAAGCTATACCGCTAACCGAAGTGAAGGCGTCAAATGTGATCAGTTTTATCAAACATCACGTTATCTACCGCTTTGGCCTACCTCGCAGGATCATCCATAATAATGGTCCACAATTCGCAAGCCATGTATTCTATCAGTTCTGTGATAGGAATCGAATCCAGAATATAGCCTCTACTGCCTACAATCCAGCGGCTAACGGGCTAGCAGAAGCCTTCAATAAAATTATCATAAAACTTCTCAAAGAGTTTGTGTCTTCAAACAAGCACGATTGGAATAAAAAGCTCGGCGGGTGTCTATGGGCCGATCGTACAACGGTCCGAACTCCAACAGGCAGTACGCCATTCTCTTTGGTTTATGGGAGCGAAGCAGTTCTTCCCCTAGAAATCTAGATTCTTTCTCTTCGAGTAGCCTTATCCAGCGAGTTGACTACCGAAGAAAGCTACCGTTTGCATCTACAGGAGCTCGAAGCGTTAGACAAAAAATGCTTGTTTGCTCAGCAGCGCATTGAGCTATACCAAGCACGCCTTTCCAGAGCCTTCAATAAAAAGGTGAAGGAAAGAATCTTCCAAGTCGGTGATCTAGTCTTAGCAGTGAGAAGACCAATGGTCATGACACACAAAACGAAAGAAAATTTTTAGCCTAAATGGGAAGGTCCTTTCATCATAGAACCAGTGTATTATAACAGTGTGTACCGACTAACCAAGCCTTATGGTAACTTGCTCATGATGCCTATCAACGACAAGCTCCTGAAGAAATACTATGTGTAACCTTTTTTACATAATGCTCACATATGTTCAGTCAAGTAAATGTACAGTGCGATGTTTATGTGATTCGAAAAATTAACTATTATCCGTATTTCAAGAGTCTTGAATATGCCTTGGATAATAGGTCCTCTAAAATATTTTTCCAGTAAAATCATTCCCTTTTTTGACTCTGTCCAAACTCGGTTTGACGAAAACAAGTTACGTCCCTATTATCTCTGAATTATTTTCCGATAATTATTTCTCCAGTGGAATGATTAAGAAATGTTGTTTTGCCATGTCCATATAACCTCTGAGTAAAGCATTCATCAAGGATAATCACGTCCATATTACCTCTGAATTATCTACTCCCACCTAACGTTATATATCTTTTCACATCCATATTACCTCTGGTCAGATATAGAACATCCTCTGCTACTACGTCCATATTACCTCTACTAGCAGCTTCGTTCAACTTATTATCTATATTCAAAAAAATTTGAATATAAAATGGATAATAGGTCCACATCAAAATTCTCCAGCGGAATACCCACCAGAAATATCCTTGCTACGTCCACATTACCTCTAGTTCCGATATTTCACAAAACCACATTCACTTTGAAAAGATTATTTATTTTTTACTTGAATGTCTATCAAGAGATGAAAAAAGGTACAAAAGCCATGACGGCTAAAAAAAGAGGGTTACAAACAAAGAATCTAAGGGATACATAGGCGATTGATGTTGTCCCTTAGAGCTGCGATTTCGGCTTCAGACTTCACGGTAGCTCGACGGTGCACCTCTTCTTGGCGAGCAGCTTCATCCTCGAAAAGGATCAGACTTAGATGCTCTTCCTCCAACTTTACTAGCTGTTCTTCTAAATGGGCGGAAGTGGTAGCAGTCATGGCAGCCTGAGCCATGTAATCCTCCTGCTCTGACGTCGCTGACCTCAAGTCAGCTTCCAGTCGGGCGATCTCGCTCTTGATCAGCGCAATGTGATTATACTTTTCAGTGATCTGCACAGCCAGTTTGTTCTTCGAGGTAGCACGTGCCTTACTTGCAGCATTGAACTGACCATACTGATCAGCCAATTTGCCGATCTCTCGAACGAGGGCATCCTTCCTTGCTTGGAAAGTAGCCTTCTCCTTTCCAAGAGTCATGATTAAAGCCTAGTCTTCTGCATGAAATAACGACGTCGGGCTCCGCTGTTTGCTATCCCAGAACCTGGCCACCTGACCCTCTAGGTCATTCAGAACTTTCCTCAGAGTATTGGCCCGCTCTTCATAACTGGCAATGCTCTCGAGGGCCGCCACTTGGCATTCGACAATAGCCTTCATAGGGCCAAAGGCAACATTCCGATTCAAGACTCCGGGAAGCTTTACTTTCAGCACAGAGTAGAAAGCTTTGACGACTTCCAGGGCTACCTCGTCATCTTCAGTAGAGGTCATCGGAGAGGAGGCTTGGAGAGTTTCTTCCGCTCCACGAAGGGATACCTGACAAGAAGCCGAACCTAACAAGAAAAAATATATACATCAGTAACCAAAAGAAAAAAAGGACGGGAAATACGAAAGAGTTGTAATTTCGTACCTTCGGCTTGCTCAAGTCCAGCCTGGGACACGCCATCAATCTTGGCTTCAGGGAAACCAAGAGCAGGCCCAGACTGTTCAAGAAGAAAAATATCAAGGCCCTGAGCGGTATCAGACATGATATCTTCCATAATCTCAGCCGAAACAGGAGCAGATTCAGTAATAGCCCCTCAGCAGGCTGCTCAACCTCTGTTTCTGTAGCCGATACCGACTCACTAACAGCTCCTCCCGTACCAGCAAAATTGGAGGAGCCGGGAACAATTCTATCCCTTCCCTAATGCCTGGGACTATTTTTGCGAGTGGTCCCTTCTTCTTATCTACAAGGGAACATACAGTCGTGGTTAGCATCACGAGGAGCACAAAAAATTAAAGTCAAAAAATCTTATCCGAAGAGAGGCACAAAGATGACATACCGCAAGAGGATGAGCCGATTGGACTTGATTCTCGTCCAGCTCTTTCATCGCAGCTCCTATTGTAGACATATCCCCCACAGATATGTCGTAGGAGAGACTGATCTTCTGATCACCGTCATGGTCTGGGCCTTCGCCCTGATCACCCCCGTCGCTCAGGTCTTACAGCTAAAGAAGACCTGCCCACATCCATCGGTCGAGGACGAGCAGGGGACACTGTTGTCACATCCACCTCCTCAGACAAGGAGGCACCTTCCTCAGCTATAACTTTGGGGTCCTGTGCAAAGGACAAACGCAAATGTGAAAAAGCTTCTAAAGGCTTGACCAGAACGGCTATGGAGTCTAGGAAGGGATCTACCTCGCGAATTGTAACGGCCCGCGACGCCTTTCCTCCTCTTCCAGTTGGTTGGAAGGACCTCCTCAAGGGAGGCGAGCCAGCACCCACTTCCTTGGCTCTCCTCAGGGCGACAGTTTTCTTCTTCCGTTTTAAAGTTGGCTCCTGGGCCAATTCAGTTGAAGCTTTCCTTTTCTGAGAAGGATTGAGAGGAGAAGAATCATCATCTTTCGTGTCCGAGACACTGTTGGCTCCCTAAGGATAGCTTTTGGCCGCGGTAATATGGCTGGCTTTACGGTGGGAAAAGCACTATCCTTCCTACGGACCTTCGGCACCTTTTTCGCAGGAAGGGGGCCAAACTGAGTCTCCAATATCAAGCTCTATTCACGATCATGCTGGGAATGAAAAGTATTGATCTGAACATAAAATTTGGCGGCAGCGTAGCACAAATGGGTCTCAGGCTTATCCAAGGACAGAATGAAGACTGCCCCCGTGCACCCAGTATTGTAGTACATCCAAGCATGCGTTCCGTCAATTAAGCTGCCTATCGACTCCAAATACGGGCTGGTATTTCTCAAAAGGAGCTGGCTGTAGCCAAACCGCCACGCAAAATGGTTCAGCAGATATGGCTCCAAATAGGCACGATTCATGTTTTGGAGCACCAGATGTGATGGTCTAATAGACTGGAGCCAGTGGAACGCCCCAACAGCCATACTAGTGGCATGAACTCCCTCATCCACTAAGCTATCTCCTGCATTACCGCTGCCGGACGGAGGAGATACTCTAAAAAACTTATAATTCTACAATGAGCCTAAAGCCTTTCTGCAGACGGGTACACCAGTGACAACCTAATCTGTATAACAAAATCTACAAAGAAATGCGTTTGCCGCCAAAGAATCTGCCACCGGACCAATATTCATCAGGATAGGACAATGCAGTAGGAGCCACCCCATCAAGAAATGATACAGAAGTTTCGTCCGGACGAAGTTGGCCATGCCGTCAAGAGTCACCATATTCCTAACAAAGTCCCGTCGACCACGTCTAGTAGCACAGACCATTGTAGCTTTAAAGCAAGACAGCATCCGAACGCCAGCTTTACAGTCGAAAGTATCATACCTCGGCTTATTCTCTCAATAGACCCCGAACCTCCAGGGATAATGCAATCACGAAGCCAGATCATTAAGAAAGCTGTCAGCATAGCTTTCTTCGACAACGGATATTCGGCTTGACGGAAGTAGTGGCCAATCGGAGACTCAGGATCATCACTGTCCTCAGTATCCACCGTCTCATAATCCGTCATCCGGGCTTCAATATCGGACTTGGTCATAGGTTTTAAGATCGAAAAGGAGGCCGAATCTTTCCTTTCTCCTTGAACAAAGATGTAGCCCATCCAAGCTCTTGTGTGGGGATTGTCCCCCTCGGTCCTTCCTTTCTTATTAATCCAATGACATATAAGGAGGTGGCAGAGCAATTCCTTGTATACATCAATCATCCCAGAGTTTTCACTCTCCAGATCTCGGAGCACTTCATCACAAGGCATGTACTCTTCATAGGGCTCTGTGCCCCATGGAAGCTTCGACACTTCCTGTATTTCATGGAGAGCAAATCCCATCTCCCCACTAAGAGTAAAGAAGGTACAGGTGTAAAGGTTATATAACTCAGCCAAAGAGACAAACATTGGCCAGTTGACCCTTACACCATATTGAGTGGCCCTAATAACATAGTAAAGGCCAGCAGTCTTCAGGGTGGCTTCATACGTGAAAAGCATCCAGCCAGTGAGATTGCTCCAGAATGAAGATGGATACCTCCAGCCTTCCATCCGCATCTTTCCTGCGGGATACGACACATCCCCCGTCGTCATCAAATTACAAAGCGTATCAGCGGCATAAGGATGAAGGTTAGTCGGAGCACAGGAGTCAGCTCCCATTTCCTGAGTCGAAATGTATTCTTCCAGAGATAACCCCGAGGAGCACAGGAGTCAGCTCCCATTTCATTTGTCGCCGTACGACCAAGACAGTAAAAGCAGACAAAGGATATTAACGCTCCATCGACGGTAGCCATATCCTCTGATTGTTCGAACATATCACCATTAGGTTTCTCAAGCGTATGGTCTCGTCATCTTCAAACTCCACACTATCACCAAATGGAAAGTACGACTTCTTGAAACGACGTGACCCTTCACGCACGAACTTCTTATCGTTAATCATCTGACTCAAAAAAGTGTTATCTTGTTCAAGTATGGCTAGTGTCCATTTCGTAGGCTGGTTTTGACTGATCGTGGCTTGAACCTTGTTGATTATATTCGTTATGAGACTAGTACCGATGACTTGATAGGCAGAGTCGAAAGGGATTCACTCAAGCTCCGAGACAAACATGTTTACTGCAATGACAGAAGAGAAAGTCAAACTCAAAAATCTGTAGGAAAAACTAAGTACTGAAGGACTCTTATGCGTCCAAAGGGCTATGTGCCCAAATGACTATGCGCCCAAGACAAACATGTGGACGCATAACATACAACAGTACGTAGGCGCATAAAATGCAAATAGCATGTGGGCACATAATATGGCAACATGTGGGTGCATAGCACACCACAGTATTGACACATGACTTCTGTGGGCGCATAAGAATGCTCATAGAAGTATGTTGCCTTAGGCGGATGCGCCCAGACAGAAGAAAATTAAGTGTCGCATATTAATGCTCGAGACTTTGTTTTTGAGGCGTGACCTCACCCAGAATCGGGTCCTGGACTGGTTAGGATGCTGTCGCAGGAGGAGAGCCACTCGGTGCAGCCCTCTTGTCCTTCGCAGATCTCTTAGCGACCTTGGGAGACATGGTTCGTAAAGAAAGAAGATGAAGAGTTTTTTTGAAAAGTTCTAAGAGAGGAGAATAATAAACTTTCTCTCTCCTTCAGAGCCTATTTATAGGCATAGGCCATACCCTATGCGCCCCCTATTTCTATGCGCCTATGCACCCATTGTGCAGTATGCGCCCATAATAGCCTATGCGCCCACGTGAAGAACCAGCTTATTGCATACTATGCGACTGCCATTTGTCGACGTGGACAACGTATGAAGGATGGACCTCTCCAAATTCTACCCCGATGAATCTGTCAGTTCAGATTTTTGAGGAAGGCCTCAACAGCCGTCTCTCTGACAGGATGGCCAAACTCTATGAGCACAAAGAGAGAACTACGCTATGCGCCCACTACATCAACAAGAAGACGGTCCATGCTTCTTTCAAATTATTTTGAACTCGTTCAAGTATCAAAAACTTTGAAGGGGGTCTTGTAGAAGCATGAAAAGTTTAGCAATAAAGCCTTATGCGCCCAAGCCAATGAGAACATATGCGCCTAGGAGAATTCATATGCGCCAAGTTACCCTATGAAGCTCTATGCGCCTAAGCCACCCTGTGAAGCCCTATGCGCCCAAGCCACCTATGAAGCTCTATGCGCCCAAGTGAAGCTCCCCTAGAAGTAGGGCACATAGCCTGAAACAAGGCTATGTGCACAAGCTAAAGCATCCTCTGACTCGGTCAAAGCCATGATCAATACGAGCACCGAAGCATACGACTACGTCAGTCTCCACGAGCAGTCGTGCACCAAAGCATGCGGCCACGTCAGCACCACGATCCACCCACGACCACGCAGCTTACATGCGCCTACGTCTTATGCGCCCAAAGCAAGACCAAGTGACCACATAAAAACCAGTATATTTTCTCATGTAGGTGCATAACTTCATTTCAGCTCAGAAACTACTATAAAAATGGGTCTCATTCCTCTTCAAAACACAGAATAAAGAGCATTTTCAAGAGCCAAATTCTGTACTTCTTGCTAGTAAACCGAGAGTTAGAAATTTTCTTAGATTTTCTCCCACTTTTATAATTGGAGTGTCAACGGAGTAAAGAAGCAACTGTCGCTCGATCTCCATCGTCCCATTCCCCAGAATTCTTTTTTGTACTCGGGGATCCTCAATGCATGATCTCTTAGGCGTACTCGATTTGTGGCGCCTTGTGCCAATAAAGAAAAGATAGCATTTCTTCTTCTTTTTGTGTGTATCCATAACAGTCACTAGGTGTAGGGGTTACGATTAGTGTTCACTTTCATGTTGCTACATGACGGGCATCCGGAGGAAGCGCCACTGCACGAGTACCCATTAGACATCCCCTACGTCGAACGTTGTCTCCAAGTGCATTTCACACATACAAGTTAGTCTGCCTATTGGTACTTTTACTTGATCACCAGTTATCACTTGGATCACTTGTCTACTACATTCACATGTTATTAACTGTATTTTATTTTGGCATGCATATCTTGCTACGTCTCTCTGAGGACCTAGTTTCCTTAGAGGTATTTATTGAGATATAACATAAGATATTGGAGATACTTCTTCGGGATTTCAGGTATCGACTGGTGATGCCTTTTCACTCCATCGTTTACAGTCATTTTCTATTCATTTTATATTAGTTTATTTAGTACTGTGCATGTATATTATGGATATTTGGACAATTGTTCTAATCTATTCAACTTATACATATTCGAGTTGGATTAGTGTTTGGTGGTATACTAGCTGGCCACTGCCACGTGGCCTGGTCTTGCATATTTTGGGACTGCAGCGTGACAACAAGTCAACAACCATATATAACACTTAACCATATATACCATAAATGCTACTTTATATGACACCATGTTATTTTAGGAAAATAATATTTATATCCCATAAATATGTACTTTTGTTTTTGGAAAATATAATAAATAAATTTTGAACAATTATATATATATATATATATATATATATAATTTTAAGAAAAACAAATCTCAAATCAATGTATTTATTTTCCAATACAATTATGCCATATATGGGTCCAATTTGGAATTGAACAATTGAAAAAAAATATGGGAATCAAATATATGGAAACAATAAGAATAAAATGGAGAATATGATTTTTATCATAAATTACTTGACAAAAACCGTAGAAAAGTTACACGAAGTTTAAAGATTAAATAGCCAAGTTTCAGTGTCCTTTCAATATGCAAAAAACTAGCATCATAGAAACGATAGTACAAACACATGAATAACTTGCAAATCTGAATAATGATCATTAATAGATGACTAAGAAGGATGTTAGGATTATTACTGGTGTGTTGTCACAGGCACCCAAAAATAAAACCTTTACTCTTAAGATGATATGTAGAGGTGAGAGTAAGGATCGATCCCACGGAGAGTAATTAGTATAATTTTATGCTATGTGAACAAAGATGGGGGGATGAATAAAATGAAAGTCAATAAAAAAAGAGCAAGTAGAATATGAAAATAAATCAAAATAACACACATTGGTCTAAGTCTACGTCTACCATTCGAATCTTGAAACTGATTATAGATGCAAACAAATATTGACATGTATTATGAATATTCATCGTTGGAATTATTTTCCTATCTCCTTTAGGCTTAGTTAATTAGAAACAAGCGACCTAATTAACCTTAAGTACTAAACAACCCTAGACAAGTGCTAAAGGTTTAATCAAGTAGCGTATTAAACTCAATGAGATCGATGAAACAAAATAACATAAGCACAAGCGGTTGCATTTAATTTAGTCGAATGTTTTCTTCCAAAGATTTAATAATACAAAGCAGTAATTTATTAAATTTGGTTGCTTCACAAATTATATGGATCGAACAATTTCGAATTCGATATCTAATTTAGTAGTAGATTATCCAGAATAATAAACTAGAATGAATCCTAGTAATTAAACAAGATAATCGTGAAATATACAAAAGAAAACATTTGATACTCAAAGTACAAATCAAACATATAAACACAAATTAGATCTCACAAGTTTTTATTGATTCCAAGGCTTCCGTACACTTCGACCAACAAGACTTTTAGCCGCACATGTTCATCAAAACTTCAAAAGAAAAGTTGGAGAAGAAGAAGGGGAGTTGTGTTGTGTGTTCACTTCTCATGATTTTTATCCCTTTTATGCACCATCAATTAGTTGTTTCAATCCCAAAATATCTCCCCACATATCCTCTAAAAGTTATAACTTCTCAAACCAAAAAAATAAGTCATAAAACAAGTAGAAAAATGGTTATTTTGGTTCCTTTTTTTGTTCACTACATCTTTGACCCAACTTGAAGCCTAATTTCTTCAATGATGCAGCCTGAATCTCAAAAACCTTAAAATTGGAAAGTTGTAACCCTTTGTCTTAGCTTTCCAAATCTTTTTGAAGCACCTCAATTGCTTTTCTGAGGAGACAGTTATGCCCATTTTGGTAAAAGGTGTCAAAACTGTCCAGAATTACAATTTAGCTCCATTTTGCACATAGTGTCTCCAATTGCATCCTAAAGCAAAATATAAATATAATGAATACCTTTAGTCATAAAATGAGCATAAAATAGCGAACAATAAGGGATAAAATATAACATTTTACGTTCTCGTCAATTACCAATGAGATTTTTCATGTCGAAAGGATTCGCAAGTCATCAAAAAATTTCTCGCACTGAAATAGGTCAAATCTGGACAAATTTTAGTGCAAAGGACACCACGGCCAAACCGAGTGGAACGGTATAAGTTAGCAAATGGACATCAAAGTAGATACATAGGGATATCTATTAGTTTTGGTTTTAGAATAAATAGATGAGAAAAAATTAGATGAAACCCATTAGAGAAGATGACCAACCTGGGTTTGTAATTTTTGTTACGGTTGACTATATCCTTCAAGTTTGGCCTCCAAACGACTAAATAAGTGGACAAAACTCCATAGGAGCTTGGTAGGGTTGAAGAGGGGTCTCTTGAAGTCATGATGTAGGTGTTGGAGTACACAAAATTCGAGAAAAGTTGGATTGAGGGGGGTCGGCCAAAGCTCCTTGTAGCAGTCGGCCAAACCTAGGGGCGTCGGGTTTATGGGATTTTGGAAAGAAGTAGGTAGCCAAGAAAGTTCATATATATAAATTTAGTCCTCCTATAGGTTAGGATTTGTAGAAAGGAGGTTTGAATTGATTTGGTAGAGATTTGGTCAACTAATCAACTAATATGGCAATGTGGGTTGTTGGGTTTCCATATTTGGAAACAAAGGGTTTGAATTAATATTCAATGAATCTATGAATACATAGATGCTATTTAATTGATAAAAATCAATCAATACATGTATTATGGTTTTGGCAACCTAGGGTAGGCCCCACTAAGTGGTTTGAGTTTGTGTTAAGTCCAAACAATTTATCGATTAAAATTCAACTCCAAAAATGCAATAAATGGGTCATGTGTGCCACTTGAAAATAAATAGCACATGGAAACTCAATTGAGTGGGTCACCATTAGCATATGTATATTAGGCTCAAAATAGGTCAAAATTATATATTTGGTCGATTGGGTTGAATCGATGTCAAGTCTCGAAATTAAATTGGAAAGTATGACAAGTTTTACGGTAGATAACAAATTGGCCTAAATTGACCCAAAAGTTGTGCGATGTAAATAGAATGTAAAATATAAGTTTGAGTGGCACATGATATATAAAAATGAAGATGAACTTTTCTATATCAAAACTCATGTTGGATGTTTAGAGAGATTGGTATTTCTTGTGCTCCAAAAATCAAACTATGGAAAAGGGTATTTAATGATCAAATTAATAGTAGAAAAAAAGCTATTAATAACTATATTAAATAAATAATATAAATAAATAAAATAAAATAACTCTAAAAATCTAGGAGGCTTATATCCCACCGACCTTAGAAAATTTTATCCTCGAAACTAGGTATATCATAATATAATAACACATAGTAATAATTACTTCAAGAAAAATACCCTATTATAACGTCTGAAAAGAAGCTATTACAATAGTTCATATATAAACGTTACATGATTTCAGCCACACCACATAATATGACAGTTTTGAATGATTTTTGCCCTATTATAATGATTTATAGCGATAAGCGTTATATATTGTTCACACATATATGACATTGTTACACGCAGACGTTATAAAAAGTGCTAAAAAATTAGAATCCTGCTCGAACTATCCGCTCAAACCCGACCCCCAAATTAAAACCCTTAGTCCCTTCTTTTTCCTCTTTCTTCTTCCCCATTTTTCTTCTCATCTCCTCCTCTCCTCTTTCCCTTCGCCCCCACCACGAACCCTTTCGACAACACTAGCCGACAGTCCTCCCGGACCACCTATAGGAACGGCCGTCCGTAGCCCCTAGCTTGTATGCCATCTTCTTGTGGCCCAGCACCGCCACGCTCCCCACCGAGACGTACACCATCGAGCGTAACAGCTGCGTCGAGCCACCCTACACTACCAAAATAAGTCATATCAACGACGTATTTAGCGACTCCAAGATAGAATGTCGCTAATTTTTGGGGGTTTAGCGATGTTTGTATAAGACGTCGCTATTTGTCGCCAACAGAGACTAATAGCGACGTCTAGCGGCTACAATTTGTTAAATGGGAATCTGCGTCGCAAGTTCGTCGGTACACGTCGCTGATATAGTGACGTGTAGCGATGCATTTTAAGTAGCATCGTCGTTTATTAAATATCAGCGACATTTAGCAACGTCCTAAAAGGATTAGGACGTCGCTAATCGTTTCATATAGCCGGCGAGGGTTTCCTTTTCGATCATTCACAAATTTCCCCCCAATTTTTTGTGCGCTCGACACGACGCTCCTTCGGCAATTTCTCTCCTCCGGCCTCCTCCTCCGCGGCGCTCCTCCGACGATCTCCCTCCTCCGGCCACCTCCTTCTCCTCCTCCTCCTTCCTCAGGTAGATCCTTCTTCTCCTCCTTCTCCTCCTCCTTCCTCAGGTTGCTCCTCCCCAGTTTCTCCTCTTCTTTTAGCTCTCTCTCTCACTTCTAATTCGTATCCACGAGAGCGTGGACTCGCTGCGGGGGACGCGAGACTCACAGTGGACTCGCTGCGGGGGACACGAGAGCGTGGACTCAATTCTAGTTCGTGTGACACCTATTTTGTTGGTTTGGACACGTCGTGTCCCACTGTGTGGACACGAGACTCACAGTGTGACACCTATATACTGATACTGGGAGTTTTTTTAGGCATATCAACTGTCAATTTGATGTTTGGCTTGGATTCGAATTCTAATTTAGGGTTCGAGCCATATATACTGATACTGGGAGTTTTTTTGGGCATCTTTAGGGTTTTAAAATGATGAATAAATTGACTAATAATTGTTATCGAGCCCTATAAAATTTTAGCTATATCACGAAGGATGGATACTAATCCTGTGAATGAGTTTTCTCCTAAGTATTCTCGACAGTTGAGTATGATTTAGCTCACTGACATTACTAAAATATGGAATGATTAGTGTAGGGTATGCTGGTCAGGTTTTGGCAGAGTTAGGATATGATAGTATGCATGTTACAATTAACAAGGAATGTTGTTGACACCAAATGTTGCATGACAGGTTACTTGAGTAACCTGGAATATTTTACCTACTGAAACAAATGGTTTGGGCAAGGGTGTGTATAGGTTTGTCATCAGATGGTATGGGATTTTGTCTGCCAAGTTCTGAACAGCAGTCCAGGCTGCCTGCTTAGTTGAAAGTCTTAATTAGACTTCCTGTTCAGTACCCTTTGACTGAATTAAGTTGACCTGAATACCATATTTTAAATCCTAAATATACGGTACGACATCGTGATCAGGACATAGTCCCTGCAGCCATTCGACTGGCGAGGCAGAAACTATATAGCCATAGATAAAGTTGACTGTCCTCCGACCCTCATCCCTCGGCAATGATGATACGACAACCTATCACTATATCTTATATAGTAGTAGATGATGTCTTAGTATTACATTATGTGAGTTCATCTTGATTCTGTTACATTCTTCAGATACTAGATACGATAAGAACATATACTACACCATATGTACAGAACATAGATGATTCACACTAATGTATGCTAAAATGAATCTTGGGTTGTGTTCTGAGCCATCCGTTCTCACACTTGGCAAAAAATCAAATTTTTTGTACTTTATCTGCTTTCGAAAATGTACTCAAATTACATGATGGTTCCTTTAGTTAGCTTGCTTATGTTACAATTATATTATTTGTGAATATCGATCTTACCAGATGGCACCTATGACCCGAAGAGCGGCACGTCGTTTGAGGGAAACAGTGAATGCTGAGGTAGCTCCTCCTATAGTTAAGGAGAAAGTGGCACCGGTTGCTAGTGAGACCGGGAGTTCTATTCATCCAGCACCGGTAGCTAGTGAGACCGGGAGTTCTATTCATCCAGTACCGGTAGCTAGTGAGACCGGGAGTTCTATTCATGCAACACTTGTAAGGGACGATATCTCTCCTCACGCCAAAGATCTCCCTTTTTCGAGGTGTTAGCGTGATCGTATCACTGAGCGTTTGCGTGAGCTGCGTGGTTCTCATTATCTATTAGTAATTATTTGTATTGGATTATTTGTATTGGGTTGTTTTTATATTAGACTATTTGTATTGGACTACATATATGAATTAGTACTGTGTCAATCTCTGGATTGTATTGGTACTACGACCTTCATCCCTCTGTAGCACCCAGTTTTCCAAATAAGGATAATTTTGAAATTTTGTATTTATAATTATTTTAATAAAGATATTTAATTCATGATATGATTTTTTGGTGATTTTAAATCATTTTAAAATTATTTAAATCAATGACTTGTGGTTTTGACGTTTTGCTAGTGAAATCCTAGAGACTATTTGACCTAGAGCCTAACCATGTGATTATGATATTTTAATATCATTTTTGGCCTAAGGATATTTTTACATTTGACCACTTTGAATTATTTTGATATTATTTTATTATTTATGATATTGTTTTGGGGTTATTTCAGTCGGGTTCGAATTTCAACTCAATCCGACTTGAAACGGGGACCCGGGGGTAGTTTGACTCTAGTGGGACCCACACACTAGTTAGGCATGGCCCACATGATATTAGTTTTAGTCCACATGATAGAAATATTTTAGTTAGAGGTTAGACTAATTATTATGGATAAGGTTAGTATGATTAGAGACTTTAGAATGACTAATTTAGCCCCAACCAATTAGCCCTTTCCTAATACTCATAGAATAGGTTAGTGGGGGCATTTTGGATCTTACCATAATAGGACAAATAGCCCCATATGGCCAGCCACTTTGGGAGAGGATAGGCTCAAGTTCATTTCATTATTCTCATCCACACTCTCTCTCTTGTTCTTTCCCAAATTCCTAGAGAGCAATCCCTAGCAATTTCTCCACCAAATCCTTCCATTTCGCTACCAAATCTTCTTCTTTCCTTCTCCATTCTAGCCAAGGAGGAAGCTACCCAAGTTTGGGAGGATTCGGAGCTCGTTCGTGTCCTTTTGCAATCTCTACGTGTCGGTGTCGCTCCGGGAAGGCTTTTCTTCGATTCGATCTACTGGGAGGTATAAATCCCTTCTCCTTTTCATTTCCTCATGCATATAGGTCTATTTTGAACCCATAGGAATGACCCCCATGGTTGAATCTCCATTTGTGTCCATTTCGTATCCATTTGGAGGTCATAGGAGTGTCCTTTGTGTTGTGGTTGTGTCCATGTGAGAAAATCCCAAATTTGGACACACTATGTGTTGTTGTTATGTATGAATGAATTATTACATGTTTAATCTCATATTTTTGTATTGGTGATGTGTTCTATAGTGTCTCATATATATATATTAGTGTAGAGAGTGAGTTCTTGATATATTATGTTATATACTTGTGTTCATTTATCTCAAACTACCCAAATCCGTCATGATTTTTATCCACGTTTTTAATTTCAGCCCTAACTTAGAAATGTCATAACATCTAGCTCAAAACTCGGTTTAATCTCTTATTTTTTTTAAAAGAAGAGTATTGAAGTTAGATTTCCAAAAACATATTAATATGCATAATTCTTTCTGTAACTTTCTGGAGAATTATTTGAGTGTCAGCTGTACGAAAGACAAACGCGTTCTCGGTGTTTTCGCGATTCTGGGAGTTTCCGAAAATGAAAACGCGATCCGTTTAAAGTTTCGGAAAGCTAACACACAGATCTATAACATACATTAATCCTAAACTTTAATTCATGCTAAGATAGTACAGTATTGATTATTAATAGGAGTTACTATTCGGCATATGCATTTTGTGCACCCTTGTGTGTAATATAATGTTCTATTTGATTTTAAGCCATGTTAATGTATATACATTATGTAATTAAATAGAGAATACAAGCATGAGTAAATGTTTAAATAAATGATGTATGAGGTGTAAGTATCCTATCTAATGTAAGCAAGTATAAGTATGGCTTGTAATGAATATGTAGGTTCTATAGTATGTAATGTATGGTGCATATAGTAGTGCAAGAGAATAAATGAATGATAAATGAATGAAAGCATGAATGTAATATAATAATAGATGTAATGTATGCAATGTACAAGTTAATGAGATGTAATGTTCTATGTTAACACAAATCCTATATTACCTCAAGTACCCCCTTACACTATATTGACACTATCACACTTGACACATTGTTCACTTACACTTTGACACTCTTTGATATGTATACACTATGTATGCCCATTTAACCCTTACTTGTCCCATTGCCATGTTCACATACACATACATAGTCTCTTAAATAAGTATTTATGAATATAGTTAACTTAGCTATGTATGTATATTATATATATGTTAGCATATTGTGTTGTAATATATAAGTTTATATAACCATTTGAAATGCCATGATTGTAGACCTAATGTTGAATACCAATATATGCATGTGTATATATGTGTAGACATATATAGCTTAAAGTAATAGATTACCTAGTGTATATCCAATGTGAATTCTTGCCTAATTGAGTATTGAATAATTGCATGCTATATAGAGTTGGGTGTATGTTGGCTTGTATAGCCTTGTATTGATGTGTGCTTGCTAGGATAGTCTTGGTTAGGCCTAGTAAGACTTGCTGGATTAGGACATGACCTAGTTTGACCTAGTTTGACTAGTGCAGTTGACCAGAGTTGACCAAGGGTTGACTTTGGCCTAGTTTGACCTAGATTCATGTAGAATGCATTGTAGTGCTTTATATTACCCTTTTGGACATGTTGTGACTTGTGCTGTTCTAATTAGGAGCCAGACACCTCTCCTCGGACAGTATCTTTACCTTGGATATTCAGATATCAGGCGAGTACATTCTCTGATCATTTCATATCCTATTTAGAATTATTTTTCTGCTTTAAATTACTTTACTTGATACTGTCACGTTGGTCACACAGATTGGTACTATATAGATCTTTTCATGAGATGTTATCCCCCTCGGGAGCATCGAATACGGCATGTTTTGTGCGTTTCACGAATCATCACGTATCTCTATGCTTTCTCTGATTCACGAATCGGTTGTGACATATGTACTCTCATGTTCACAGAGCCATCATGAATCACCTTTACGTATCACTCATTTTATGAGCCATGTGAAGTTTTACGAATCTTAACATAACTTAAACAGATCTTTGTGTATTGATTAGGGATGGAGGAGTAGAAATAGACATGTAAATATTATCCAAGTAGCTGTAGTCATGAATCACTCTCTTAGCTGTAGTCATGAATCTCCTATGCCATTCACATGTTTATATTTTACTCTGACTCACTAGTCACTATTAGTTCTCTATGTATAGTAGATATTTCTATTACAGTTCTCTCTCTGTTTATATACTGCATTTCCTTCAGTATCTATATCTTACTTTACTGCATGATTATATTTTCTAACCTGCTATGAACTGTTGAGATGTAATGTGCTCGCTCCTGTCCTGACTGGACCTGTTGATAAATTTTACAGATAGCCTGGAGGTTGCCTGCTAGCCTAGAGGAGACAGTAGAGGTTACATAGATAGCTAGGGTTTTTGCTTATAGTTTATTTTCAGTCATCTTGAGTTGTATTTATGGATTACTGTATTTGGGTTTTGAGATGTATTCTGAGTTTGTATCTTAGACACTTAGACTTCTATCTGTTGTATCTCTTTTCGATTTCATGTTTTATCTATCTTCCTTTATGCTCTACCTTAGATGTGATTGAGTTTACATTCTGCTATGTCACCCCCATTCGGGGAGTATAAACTGTTTAGTCTTATACGGTTAGATGTATTGAGACCTAGGACAGCGTTCTACCGCCGACACTGCGGCGTAGGCTGGGCGTTGTTACGTTCTCGTGCCCTAACTCTAGGGTGCGGGTCGTGACACGTTTTTAGTGGTGGCCCATGCAGGTCGAGATTCGCATTAGTACAATTTCGTAGTAGCACAACGACTTAGTTGTACTACTACGAGCCTGCTATAGGATATATAATTTAAGGTGTTAGGATGAGAGGATACTCAATCACTGTTAGGATTCCTTGAGAGATTCCTGGGATGACCCTTGAGAATCTCTTTTTGAATTCCGATTTAAACTCCTTTTCCTTGTTTTGATTCACCTTTTTTCCTTGATTTGAATTTGATTTTGTGGATTCATTGTAGAACTTTGAATCCTAGTATTAGTTGATGATTTTGATAAAATTTTGTAGTTATTGATTTAATTTTGTATTTAGATTAATATTTTCAAATCCAAGGTACTCAATCACACTTAGGATTCTTTGAGAGATTTCTGGGATGACCCCTGAGAAACTCATTTTGAACTTCAATTGGAATTCCTTTTCCTCTTGTTTGGATTCACCCTCATTCCTTGCTATTGAATTTAAGCTTGATGGGTTCCTCTCGTTTGAACCGATGAGAAGGAACATATCTTCATTATTCTTTCTCGCCATTATTCCCTTGCATTCTTATTTACCTCTTATCTTAAACTCTGTCTCATTACATTAATTACCCATATCTTGTCGTCCCTACCAGATGCACTTCGAAACCTTTGAATCTTCGTATCTTTTTCATGGGGAAGGCTAAGGAAGTAACATAAATTATGTAGCTCAGAGAAGACGTAAATGGTTATCAGATGACTAACTCGATCTTCATTATTTTTGTACATTAATTACCACCTCTTGAACTCCCACTTTCTAATTGAGATCCTTGACGTTCCTTATCGTGACTTTGATATTCGGAATGTAATACTAGCTGTTACCCTCCAACAAATCTTATATGCAAGACCTAGACGAGCTCACCTTCGTGTAGGTATATCATGTCCCACTAAAACCCATCTTCTTGTACTCTATTTTCTTGATATGATTTTCTGGTCAACTGGCTAAACTATAACCTCAACTATTATACTAAATTTCTTCTTATTTCAATTAGAAATCCAGTCTTGACTCAATTCTTTCGACCCGACATGTGATGGTGTTCTGCTTGTTTCCTTAGATGCTTAACCTTGTACCTTATCTGATTACTTGACCCGTTGGTTAAGAAACTTGGACTATGTAATTCCTTTCATCATTACCACCCTTATATCTTGTACTGCTAAATTAGCCTTAGTTTTACAAGCTTATCTATTTTCGAGCTTGTTTATGACATATTTTATTGGGTGGCCACCCACTAACATATTGTCTAATCAGAACCGGTACATGATGGTCTGATCAACCTATTGCACTTTGGTTCGCTTTTTCATGTATCAATCTACGAGAATGGAGACATAGTTAAACTTAACCCTAGAGTCTCATTCGCGACAGCCTTGACAATTCTCCTTGAAATCTTTTCATCGCCTATGAACCTCGTATTCGTACTCAGTCAAATTAAATTTAATCATGACCTGAACCTCCATCATTGGATGCTCGTGCTCATACTTTGATTTTATTGATTTCCCTTCTTACCCAAATCTCGTTTTATCCCAAAATTGATCAACTTAGATCGTGTCAAGACAAAAATCTATTTGTGATTTGTTGTACCTAAATTTTCAATTTTTGCCATTTTATGGAATAGTAACATTTTAATAATTTCTTAGTTGCTTGTTAATGACCAATTTTTATATAGGATGGTAGACAGCCCTACAACCTTGATGATTGTTGTTCCCTTACCTTCCCAATTAGGACACCCTAGATTGTTTGTGTGTTGATACCATAGTACTGTTTTGACCTAGAATGATTAGTGTACCTAGGTGAGACTTCCAACTGCTACGGTATGCCCTGACCTTGTATATTATTCCTTCAAATTGCATGATTTAGATAAAAAAAATTTAGACCTTGATTGTTGGGAAATAGGGACGTCATCCCATTAGTATCAATTGTAGATATATATAGGTTAGTCCTTGATGTGGGAATGTGTGTCTATAAACATGTAGCTTATGAGATTTATGAGAGATTATAGTATCAGTCTTGATAGGATGTACTAGTCTTTTGGTGAGTATAAATGTGTTATGAGAGATAGGGGCCTATATGTCTTAGTAATGCATCGTTCCTATGGTAATAGAATGTATTAATAGATGGTTAATAGCAAGATAATAGTTTGAGCATACCTATAGCCTATGATCAGTTCCTTTTCATCCTTAGTTAAGATCACTTTAAAATAGGTCCAGTCCCTTGGATATAGGTTCCAGTCCATATTTTATTGAAGTTCCATTACCGCCGTACAGCAGAGCAGTATTGGAGGTATTCCTAGATAGACACTATTTAGATGTCCGTTTATTATTCCAGTGTTAGGAAGTGTTACCTTAGATATTGGGTAGGTTAGAGGCTCTAGAAGAGTACTATCGATCTTAAATTTCGAGGACAAAATTTTTCTAAGGTGGGTAGAGTTGTAGCACCCAGTTTTTCAAATGAGGGTAATTTTGAAATTTTGTGTTTATAATTATTTTAATAATGATATTTAATTCATGATATGATTTTTTGGTAATTTTAAATCATTTTAAAATTATTTAAATTATTGACTTGTGATTTTGACGTTTTACTAGTAAAACCCTAGAGACTATTTGACCTAGAGCCTAACCATGTGATTATGATATTTTAATGTCATTTTTGGCCTAAGGATATTTTGCATTTGACCTCTTTGAATTATTTTGATAGTATTTTATTATTTATGATATTGTTTTGGGGTTATTTGAGTCGGGTTCGAATTTCAACTCAATCCGACTTGAAACGGGGACCCGGGGGTAGTTTGACTCTAGTGGGACCCACACACTAGTTAGGCATGGCCCACATGATATTAATTTTAGTCCACATGATAGAAATATTTTAGTTAGAGGTTAGACTAATTACTATGGATAAGGTTAGTGTGATTAGAGACTTTAGAATGACTAATTTAGCCCCAACCAATTAGCCCTTTCCTAATACTCATAGAATAGGTTAGTGGGGGCATTTTGGATCTTACCATAATAGGACAAATAGTCCCATATGGTCAGCCACTTTGGGAGAGGATAGGCTCAAGTTCATTTTATTATTCTCATCCACACTCTCCCTCTTGTTCTTCCCCAAATTCCTAGAGAGCAATCCCTAGCAATTTCTCCACCAAATCCTTCCATTTCGCCACCAAATCTTCTTCTTTCCTTCTCCATTCTAGCCAAGGAGGAAGCTACCCAAGTTTGGGAGGATTTGGAGCTCGTTCGTGTCCTTTTGGAATCTCTACGTGTCGGTGTCGCTCCGGGAAGGCTTTTCTTCGATTCGATCTACCGGGAGGTATAAATCCCTTCTCCTTTTCATTTCCTCATGCATATAGGTCTATTTTGAACCCATAGGAATGACCCCTATGGTTGTATCTCCATTTGTGTCCATTTTGTGTCCATTTGGAGGTCATAGGAGTGTCCTTTGTGTTGTGGTTGTGTCCATGTGGGAAAATTCCAAATTTGGACACACTATGTGTTGTTGTTATGTATGAATGAATTATTACATGTTTAATCTCATATTTTTGTATTGGAGATATGTTCTATAGTGTCTCATATATATATATTAGTGTAGAGAGTGAGTTCTTGATATATTATGTTATATACTTGTGTTCATTTGTCTCAAACTACCCAAATCTGTCATGATTTTTATCCACGTTTTTAATTTTAGCCCTAACTTAGAAATGTCATAACTTCTAGCTCAAAGCTCGGTTTAATCTCCTATTTTTTTAAAAGAAGCGTATTGAAGTTAAATTTCCAAAAACATGTATTAATAGGCCTAATTCTTTCTGTAACTTTCTGGAGAATTATTTGAGTGTCAGCTGTACGAAAGACAAACGCGTTCTCGGTGTTTTCGGGATTCTGGGAGTTTCCGGAAACAAAAACGTGATCCGTTTGAAGTTTCGAAAAGCTAACACATAGATCTATAACATGATTTAATCCTAAATTTTAATTCATGCTATGATGGTACAGTATTGATTATTAGTAGGAGTTACTATTCGGCATATGCATTTTGTGCACCCTTGTGTGTAATATAATATTCTATTTGATTTTAACCCATGTTAATGTATATACATTATGTGAATAAATAGAGAATGCAAGTATGAGTAAATGTATAAATAAATGATGTATGAGGTGTAAGTATCCTATCTAATGTAAGCATGTATAAGTATGGCTTGTAATGAATATGTAGGTTCCATAGTATGTAATGTATGGTGCATATAGTAGTGCAAGAGAATAAATGAATGATAAATGAATGCAAGCATGAATGTAATGTAATAATAGATGTAATATATGCAATATACAAGTTAATGAGATGTAATATTCTATGTTAACACAAGTCCTATATTACCTCATGTACCCCCTTACACTATGTTGACACTATCGCACTTGACACATTGTTCACTTACACTTTGACACTCTTTGATATGTATACACTATGTATGCCCATTTAACCCTCACTTGCCCCTTTGCCATGTTCACATACACACACATAGCCTCTTAAATAAGTATTTATGAATATAGTTAACTTAGCTATGTATGTATATTATATATATGTTAGCATATTGTGTTGTAATATATAAGTTTATATAACCATTTGAAATGCCATGATTATAGACCTAATGTTGAATACCAATATATGCATGTGTATATATGTGTAGACATATATAGCTTAAAGTAATAGATTACCTAGTGTGTATCCAATGTGAATTCTTGTCTAATTGAGTATTGAATAATTGCATGCTATATAGAGTTGGGTGTATGTTGGCTTGTATAGCCTTGTATTGATGTGTGCTTGCTAGGATAGTTTTGGTTAGGCCTAGTAAGACTTGCTGGGTTAGGACATGACCTAGTTTGACCTAGGTTGACTAGTGCAGTTGACCAAAGTTGACCAAGGGTTGACTTTGGCCTAGTTTGACCTAGATTCATGTAGAATGCATTGTAGTGCTTTATATTACCCTTCTGGACATGTTGTGACTTGTGCTGTTCTAATTAGGAGCCAGACACCTCTCCTCGGACAGTATCTTTACCTTGGACATTCAGATATCAGGCGAGCACATTCTCTGATCATTTCATATCCTGTTTAGAATTATTTTCCTGCTTTAAATTACTTTACTTGATACTGTCACGTTGGTCACACGGATTGGTACTATATAGATCTTTTCATGAGATGTTATCCCCCTCGGGAGCATCGGATATGGCATATTTTGTGCGTTTCACGAATTATCACGTATCTCTATGCTTTCTCTGATTCACGAATCGCTTGTGACACATGTACTCTCATGTTCACAGAGCCATCATGAATCACCTTCACGTATCACTCATTTTATGAGCCATGTGAAGTTTCACGAATCTTAACATAACTTGAACAGATCTTTGTGTATTGATTACGGATGGGGGAGTTGAAATAGACATATGAATATTATCCAAGTAGCTGTAGTCATGAATCACTCTCTTAGCTGTAGTCATGAATCTCCTATGCCATTCACATGTTTATATTTTACTCTGACTCACTAGTCACTATTAGTTCTCTATGTATAGTAGATATTTCTATTATAGTACTCTCTCTGTTTACATACTGCATTTCCTTCAGTATCTATATCTTACTTTACTGCATGATTATATTTTCTAACCTGCTATGAACTGTTGAGATGTAATGTGCTCGCTCCTGTCTTGACTGGACCTGTTGATAAATTTTACAGATAGCCTGGAGGTTGCCTGCTAGCCTAGAGGAGACAGTAGAGGTTGCATAGATAGCTAGGGTTTTTGCTTATAGTTTATTTTCAGTCATCTTGAGTTGTATTTATGGATTACTGTATTTGGGTTTTGAGATGTATTCTGAGTTTGTATCTTAGACACTTAGACTTCTATCTGTTGTTTCTTTTTTCGATTTCATCACTACAACAAAAAACCCTTTTAATGACGGCTAAAAAATGTCATTAATGACGAACCATGACGCTTTTTTTTTCCACAGCAACCGTTATGAAAACGGGTGTTATAAATGTTTTTAAAAGCGTCATAAAATAACCGTCATGAATAGTTTCTATAAAAGCGTTATGAATAGTTAATATATAGTGCACAATTCAGAACAATTTTAAAACGTCATGAATAGATAATATGTATAGACTCAATGCAGCACATTTATAACACTTTATACTATTCAAATTAGCATATATATAATGCTCTATACTGCACAGTATATATTACATTCCAAAAACTTAATATTATATATCACCATCTTTATTACTTTTCTCAAAATAGAGTACATATCAACATGTTTATTACATTGAATATCCAAATACAGAATGTACCCAAAAAATATGAATAAATCTCTCTTTTGCTAACCAAATTATTAGAAATATTTACTAAAGTAGATTCTGACCATGGATCTTCTCTCTGCCATCTCTTGAAGATATCGGGAGTCCCAAAGAGAAGTAGTGTCGCAGCTGAGCGACGACTTGGTCCTGCTGCAGTCGGCGCCGTCGTAGGAGAGCCTCATCCTCTGATCCCTCACTAGCGCCTGCATGCACCTCAGCGTCACGTTCGCCTGCCTCCTCAAGTTGTCCCCTCGTACCAGCGCCTGCAGCTTCACCAGCCCCTGCAGCTTCAGGTCCTTCGAAATATCATGTCCCACTGGTGGGACTTCAGGCATATGCATAAAAAAATTCAACCCTATAAGAAAATCAAGTTCGATATGGACATCATACCTGGGATTCTCATAGTGGTAAATATGTACAAAGGCAAGCAATCATCCACACAAACATAGTAACAGCCTAAGAACAGCCTTCCTTAAGAAGCAGTGTAAAATAATACCACGCAAAGAAGACAAAGATCTCATGGGTTTAACATGTAGAATACTGAGCTGAGATCCAACATGATCCAACAAGGAGAGGACTAGGATATGTAATGAAAGGTGAGAAAGAGGAGCAGGAAGAGTTAAGAAAACCTGGAGTCAAATAGAGACGGCATACGTACACGTAGTGAATGTTGCTCTTAATAGGACTCTTTGTAACATAAGTTGTAAATTCAATAGTTCACAAAAGCTTGATATCATTCTGGTTATGGTTATATGGTAACGGTTACAGACAAAAGCTTTTGTCAACCTACTGGAGATGAACTCGGATGCAGATTCAATCACAGTGTCCATAATAATTTTCTCATAAAATTTTAATTTGTTTTATTTTTACAAGTCTATCTAGTTCCAAAATCCAAGCTCTTATCTATACATTATATGACTCAAGTAAAAAAAAGCCAATACTACTATCAGCCTACATGGATCTTATCGGATCAACCGATACGTAACGAATGGCGGTGTATGGTATTATTGTAAGATAAGTATCGGTGTACCATAAGATACTAACAACATAGATGGTGGGTCCTACATGTTTCTTAACATACTTTCCTTTTGTCAAATAAGCAATTAAATGGGAACTAGCAAGAGTTCCCTCCAATTCCCTAGTTCCCCACACTAGCTTTCCATTTGGCAAACAGGCCCTACAGATCACTACTCTCTGAAACTTCTAGCATGACAATTTCAATTAGTCACAAGGTCCAATAGCCACTGTCCAGTGCAGCTAAAAGAGAAACTGTGACATTTAAACTTAAGAATGTGGTCTTAGAGTGTTAACTAGTAGTTTAAGGTATGATGATCTTGAAGATTAACTGAAAGAAAAAAAGAACTTAAAACACTTTTTCTTCGAAACCAGAAGCAAGGTAAGACCTACACTTAAGTTTTCAAAAGCCTTCTTGAAACGTTCCAGCAAAAGTTGCCTTTCATTGTCCTCTCCTCCATAAAATGCAATTGATTCAGCATTTTCCCGTACCCGTACAAGTGCATAACGAAAATCTGCTTCTTTCTTCTCTTGCATGAAATTCAGAGGCACTAAACCCTGAAAAGCAAGAGTACAATTAATTTCTGCATGAAGCAGATATCTTTGAAGAAATTCACACACGAAGCCAAAAAGGTAAGTTTTACTACCTTTCCAAGAAACACACTGATAGCTGTACCTCCAAGTGAATAAACAAGAAGCACAACAAACAATGGGGGATAAATCCCAAACATAATGTTACTGAATGATATCAAGTCTACAGCTGCATTGAAGACAGTCAAAGAAAATGCAAGTGCCATTCCAGTAAAGGAACTTAGATCATCGACAATCCGCTGATCTGAAAAAAGATTTAACTTGATAAAAATCAGAAGACTACCGAAAAAGGATATATTGAATCTTGTAAGAATACACTACAAACAACTTTCCTAGAAATACCTTGGAAGATACTTACGCGTATGTCCCTTCTTGAAATGCTTTTTTTTATCAATAGTGTTCAACCAAGTATCTTTAAACTCCATCCTTTGTGTTGCTAAATGCCTCTTGAGTCATTCTAATTTTTGGTAATATGCGAACCTCAAAACCACACCTGCAAAGCATTAAATGCAAGTAATTTAAAAAGGTGAATGGAAGATGACATAACAAATACATATATATATATAGAAAAAATCATACAAATAGGATTTAAGACGAAAACACATGGAAAGTGATCAAGAGACCATATATCATGATCCTCTTCTTATTCTCTCACATGACATGTCTGCACATGCATCCAGTCTTACATAAATCATAGATGCCTTTCAGTTCCCAACATCAAAGTTCCACAAGTTTGTTAAGGCAAAATAGTCCAATTCTAATTTCTTAATGATAAATGATTGGCTGGAGTTCTAATGGCTAATCTAGTAGTCACAAAGACGATACCTTGAAGTTAAAACCAGGTAAAGTATCAGTATCTTCATTCAGGAATATTGGGATGTATACACGAAAGGTCCAAAACCTTGACCATGCCATACAAGCAGTAGTATGGAAGAAGAAAGGAAAAGATTTCATTCTCCTGAATTTTTTTCTTGCAATGAACTATCTTAGAACTGCAGGTGTTGTTACTCTTATGCCTGGACATTTCAAGTTGGCATATAATCTATATGCAGCTGAGAACAAAGTGGTCATACTCGTTAACTATTTTCAAGGTAAACACTAAATATCAGAGTTAAACTACTGTAGTAGAAAATATGATTTTAGATACAAAATAGTATCAGGAAAACATATCAGATAAAGTATTCTGTTTGACTGCGACATTATTGTGCAGATGGCTATGAATTGACTGAAGATTCAACACAATTATGTCAAGAAATGGATAATCTGATCAGGAAATATGGTCAAACCTGAATGAACAATAGAGAAAAGGTTTGGTGTCACAAACAAGCAACAACTAACTAAAATTTAAATACCCAGCTTTTAGTCTCTAGAGACTAACACCCCCTTTGCATGATTTTTTTGCCAATAAAACTGGAACCTAAACAAAAAGTTCTGAATACAAATACATATATATATAATTATTAGAAAAAAGAATCTGATCATTTAGTTACCATGTTCTGCCGGACTACCTCATCCGGCTAGCGAACCAGTGCCATGCTGCCTCGAACTCGAGCGCCACCATCTCCACCTGTACCACCAACTCTACACCCACCATCGTTGTTCCCCGATATCATAGTCACCACCCCCACCTGTCGATCGAGCCCAGGAGACCACATCCCCTCAATCATCAGTACCACTACCACCAACACCTACCTCTACTCCTAAACACCACCAGAAAAAGAAAAAAAAGGAAAACCCTACCTCCGCTCCGGCGCGACCGACCGCCCCGACCGTCGATGTGTCGCAGACCCAGCCCTCACCGTGGCCCCGTGCCTCGTCTCCGAGAGCAGCGTCGGTGACCGCCAGTACCTACGCACCTCTCGTCGCCTAGTCCGGCACCGCCTCTGCCGCAGGAGAGGCAAGTCCCCAGTGAGCCAAGCGCCTCCCCTCTCTTACCTTCGTGCACCATCACCGCGCACCGGCCAGAACCCTCTCGACCACCACCACAGCTATACAACCAAAAAAAGAAGAAGAAAACAACCTTTCAATTCCTTTACGCGAACCAAACGAGACCTCCCAAAATCGTAAAATCAAGTTCACTATGCAAACCCTAAAACGGACAGACACCAATTTCACCATGAATTTATGAATCAACCAACAAATTATACAATTATACAACACAATAGAACAGCTTCACGATGAATTTATGAACCAACCATGTAGCTGTTCTATCGTGAACCCCAAAAAACTAGAGAATTGAAAAATTCACCTTTCGTCGGATGGTGAGTAGAGGATTTCCCGACGAGTCCATGACCTACATAGGCAACTACGACTCCGTCTTCTGGCACCCCGTCGCATCCTCCAACGACTTTGCTCCCGTAACCCGCATTTACCGCACGGAGAAGAGGGTACCGGAGGCCCTGCCGGAGTCCATGGCGGAGGGGATCGGACGGATGGATCGGTGGAGAAACCCTAAACCTAACCCTGAGCATGGGAGCGGAGGAAGAGGAAGAGGAAGAGGAGGAGGAGAGAGGAAATGAAAGAAGAAGAAGATATTTCTAATATTAATAGGTTTACAAAATATTACAAGTTTGCCACCGCTCTAAACTATTAATAACGCTTTGTTTTATAAACGTTATAAAAAGCCCAGAATTAGCCCAAACCGTCATAGAAAAAAGGTATTTTTCAACTTAATAACGCTTATGTATCAGCCGTCATTAAAACTCCTTATCGAGCATCATTAAAGGGGTTTTTTGTTGTAGTGCATGTTTTATCTATCTTCCTTTATGCTCTACCTTAGATATGATTGAGTTTACATTCTGCTATGTCACCCCCATTCGGGGAGTATAAACTGTTTAGTCTTATACTGTTAGATGTATTGAGACCTAGTACAGCGTTCTACCGCCGACACTGCGGCGTAGGCTGGGCGTTGTTACGTTCTCGTGCCCTAACTCTAGGGTGCGGGTCGTGACACCCTTGGCAATGATGATACGACAACCAACCAGAGAGGATACTCTGAGAGATCCATCTGAGTAGGACGTATACTCTGAGAGATCACCTTTATAAGTATGATATCAGTAGTGGGATTTAGTGTGTACGTCCTACTCAGATGGGTCTCTCACTGTTACTATTATTTTCTGACAGCATGGTGGATGTGCTCCGTCAAGAGATTCTTGCTCCGAGCCAAAACTTTGCCCCGGAGCTCAAGTGGACATCCTTCGTATAGAGCTCGAGTGAGAGGTTTTTGACAGCATGGTGGTCTCCTTTGTCAAAGTATCCGTGCTCATCACACATTGGTTGTGGGACGAGCACGGATACTTTAACAAAGGAGACCACCATGTTGTCAGGAACCTTTCACTCGAGCTCTACACGAAGGATGTCCACTTGAGCTCCGGGACAGTTTTGGCTCGGAGCAAAAATCTGTTGACGGAGCACATCCACCATACTGTCAGAAAAAATAGTAGGTGAGAGGCCCATCTGAGTAGGACGTACACACTCAATCCCACTAGTGATATCATTCTTGTAAAGGTGATCTCTCAGAGTATACGTCCTACTCAGATGGATCTCTCAGAGTATCCTCTCCGGTTGGGTTGTGTTCTGAGCCATCCGTTCTCACACTTAAAATACATATGAATTAGAAATATGTTTTGTATTTTCGGCAAACCCAGGGATTTGATTCTGTATTTTGTATTTTGGTTCTTGTATTTTGGCTCCAGCTCCATTTGCATTAATCTACGGTACGACATGGTCCCTGCAGCCATTCGACTGGCGAGGCAGAAACTATGTAGCCGTAGATAAAGTTGACTGTCCTCCGACCCTCATCCCTCGGCAATGATGATACGACAACCTATCATTATATCTTATATAGTAGTAGATGATGTTTTAGTATTACATTATGTGAGTTCATCTTGATTCTGTTATATCCTTCAGATACTAGATACGATAAGAACATATACTACACCATATGTACAGAACATAGATGATTCACACTAATGTATGCTAGAATGAATTTTGGGTTATGTTCTGAGCCATCCTTCATCTTTCCCCTTCCCTGTCCCTCTCGTTATGTTGCGAACCTCTTCCTTTACGCCATCAAAATTAGAATCCTTGACTCTCTTTCGCTTCTTGGATATTGACCCAGCTTCCAATCTCTCATTTTCCTCCGGGTACACTCTACTCCCAATCTCTTGCTCTTTTATACACGGATCTACAGAATCAATACCATCCAAGGAAGGCAAAACTGAATCAGCATTGTCTTCCGGATCGTCCTCATCAAGGCATAACGGGCTGCTCAAGGTGCCCAGCTTCTTCAACTTCTCGCTGGCTGCAGAGTCGAAATGAGAACGGGTCCTCTTTGCCGGCCCGGAGCTCTGACTCGCACTCGTCGCCTCGTTACCGGTTTTCTTTTCTCCTCTGACGCGGGTCATAAGAAAAGAAATTTCGTACCTCTTCTTCACATAAACATCATTGCCGCCTTATACTCGAGCCTCCTCGTCTGTGACGCTATCCAACTTCTCGGTGCCTACATTGTCACTTGAATCTCCCCTTCGACTCGTATCGTCCTCTTCTTCGCCTGTCTTTTCGCTCCCGGTCTTGCTATCATCTGCTATCACCGCCGACTCATTCGACACCTTCTCCGATGACTCCGAGGAGGAGGAGGAGGAGGAGGAGGAGGAAGAAGACTCGGAGAAGGAGTCGAATGAGTCGGCGGTAATAGCAGATGATTGCAAGACAGGGAGCGAAAAGACAGGCAAAAAAGAGGACGATACGAGTCGAAGGGGAGATTCAAGTGACAATGTAGGCACCGAGAAGTTGGATAGCGTCACAGACGAGGAGGCTCGAGTACAAGGCGACAATGATGTTTATGTGAAGAAGAGGTACAAAATTTCTTTTCTTATGACCCGCGTCAGAGGAGGAGAGAAAACCGGTAGCGAGGCGACGAGTACGAGTCAGAGCTCCGAGCCGACAAAGAGGACCCGTTTCCATTTCGACTCTGCAGCCAGCGAGAAGTTGAAGAAGCTGGGCACGCTGAGCAGCCCGTTATGCCTTGATGAGGACGATCCGGAAGACAATACTGATTCAGCACCTTCCTTCTGTCATGACCTGCACCCTAGAGTAACGGCACGAGACGAAGGTACATCCAGCCTACGTCGCAGTGTCGACGGTAGAACGCTGTCCTAGGTCACAACATCTAACAGTTTAAGGTAATAACAGTTATACTCCCCGAATGGGGGTAGCATAACAGAATATATCTCAATCACATCTAAGGTAGAATACGATAAGACAGAATGATATAAAAGATGCAAGTTCTAATTCCACAGGAAATACAAATAGAGAGAAAGCTAAGTGTCTAGATAAACTCCACTAACATCTAGAAATAATACAGATCCAAATATACAACTCAATCTCTAATACTATGAAATAAGATAAAGATATCTATGAAGCAACAGTCTCTACAGCTAAGGGATCCGACTGGAAGTCCGGATCACAAGTGTCCTCTAAGGCTGTCCCATAGAAAGTATCTAAGCAGGCCTCCTCCTCGTCCTCTGTAAAATTTTCAACAGGTCCAATCGGGACGGAAACGAGTACAACTCATCAAGAAAACCCAAGTAATGACAGAGAACTATAAAGCAGTTATAGACAGTTTTATTGATGAATATGGCAGTTTATATTTAGGTGGTAGTATAGAGAAGCAGTAAGATACAAGAAAAGCAAAGTAACTAAAACAAGAGAAGAATGATGGCAATGAAGACTGTAAATAAATCTAGCTGAACTAAGGTAACATAATAAGTCCAGAAGTAAATGCAAAACAAGTGTAAAACTACTATAAATCCAGTACGAGATGAATCTAATACAAGATAAATCCAGTACAAGATGATTCTAGGTAGTGATCAAGAATCCAGGTGAGTCCAGCTATTCTAATAGTGTGTTTTAAAATACCGAGATCGATATGTAAACGGCTGTAGGTAATACGACACATCACACACCTGGCCGGGTGTGAGATGGCTATCATTCCAGTAGATTCCAGTAGATTCCAGTTGGGAGATTCCAGATTGGGGTATGTCTACATGTCTTACTCAAGTATTTCTCCGCTCCGCAATACAAATGAATCCAGAATTCGACACGAGAATCGAGATGAGTCCAGCCAAAATATAATGATTCCAGAAATAGATTCTGGAATGATTCCAGTAATTCCAGTAATAGAGGCCAGATAAGTATGGTATGTGTGTCGCATACATGAATCCAGAAATATCCATACGTGTGGTATCAGAGAATCACATAAAACTAAATAGAACTGAAATACAGTAACTGGCAAATAAATGAGAGAACTATCAGAGAATGTACTCGCCTGCTATCTGAATGTCCAAAGGAAATGTACTGTCCGAGGAGAGATGTTTGGCTCCTATTTAGAACAACACAAGTCACAACAAGTCTAAAATGGTAAAATAAAGCTCTACTATCCATTCTACATGATTCTAGGTCATTCTAGGTCAAAGTCAGCTCTTGATCAACTCTGGTCAATCGTACTAGTCAAACTAGGTTAACTAGACAGTACTAGGTCTAAACCTAGACTAACAAGTCTCATTAGGCATAACCAAGCCTAGACTATCACTCACACAAAATCACAAAGCTACACAAGTTATCAAACACACATTACATATATATTCATATATATTTTTATTACAAGCAAAGTGCATAAAGACAAGGAGTGAGTGATACATGAAAGTGGATATGGCAATGTATACATAGCAGTACAATGTGTTCAAGTGTGAGGAGGTTATGTTAGAAGGATAACATTTAGCAAGGGTTCATTGTGTCACATAGAAGAAATAACATGTAAAGCGTAGGTTTAGCATGTGTTTGTGTGGGTGTTAATCATATCAAAAGGGTTTATTTATACATCAAAGGTTTACTCATAATAGTAAGTAGGTTTTATGTGTATTCATGCTTGGGATTACTGTCAACATGTAGAAGGGGGTTTTAACATATGAACATGGTGCTAAGTGCTAATATGGCATCATACATTCTTATCATGTTGGTATTCATATATAGCATACATTCATACTTGATTACGTTACTTACTTACATATGGATACTTGCATACATGTTTCAATACCTTGCATTACCCACATGCTTGCATTTCATCCATTCATTCATGCATTGCATTGCATTCATTCATTCATTCATTCATTCATGCACCTATACATACATATTTGAATACATTATATACTTTCATACATTATATCATTTATGCATACTCTATATTATATTACATTCTCTTAACACAAATACATATATATATATATACACATGCATACATACATATTTGTACATACAAGGATACACAAAATGCATATATCGTATAGTAATCTTCTACTTAAAATTAATACTGTACAAATTAAGCATTCATTAAATTTTAGGATTAAAGTATGTCATAGATCTTTGTGTTAGCTATCCGAAACTTTAAACGGATCGCATTTTCGTGTCCGGAAGCTCCCGAAATCGCAAAAACACCGAAACGCGTTTGTCTTTCATATAGCTGACACTCAAATAATTTTACAGAAAGTTTCATAATGAATTTAGCTTATTAAAATATATAGTTGGAAAGCTAACTTCGATACGGTTCTTTTAAAAAAAATGGGAGATGAATCGGAGTTTTAAGCTAAAAGTTATGACATTTCTAAGTTGCTATTGCTACTAAAAACGTGGATAAATATTATGACGAATTTAGGTAGTTTGAAACAAACGAAACACAAGTATATAACATAATATATCAAGAACTCACTCTCTACACTAATATATATATATATGAGACACTATAGAACACATATCCAATACAAAAATATTAGATTAAACATGTAATAATTCATTCACATATAACAACAACACATAGTGTGTCCAAATTTGGGGTTTTCCCACATGGACACAATAACACATCAAGGACACTCCTAAATGTCTCCAAATGGACCCAAAATGGACACAAATTTAGACACAACCATGGAAGAAATTCCTATGGGTTCAAAACATTCCTAAATGCATGAGGGTTTGGATTATAGGGTAGATTTTACCTTCTGGGAGGTAAAATCTCAAGAACTCCTTTCGATATGACACCGACACGAAGGGATCTCCAAATAGACACAAAACAATGCAAACTCCTCCCAAACTTGGCTAGCACCTCCTCTTGCTTGAGTAGAGAAGAAATGGAGAAGATTGGATGGAGGAATGGGTTGATTTGGAGATGAAATCAATAGAGGTTCTTCTCAAATTTGGGAAAGAACTCTAGGAGATGAAAAAAGAGGCGAAGATCAAAATGAATGATGACTCATTCCCCTCCTTTGGTGGCTGGCCATATTGGCTATTTCTTCCATTTTGGCAAAGTCCAAAATGCCCCTCTTGTCCCATTAGGTTCAACTTAAGTTAGGTTAGGGTTTGGGGCTAAAATAGACTAGTTTGAATCTCAAAATAATCCAACCTAGTCATGAACAATTAGTCCAACCATACTAACTTAAATATTGTCAAATGTGGGCTATGTCTAACTAATGAGTGGGTCCACACTAGAGTCGAAGCTACCCCGGGTCTCCGATACAAGTCGGATTGAGTTGAAATTCAAACCCGACTAAACAAATCCAATAAAAATAATATTAAAAATATAAAATTTTCCTAAAATATTAAAATATGAAAAATAACTAAAATCATAATACATCAATTTAAATATTATTAAAATAATCTAAAATTCACCAATTAATTAAAATCCTAAATAATTCAAAAGTCATAAAATGACCAAAATACCCTTAGTCTAAAAAGTTATAAATAGTCATTCTAATCACATGGTTTGGTCCCCATGGTCATGGTTAGTCTCTAGGCTCAACAGTTTTAGGGTTCACTAGCTAACACATCAAAATTATAATTTACCAATTTTAAATAGTATTAAATTAATTAAAAATTCTCATAAATCATAAATCCTATTATTAAATAATAAACTTTTACAAAAGTTCAAAATTACCCTCATTTTAGAAAAGTGAGTGTTACAAGTCTACCCTCCTTAGAAAATTTCGTCCTCGAAATTAAAATGTTCCTACCCCTTCCAGGTCAAACCTCCACGATCAAAGTCTCAAAACTTAATCAATCATACAATTTAAAAGGACGACATACATGATCATGGCATACGGTGGCAATGAAAGTCTCGTCTAGGTATACTAGTCACACTAGACCAAAACAATCATAAGGTATCAAAACATACAAGCAATCAAGGGTGTTGAACTAGAAAAGTTACAAAAACAATAATCATCCAAGCTGTAAGGCAATCTACCATCCTATATGAAAACTGGTAATTATCAAAAATAAAATAAGATAACTACTAATCATCTATAAAGGGGTAATATTTAAGAAAAATCAAAACTAAAAGTTTGAGGAACGAAAGTCAATAGCATTGAATCCAATCACAATATAATATATATAGAAAGAGAGAGTGTTAGAGAGGGAAAAGCTAACATTATGTAAATGTTATGTGGTTAGATAGTAGGCTTGTGTGTGTGAAATATACATGAAAGTGTATAGGAGGATTTGGGTCTCAAAACAATAGCTATCAAGTTATACTATTCATGGCATATTGGTTAAACAGTCTACAAGGCACAAGCTATTTACTCATAACATGCATAGCTAACCATATATATATGTATATCTATATGTATAGAGAGATAGAGATTTAATTATGTATCTATATACATTATAACATGTATGCATAAACTATATATATATATATATATATATATAAAAAAAAAATATATATATATATATATATATATATATATATATATATATATATATATATATATATATAATATATAGAAAATATATATATTTTTTTATATATATATAAAATATATATATATATAAAAAAAATATATATATATATTTTATATATATATATATATATATATATATATATATATATATATATATATATAATATATAAAAAAATATATATATATATATATATAAAATATATATATATATATATATATATATATATATATATATATATATATAAATATATATATATATATATAAATCTATATAGATTTATGAACATAACATGGAGATGAAGGGTTAGGTTTACATGGCAGTTGTGAACATTAGTGTAGAGTGTCAAGTGTACATGGGTTAAAACTTGAAATGAAGGGTTCAATCATTCAGTTTAGTTCAACATTACATATTAATCCAAAATTGAACTACACATTTGAAAGTAATGTAAAAAAATGTTAACTTATATTCAGTTTTCAGGATTTTGGAGAAATTCGAACATCAAAACAAACCCAACGTTTACCACAACCACAACCTAACATGTAAGAGTATGAAACCTAACATTATATCCCTACATACAATAATGTATACGGCTCAAAACATTACATTTAAAAAAAACTGCAAATTGACTAATCACTTAGAATTTAGGCTTAAAAGGTTAATATGCACACAGTCTCAGATTTGACAAATTCAAACACAAAACTCAACCAATTTCTTTAAAACTTGAAATCCTGTATATAACATACATGTGCAGTGATGTAAACAACGACTAATAACATAAAATTTACATTTAATTTACGAATTTAGTTTGAAAAATAGAAAACTAGTCACTAATACTGTAGTATATTAGAAATATTAGGATTTTGAGAAATTAACTATCACGACCCGCACCCTAGAGTAAGGGCACGAGAAGTGGGTACGTCCAGCCTACGCCGCAGTGTCGGCGGTAGAACATTGTCCTAGGTAAATCATCTAACAATATAAAGGTACCTATACAGTTTATACTCTCCGAATGGAGGTAACATCACAACATGCTATCTCAATCACATCTAAGGTAGAAGAATGAAGAACGGATAAATAGATAGTAACTCAAAAAGAACCATAGTATAGATAAAAAAGTCTAAGTGTCTAGTACAACATAATATCCAGAATGTCAACTCATAATACAACAAGTCTAAGAGTCTATATACCTCAACATCTCAAAATACAACTCAGATGTGAGACAAAAAGATAATACCGAAAGACTGTCTAGCTAAACTAGCCTAGACTACTGGGGCAACATCCTCAGCTGCAGGTGGATCCTGCTGAGGGTCCACAACATAATATCATCTAGTCCTGCTCCATAATAGGTAGTCACCAGGGCCTCATCCTCATCCTCTGTAATATTTTCAACAGGTCCAGTCAGGACAGGAACGAGCACAATACATCTCACGCAGTTCATATCAGGTTAGGAAATATGATACAGGCAATAGAGTAAGATACATGAACTGCTGAAAGGAAATATACGCTGTAAAAGAGATAGCTGTAATGAAATATCTACTGTATATAGAGAACTGTAAGTGACTAGTGATGTAGAGCACAAGATAGGCATGTGAATGGCTAGAATTTATACATGATTACACTACTGAGTTTGCACATGATTACACTACTTTGGAATTATTCACATGTCTACTTCTACTCCCCCGTTACCCCAATCAATACACAAGGATCTATACAAGTTACGTTATTGTACATGATATCACATGGGGCCCATGAAAGGGTGCACATGATAGTATACATGAGGGCTCTGTGAACATAAGAGTACATGATCACATGAGTGCACAAGATAATGGAAGCATAGGTGTACATGATGATAGTGAAACACACGTAGCATGAAGTACCCGATGCTCCCGAGGGGGATAACATCTCATGTAAAGATCCATATAGTACCAATCCGTGTTACCAATGTGACAGCAACAAGTAAAGTAATCTAGAGCGAGAAGTAAAGCCTGAACAAGTATGAAACGGTCAGAGAATGTACTCGCCTGATAACTGAATGTCTGAAGAGGATATACTGTCTGAGGAGAGGTGTATGGCTCCTAATCAGAGCAATACAAGTCATAATGTATCCACAATGGTAAAAATAAAGTATACAATGCATACTACATGATTCTAGGTCAATCTGGTCAAAAGTCAACTCTAATAGTCAAACTAGGTCACAGGAAGTCATACTAGATCACAGAAAATCAAGCTAAGTCAAATAAAGTCAAACAAGGTCAAATAAGTCAAGATTAGTCAAATCTAGGTTAAAATCAACTCTTGGTCAACATTCTAATCAAACGAGTCAAATACTAGTCAATATGATCAATCTGGGTCAAGTCTAGGTCAAACTTCGACCAACTAAGGTATTGGTCAAACAAAGACTAGTCAGTCAGGTAATTAGGTCAAACAAAGACTAGTCAATAGGGTGATTAAGTCAAACATGGTCAGACTAGTTGAACTAGTCATTTTTAGGTCAATTAGGTCATGGTTTGACCTAAGGTTGACTTTGGTCAACCTTTAGTCAACAAGGGTTAACTAGTAGGGTTTTGGGCCATTAGGGCTAGCCCCAAGCCATAGGCTAGTAATCCTAGGCCATAGGCCATAGTCATAGGTTATTGGTTATAGGTTTTCATCTAAACCTATACCTTAACAAGTTATACATATATATATATATAATATATATATATATAAAAATATAAATAGACACTAGCTACCCATATATCAAAATATGAATATCATATATAGTACAAACCCACACTCACACATATATACATATAACACTATGTATGACATAGTGAGACCTAACACCAATGTATATATATCACTATATATATACATATATATATATATATCTATATATATATCAACCTATATACATATTTTACTTATATATATATAGATAGGAGAGAGAGACTTAGAGTGAGTGAGAGAGAGAGAATGAGAGAGGACAGTGAAGTAGAGAGAAGAGGACAGAATAGGTCAGGACAGGGGGGGAAATGGTTCCCAGATTTCTGGAACCATGTTCCAGACCCAAACACACACACACACACAACATATATACATACATATGTATATATGTACATAACTACACCTACACTCTACCAAACACTCCCAAAATTGACCCACACTTACATATACATATATACTACACATATATGTACTAAAATACACTCTCTCAAAGTATTAATCTCAAACAAAATTGATTTGAATTTTGATTTTTGTAAAATCTGGAAAAAACCCAAAACAGTGAACTGTGCACTGTGCACTTCGAAAATAGGTAATTCGAAATACACACAATAAAACGAGCTAAGGCTCGCAACCATGGGTTGGTAACTAAGGCCCCACACATACACTAGTGTCCTAGGTCACTGACACGACACCACGACACAGTTTCACGTGTCCAAACACAAGAAAATACGACTCGGGTAAACTCTGATACACGTACACAAACACAGTATCGTGCACGCGTGCAGTCCACTCTAGGACACACCACGAGACACGACACGTCTCGTGGTCGTGCATACGTGTAGCCCACACGTAGGGCTACACGTTCCACTCCCTGACACGTGTCCACGACACGCGTGGACACAGAACGAACCCCGTATCAGTCGTGAAAATACGACTGATACACGCGAGTTCAGACCGCGTCGTGCACGCGGTCACACGCGTCGTACTCGCGACACAGGACACGACGCACCACGTGCTCGTGTCCATGTATACGCCACGCATAGGGCTCCACGCCCGTGTCACTACGAGACACCCTAGTGTCGTGTCCATGCGACACGACACGCTCAAAGTCGTGCCTGTGCGCGTACACTGTGCACTGAACGACCCTTTGAGAGTCGATTCCGTGTCCGACAGGACACAAGGTCATCCCAAACTTTGGGGATGACCTGTCAGTCATTGCCCCGTGTCGTGTGTCAAGTTTGACGTGTCCAAGTGGCGTGTAGAGTGTGGTTGGACACTGTGGTAGCAGGGCACATTTCATGTGCACTGTGCAGTGTCTAAACAGTGTAAACTGAGAGCTGTTGTGTCCAATTTTGGACACGACACAAACCAATACGTGCTCAGTGATGCAGGGTTAGGGCTAGGGTTAGCTAGGCTAGGTTTTGGTTCAAAAAGATTTGGAAAACAGTGAGTTAATATACTATGACAGTGAACAAAAATAGTGAGCAAAATTAGGGTTTTACATGTAGGATACGTGTCCGATACGACACCAAACAACCCTAAAATTTTACCAAACCCTACCCACAACTATATTATAACTATATGCATGCAATAATGAAAAAAAATCAATAATCTAAATAGGTTTAGCCATAATACCTCAATGCGTGAAATGTCTTGAAAATCACAAAATGAAGGGTGATTAGCCTCAAAGCCCAACTTGTCCTTCCTTGATAAAATCTGAGTAGCACACTTCCCTAGGCTCCCTTAGATGTTGTAGGGTCCCAATGCAAGAGACTAGAGTGAATTTGGATCAAAATAGCTCAAGTTGTGAAGGGTTGAAGGAATGGGAATTTTCTAGGAATTAATTTCATGTAAATTATTCATGAATTAATTCAATGGGGTTTTATAGAATTGTGGGCTGCCAAGGGGGGGTCCTTGGCTGCCATGGGGGGTAGGGGAGGTGTCCTTGGCTTTCTTCTAGGCTAAGGCAAGACTTGTGTAAAGGGTTTAGATATTTGGAGTGTTTTGTGCAAAATATCAATAAAGTAATATCTAGATATTTAACTTACTTTACCCCATGACCAATCTTCATCCTAATGCTTCTAGATTAGTGGCTAACCTCTAGTTTAGGGTAGGATAGGTTAGGGACTAATCATGGGACTTTAACCATGATTAAATAATATTAAAATCACATAATCACAAATAAAGTCTAGTAAATTACCAAAATACCCTTTAGGCTAAAAAATCACTAATTTGGTGTTCTAAGCCTATGGATAAGCTCTCATGGTCATGGCAACTTCTAGGTTAGAGAAAACTAGGATTTACACTAAGTTATACTAACCAAAATCACAAAGTCATAAGTCATGACTTAGCATGACTTAGAAAATGGTTTAATCTAACTAAAATCACCAGAAAATCATACCATGACTAAAATACCACTAATAAATAATAAAAATAATAAATTTTCAAAAATCCTCAATTTCAGAAAACAGGGTGTTACAAGTCTACCCACCTTAAAATAATTTCGTCCTCGAAATTTAGATGGTCGTACTCCTCCTAGGTCAAACCTCCAACAATCAGGGACGAAGCCACTACCTAGGCAACATACAAGGTCAACAAGCAAATATGGGTAGTAGACCTATACTGGGTCATGTCCAAAAATTGGCTGGCAGTTTTAGGTCATAAGGTGTCCTCAATTTAAATCGAAGCCAAAAGTAACTCCATGGGGTAAATCAGGATGGAGCCTCGGGTCAGGAAAATCATACTAAGCAAATGAGGCACACAATGGTATGCCTGGGTGGGACACTAAGGTCATGGGTGTAGTATGTCATGTCTAGGTCATGTACGTGAAATCAGTTTTGAGAAAACAACTAGTCTTGTGCTCTAAATTTAAAAGTCACGGTAACGTGTCTACGGTGATCACAATTTAGAGTGGGAAAGGTCTATGGCCTAAATTGAACCAAAATCATGATGAATAGTGGTACCAGGGGGACAGGTTAAATGGAACAATCTGTAGTCTCATCTAGGTGCACTAGTCATTCTAGATCAATACTGTCCTATGGTATCAAAACGTTCAAGCAATCTAAGGTGTCCAAATTTGGGAAGGTAAGGAAACAACAATCATCAAGACTATAGGGTCGTCTACCCTCCTATATGAAAATGGGTCATTAACAAGTGAGAAATCATTAAAGTTACCATTCCAAAAAAAAGAAAATTGAAAATTTAGGTACAAACAATCACAAATAGATTTTAGTCTTGACACGATCTAAGTTGATCAATTTCAGGAAAAATAAAGATTTGGGCAAGATGGGAAATCAATGGAATTAAGTATGAGCACGAGCATCCAATGATGAAGATCCAGGTCATGATAAATTTAATTCAACTGGATACGAATACGAGGTTCATAGGCGATTAAAATAATTCCAAGGAGAATTGTCAAGGCTGTTGTGGATAAGATTCTAGGGTAAGTTTAACTGTGTCTCTATCCACATAGATTAATATATGAAAAAAAAGCAAACCAAAACGCAATAGGTTGATCAGACCATCATGCGTCGGTTCTGATTAGACAATATGTTAGTGGGTGCGCACCCAATAAAATATATCATGATCAAGCTCGAAAAAGGATAAGCTTGTAAAACTAAGGATAAATTTGTAGCATAAGATATAAGTAAGGGTGGAATGATGAAAGAAGATACATAGTCCTGGTCATGGGCATAGACTAGGAAGATAAGGAAACAATAAATCACAGGACAAAAAGGGTCACCATTCTATGGTCAGAGCTACTCTATCAACTCTAAGTCAAAGGCATAACACATAATTTAATTTATTTAAGAGGAAAATTCTTGACAAAAGAGTTAGTCAAGAATTATATTAATAGCTAAAGCTACTCCTACTCCTACTCCTACTTCTACTCCTAAGTAAGAGATAAAGAAACAACAAACAATCGACAAAACCAATGAACTACCAGGTCAAAACTGATCACTAATAAAGAACATGTAGGAGCAGATAGAATTGGATTTTAAGATAGATATAATGAAGTAAGGTGCGAATGGAATTTAGAAGAACAGAACCTGCAAGCACATTGCCAACTGCCTGGGCATCCTCAACTGTCATGGCGTAAGCACGCCCCTGCTGACCTCTTCCAGCCTGTTGCTGAAACTGCATAAATCTCTGCTGTTGTGGCTGTAACGGTCCTCTCTGCTGCTGTCCTACCGGAGCCTTGGCTCCTGCTCCTGGTGCTGCTCCCTGTGCTACTCTGCCTGTGTACTGGGAACACTCCCTCAGCTGGTGGTCCGCTGCCCCACATATTAGGCACCGGCCCAACCTCTTCCTGCACTCACCCCATCCATGTCCCGACTTCTTGCAATAGGGACAACTGATTGTCTTCGGGTCCTGACCCCGATACTGATGCTGCACTTGCTAAACTCCCACTGGGGTCTGCGTCTGCTGAAACTGCACATGGGGCCTCTTGGCCTGGCCTCTACTGCTGCTGGTACCACGAGCGTCCCGTCCCCTCTTGAACAACTGTTGTCGCTGAGTTTCCACTATCTGCTGGAAGAAGGAAAACAACTGTGCCACGTCCTCTGATCCTGATGACGACTGCTGCTGAAGAACGTTCGGGATGACAGAAGAAAGTCTCAGAGTAGGAAGAGGTGCACTCCCATAGGCTGCAGATATCCTAGCATGGGCTGGCACAACAGGAACTACAGTCTCGGGGCCCTGCTAATCAGGACGATGAGTGGTAGACCCCTCAGTGGTATCTCCCTGATCGAGACGATGAGATCGTGTCTCCATACCCATCCTGAAGACAGATCAAACAAGGAATCAATACTGAGATATAAAATAATAATTCAAGGAAGGACAGTTATTCAAGGAAGCAAACCTTCAACAGGGATTTAGATGGCAGGAAACAGATAAGAGTTTTCTCATAATTGTGATTGAGTACCCTAAAAATAAAAGATATTAATCTAACACTAAGAAATTAAAATCAACAACTACAAAATTTTTTAAAATCATCAACTAATACCAGGATTCAAAGTTCTACAGTGAATCCTCCAAAATCAAATTCAATCAAGGAAAAAGGAGTTTAAATCGTAATTTCAAATGAGATTCTCAAGGGTCATCCCAGGAATCTCTCAAAGTATCCTAGCAGTGATTGAGTATCCACTCTCTCTAAGCCTATTCCTCAAATCCTATCGCAGGCTGTAGTGATACTCTAGTTCGAATACCACTACATAAACTCGACCTGCATGGGCCACCACTAAAAACGTGTCACGACCCGCACCCAAGAGTAAAGGCATGAGAAGTGGGTACGTCCAGCTTACGCCGCAGTGTCGGCGGTAGAACGCTGTCCTAGGTAAATCATCTAACAATATAAAGGTACCTGTACAGTTTATACTCTCCGAATGGAGGTAACATCACAACATGCTGTCTCAATCACATCTAAGGTAGAAGAATGAAGAACGAATAAATAGATAGTAACTCAAAAAGAACCATAGTATAGATGAAAAAGTCTAAGTGTCTAGTACAACATAATATCCAGAATGTCAACTCATAATACAACAAGTCTAAGAGTCTATATACCTCAACATCTCAAAATACAACTCAGATGTGAGACAAAAAGATAATACCGAAAGGCTGTCTAGCTAAACTAGCCTAGACTACTGGGGCAACATCCTCAGCTGCAGGTGGATCCTGCTGAGGGTCCACAACATAAGTATCATCTAGTCCTGCTCCATAATAGGTAGTCACCAGGGCCTCATCCTCATCCTCTATAATATTTTCAACAGGTCCAATCAGGACAGGAACAAGCACAATACATCTCACGCAGTTCATATTAGGTTAGAAAATACGATACAGGCAATAGAGTAAGATACATGAACTGCTGAAAGGAAATATACGCTGTAAAAGAGATAGCTGTAATGAAATATCTACTGTATATAGAGAACTGTAAGTGACTAGTGATGTAGAGCACAAGATAGGCATGTGAATGGCTAGAATTTATACATGATTACACTACTGAGTTTGCACATGATTACACTACTTTAGAATTATTCACATGTCCACTTCTACTCCCCCGTTACCCCAATCAATACACAAGGATCTATACAAGTTACGTTATTGTACATGATATCACATGGGGCCCATGAAAGGGTGCACATGATAGTATACATGAGGGCTCTGTGAACATGAGAGTACATGATCACATGAGTGCACATGATAATAGAAGCATAGGTGTACATGATGATAGTGAAACACACGTAGCATGAAGTACCCGATGCTCCCGAGGGGGATAACATCTCATGTAAAGATCCATATAGTACCAATCCGTGTTACTAATGTGACAGCAACAAGTAAAGTAATCTAGAGCGAGAAGTAAAGCCTGAACAAGTATGAAACGGTCAGAGAATGTACTCGCCTGATAACTGAATGTCTGAAGAGGATATACTGTCTGAGGAGAGGTGTATGGCTCCTAATCAGAGCAATACAAGTCATAAGGTATCCACAATGGTAAAAATAAAGTATACAATGCATACTACATAATTCTAGGTCAATCTGGTCAAAAGTCAACTCTAATAGTCAAACTAGGTCACAGAAAGTCATACTAGATCACAGAAAATCAAGCTAAGTCAAATAAAGTCAAACAAGGTCAAATAAGTCAAGATTAGTCAAATCTAGGTTAAAATCAACTCTTGGTCAACATTCTAATCAAACTAGTCAAATACTAGTCAACATGATCAATCTGGGTCAAGTCTAGGTCAAACTTCGACCAACTAAGGTATTGGTCAAACAAAGACTAGTCAGTCAGGTAATTAGGTCAAACAAAGACTAGTCAATAGGGCGATTAAGTCAAACATGGTCAGACTAGTTGAACTAGTCATTTTTAGGTCAATTAGGTCATGGTTTGACCTAAGGTTGACTTTGGTCAACCTTTAGTCAACAAGGGTTAACTAGTAGGGTTTTGGGCCATTAGGGCCAGCCCCAAGCCATAGGCTAGTAATCCTAGGCCATAGGCCATAGTCATAGGTTATTGGTTATAGGTTTTCATCTAAACCTATACCTTAACAAGTTATACATAAATATATATAATATATATATATAAAAATATAAATAGACACTAGCTACCCATATATCAAAATATGAATATCATATATAGTACAAACCCACACTCACACATATATACATATAACACTATGTATGACATAGTGAGACCTAACACCAATGTATATATATATCACTATATATATACATACATATATATATATATATATATATATATATATATATATATATATATATATATATATATCTATATATATATATATCAACCTATATACATATTTTACTTATATATATATAGATAGGAGAGAGAGACTTAGAGTGAGTGAGAGAGAGAGAATGAGAGAGGACAGTGAAGGAGAGAGAAGAGGACAGAATAGGTCAGGACAGGGGGGGAAATGGTTCCCAGATTTCTGGAACCATGTTCCAGACCCAAACACACACACACACAACATATATACATACATATGTATATATGTACATAACTACACCTACACTCTACCAAACACTCCCAAAATTGACCCACACTTACATATACATATATACTACACATATATGTACTAAAATACACTCTCTCAAAGTATTAATCTCAAACAAAATCGATTTGAATTTCGATTTTTGCAAAATCTGGAAAAAACCCAAAACAGTGAACTGTGCACTGTGCACTTCGAAAATAGGTAATTCGAAATACACACAATAAAACGAGCTAAGGCTCGCAACCATGGGTTGGTAACTAAGGCCCCACACATACACTAGTGTCCTAGGTCACTGACACGACACCACGACACAGTTTCACGTGTCCAAACACAAGAAAACACGACTCGGGTAAACTCTGATACACGTACACAAACACAGTGTCGTGCACGCGTGCAGTCCACTCTAGGACACACCACGAGACACGACACATCTCGTTGTCGTGCATACGTGTAGCCCACACGTAGGGCTACACGTTCCACGCCCTGACATGTGTCCACGACACGCGTGGACACAGAACGAACCCCGTATCAGTCGTGAAAATACGACTGATACACGCGAGTTCAGACCGCGTCGTGCACGCGGTCACACGCGTCGTACTTGCGACACAGGACACGACGCACCACGTGCTCGTGTCCACGTGTATGCCACGCATAGGGCTCCACGCCCGTGTTACTACGAGACACCCTAGTGTCGTGTCCATACGACACGACACGCTCAAAGTCGTGCCTGTGCGCGTACACTGTGCACTGAACGACCCTTTGAGAGTCGATTCTGTGTCCGACAGGACACGAGGTCATCCCAAACTTTGGGGATGACCTGTCAGTCATTGCCCCGTGTCGTGTGTCAAGTTTGACGTGTCCAAGTGGCGTGTAGAGTGTGGTTGGACACTGTGGTAGCAGGGCACATTTCATGTGCACTGTGCAGTGTCTAAACAGTGTAAACTGAGAGCTGTTGTGTCCAATTTTGGACACGACACAAACCAATACGTGCTCAGTGACGCAGGGTTAGGGCTAGGGTTAGCTAGGCTAGGTTTTGGTTCAAAAAGATTTGGAAAACAGTGAGTTAATATACTATGACAGTGAACAAAAACAGTGAGCAAAATTAGGGTTTTATATGTAGGATACGTGTCCGATACGACACCAAACAACCCTAAAATTTTACCAAACCCTACCCACAACTATATTATAACTATATGCATGCAATAATGAAGAAAAATCAATAATCTAAATAGGTTTAGCCATAATACCTCAATGTGTGAAATGTCTTGAAAATCACAAAATGAAGGGTGATTAGCCTCAAAGCCCAACTTGTCCTTCCTTGCTAAAATCTGAGTAGCACACTTCCCTAGGCTCCCTTAGATGTTGTAGGGTCCCAATGCAAGAGACTAGAGTAAATTTGGATCAAAATAGCTCAAGTTGTGAAGGGTTGAAGGAATGGGAATTTTCTAGGAATTAATTTCATGTAAATTATTCATGAATTAATTCAATGGGGTTTTATAGAATTGTGGGCTGCCAAGGGGGGGGTCCTTGGCTGCCATGGGGGGTAGGGGAGGTGTCCTTGGCTTTCTTCTAGGCTAAGGCAAAACTTGTGTAAAGGGTTTAGATATTTGGAGTGTTTTGTGCAAAATATCAATAAAGTAATATCTAGATATTTAACTTACTTTACCCCATGACCAATCTTCATCCTAATGCTTCTAGATTAGTGGCTAACCTCTAGTTTAGGGTAGGATAGGTTAGGGACTAATCATGGGACTTTAACCATGATTAAATAATATTAAAATCACATAATCACAAATAAAGTCTAGTAAATTACCAAAATACCCTTTAGGCTAAAAAATCACTAATTTGGTGTTCTAAGCCTATGGCTAAGCTCTCATGGTCATGGCAACTTCTAGGTTAGAGAAAACTAGGGTTTACACTAAGTTATACTAACCAAAATCACAAAGTCATAAGTCATGACTTAGCATGACTTAGAAAATGGTTTAATCTAACTAAAATCACCAGAAAATCATACCATGACTAAAATACCACTAATAAATAATAAAAATAATAAATTTTCAAAAATCCTCAATTTCAGAAAACAGGGTGTTACATTAACATCAAAATATTAATATGCATTTAGATAGGTTGGTAATCAAGTGTAGGATGCATACGTGTCAGGCAAGTATCTGTGTCCACTATATATATATATTTTAAGGTAATACAAGAACTAATGGGAAGAAGGAAATAATGATAAAATCTGTTCTGCTTATCTGTTTAAAAGAAGGAACCATTTTGAAACCAGAGCTATAATATCAAATCCAAGTTAAGGTCTAGCAAAATCATTGATTTATTGTATTAGAAAGAAAAAAATTATAGCAAGAAGTTACACTAGATTTATAATAACAGCTAAGCTACTCCTACTCATACTCCTACTCATAAGTTATTTGATGATAGAATACAATTTATAACAACAGAATGGTACAATAGAGATGATATATTTAAAAATCTTCTCAAGATACAATCTGATAATCATATGCGTCTGTCCAAAATCATGTTACTCAGAGTCCTCGCCATGTCAGTAAGCAAGGCTGCGATAAACGATAGATTCCATAACTGGGGTATGCACCTCTACAATCATGTCGTCTGAAAATCTCGCTATGCCGACTAGTATAGCTGCGAGAAATTCCAAATCTCATAACCAAGATACGTACATTCGAAGTCAGGTCCCTATGTTTCTGCCACGCCAGCTAATATGGCTGCGATAAACTACAGGTTCCATAATCAAGTAGACGTTTTACCATCCCTGTATTCCCGTCAACATATGTTATCAGAAAATATCGTAACTCAGGCCATAAAATTCATCTCGATAGGATCAAAATCAACAACGATCCAACAAAATCAAATTTAATAATCAAGGAGTGAGAGCAACAAACAAGGGAAATAATTTCAAATTAAAGTTTAAATAAGATTCTTAAGGGTCGTCCCAGGAATCTCTCAAGGAATCCTAACTGTGATTGAGTACCTTCAAAAATATCCTAATCCTACTACAGGCTGTAGTGATACTCTAGTTCGAATACCACTACATAAACTCGACCTGTATAGGCCACCACTAAAACGTGTCACGACCCGCACCCTAGAGTAAGGGCACGAGACGTCGGTACGTCCAACCTATGTCGTAGTATCGGCGGTAGAACGCTGTCCTAGGTCACAACCTCTAACAGTTTAAGGTAATAACAGTTATACTCCCCGAATGGGGGTGGCATAACAGAATATATCTCAATCACATCTAAGGTAGAATACGATAAGACAGAATGATATAAAAGATGCAAGTTCCAATTCCACAGGAAATACAAATAGAGAGAAATCTAAGTGTCTAGATAAACTCCACTAACATCCAAAAATAATACAGATCCAAATATACTACTCAATCTTCAATACTATGAAATAAGATAAAGATATCTATGGAGCAACAGTCTCTACAGCTAAGGGATCCGACTGGAAGTTCGGATCGCAAGTGTCCTCTAAGGCTGTCCCATAGAAAGTTCCTAAGCAGGCCTCCTCCTCGTCCTCTGTAAAATTTTCAACAGGTCCAATCAGGACGGGAATAAGTACAACTCATCAAGAAAACCCAAGTAATAACAGAGAACTATAAAGCAGTTATAGACAGTTTTATTGATGAATATGGCAGTTTATATTTAGGTGGTAGTATAGAGAAGCAGCAAGATACAAGGAAAGTAAAGTAACTAAAACAAGAGAAGAATGATGGCAATGAAGACTGTAAATAAATCTAGCTGAACTAAGGTAACATAATAAGTCCAGAAGTAAATACAAAATAAGTATAAAACTACTATAAATCCAGTACGAGATGAATCTAATACAAGATGAATCCAGTACAAGATGATTCTAGGTAGTGATCAAGAATCCAGGTGAGTCCAGCTATTCTAACAGTGTGTTTTAAAATGCCGAGATCGACATGTAAACGGCTGTAGGTAATACGGCACATCACACACCTGGCCGGGTGTGAGATGGCTATCATTCCAATAGATTCCAGTAGATTCCAGTTGGGAGATTCCAGATTGGGGTATGTCTACATGTCTTACTCAAGTATTTCCCCGCCCCGCAATACAAATGAATCCAGAATTCGACACGAAAATCGAGATGAGTCCAGCCAAAATATAATGATTCCAGAAATAGATTCTGGAATGATTCCAGTGATTCCAGTAATAGAGGCCAGATAAGTATGGTATGTGTGTCGCATACATGAATCCAAAAATATCCATACGTGTGGTATCAGAGAATCAGATAAAACTAAATAGAACTGAAATGCAGTAACTGGCAAATAAATGAGAGAACTATCAGAGAATGTACTCGCCTGCTATCTGAATGTCTAAAGGAAATATACTATCCGAGGAGAGGTGTCTGGCTCCTATTTAGAACAGCACAAGTCACAACAAGTCCAAAATGGTAAAATAAAGCTCTACTATGCATTCTACATGATTCTAAGTCATTCTAGGTCAAAGTCAACTCTTGGTCAACTCTGGTCAACCGTACTAGTCAAACTAGGTTAACTAGGCAGTACTAAGTCTAAACCTAGACTAACAAGTCTCATTAGGCCTAACCAAGCCTAGCCTATCACTCACACAAAATCACAAAGCTACACAAGTTATCAAACACACATTACATATATATTCATGTATATTTTTATTACAAGCAAAGTGCATAAAGACAAGAAGTGAGTGATACATGAATGTGGATATGGCAATGTGTACATAGCAGTATAATGTGTTCAAGTGTGAGGAGGTTATGTTAGAAGGATAAAATTTAGCAAGGGTTCATTGTGTCACATAGAAGAAATAACATGTAAAGCGTAGGTTTAGCATGTGTTTGTGTGGGTGTTAATCATATCAAAAGGGTTTATTTATACGTCAAAGGGTTTACTCATAATAGTAAGTAGGTTTTATGTGTATTCATGCTTGGGGTTACTGTCAACATGTAGAAGGAGGTTTTAACATATGAACATGGTGCTAAGTGCTAATATGGCATCATACATTCCTATCATGTTGGCATTCATATATAGCATACATTCATACTTGATTACGTTACTTACTTACATATGGATACTTGCATACATGTTTCAATACCTTGCATTACCCACATGCTTGCATTTCATCCATTCATTCATGCATTGCATTACATTCATTCATTCATTCATTCATTCATGCACCTATACATACATATTTGAATACATTATATACTTTCATACATTATATCATTTATGCATGCTCTATATTATATTATATTCTCTTAACACACACACACATATATAATACACATGCATACATACATATTTGTACATACATGGATACACAAAATGCATATATCGTATAGTAATCTTCTACTTAAAATTAATACTGTACAAATTAAGCATTCATTAAATTCTAGGATTAAAGTATGTCATAGATCTTTGTATTAGCTTTCCGAAACTTTAAACGGGTCGCATTTTCGTGTCCGGAAGCTCCCGGAATCGCAAAAACACCGAAACGCGTTTGTCTTTCGTACAGCTGACACTCAAATAATTTTACAGAAAGTTTCAGAACGAATTTGGCTTGTTAAAATATATATTTGGAAAGCTAACTTCGATATGGTTTTTTTAAATAAAATGGGAGATAAATCGGAGTTTTAAGCTAAAAGTTATGACATTTCTAAGTTGCTATTGCTACTAAAAACGTGGATAAATATTATGACGAATTTAGGTAGTTTGAGACAAAAGAAACACAAGTATATAACATAATATATCAAGAACTCACTCTCTACACTAATATATATATATATATATATATGAGACACTATAGAATACATCTCCAATACAAAAATATGAGATTAAACATGTAATAATTTATTCACACATAACAACAACACATATTGTATCCAAATTTGGGGTTTTCCCACATGGACACAATAACACATCAAGGACACTCCTAAATGTCTCCAAATGGACCCAAAATGGACACAAATGTAGACACAACCATGGAAGAAATTCCTATGGGTTCAAAACATTCTTAAATGCATGAGGGTTTGGATTAGAGGGTAGATTTTACCTTCCGGGAGGTGAAATCTCAAGAACTCCTTCCGATATGAAGGGATCTCCAAATAGACACAAAATAATACAAACTCCTCCCAAACATGGCTAGCACCTCCTCTTGCTTGAGTAGAGAAGAAATGAAGAAGATTGGATGGAGGAATGGGTTGATTTGGAGATAAAATCAATGGAGGTTCTTCCCAAATTTGGGAAAGAACTCAAGGAGATGAAAAAAGAGGCTAAGAACAAAATAAATGATGACTCATTCCCCTCCTTTGGTGGCTGGCCATATTGGCTATTTCTTCTATTTTGGCAATATCCAAAATGCCCCTTTTGTCCCATTAGGTTCAACTTAAGTTAGGTTAGGGTTTGGGGCTAAAATAGACCAGTTTGAATCTCAAAATAACCCAACCTAGTCATGAACAATTAGCCCAACCATACTGTCACGACCCGCACCCACCGTGAGGGTACGAGTATGTAACAACGTCCAGCCTACGCTGCAGTGTCGGCGATAGAACGATGTTCTAGGTCATGAACTGTAACTAGCATAATATGAATACTCTCTATAAGGAGGCCAACACAGAGGTACAACTCAATCACAATCTAAGGTAGAATGATAAAGATAGATAATCATGAAATCCAGAAGAGATACAGGAGATAGAAGTCTAAGTGTCTAAGATACATAATCCCAGAAATACATCTCAAAACTCAAATACAGTAATCCACAAGTAAATACAACTCCAGAAAAAATGAAATAACTATCTAAACAACCTTTACTGTGTCTCCTCTAGGCTAGCAGGCAATCCCAGGCTATCTGTAAAATTTATCAACAGGTCCAGTCAGGACAGGAGCGAGCACATATCTCTCAAAACAGTTCATAGCAGGTTAGGAGTATAAATCATGCAATAGAGTAAAATACAGGAAGTGCTGAAAAGGAAGAACGAGTAAACAGGAGATATTTTGTAACTGAAAGTAAATACATGATAGTAGAGACTGTAAGTGGCTACGTGATTTAGAGTACAATATGGTTATGTAAACGGCTTAGGGGCACATGAATACAAATAAGAGGCACATTTATACAGCTACTGGGGATAATGATCACATAACCAATTCTACTCACCTCGCCCCAATTAATACACAAGGATCCATTCAAGTTACGTTATAAGCACATGAATACAGCTAAGGATACGTGAACTCAAGTAATAAGTAGTACATGAGGCACGTGATAAAGCACATGAGAACATGTAAAAACATGAACTAGTACGAGTACAAGGAGTACCTGATGCACATGATAAAGTACATAAACATAAAATACCCGATGCATCCGTAGAGGGATAACAACTCAGGAAGGGATCCATATAGTATTAATCCGTGAAGATACGTGTCAGCATCATGTAGAGTAATCTAGAGCAAGAATATAATCCAGGTAAGTATGAAAAGATCAGAGAATATACTCGCCTGCTATCTGAGTGTCCAAGGTAAAGATACTGTCCGAGGAGAGGTGTCTGGCTCCTAATTGGAACAGCACAAGTCATAACATGTCCAGAAGGGTAATATAAAGCACTACAATGTATTCTACATGAATCTAGGTCAAACTAGGCCAAAGTCAACCCTTGGTCAACTCTGGTCAACTACACTAGTCAAACTAGGTCAAACTAGGTTATGTCCTAACCCAGCAAGTCTTACTAGGCCTAACCAAGACTATCCTACCAAGCACACATCAATACAAGGCTATACAAGCCAACATACACCCAACTCTATATAGCATACAATTATTCAATACTCAAATAGGCAAGAATTCACATTGGATATACACTAGGTAATCTATTACTTTAAACCATATATGTCTACACATATATACACATGCATATATTGGTATTCAACATTAGGTCTATAATCATGGCATTTCAAATGGTTATATAAACTTATATATTACAACACAATATGCTAACATATATATAATATACATACATAGCTAAGTTAACTTTATTCATATATACTTATTTAAGAGGCTATGTGTGTGTATGTGAATATGGCAAAGGGGAGGGTTAAATAGGCATACATAGTGTATACATATCAAAGAGTGTCAAAGTGTAAGTGAACAAAGTGTCAAGTGTGATAGTGTCTACATAGTGTAAGGGGTACATGAGGTAATATAGGATTTATGTTAACATAGAACATTACATCTCATTAACTTGTATATTGTATACATTACATCTATTATTACATTACATTCATGCTTGCATTCATTCATCATTTATTTATTCTCTTGCACTACTATATGCACCATACATTACATACTATGGAACCTACATATTCATTACAAGCCATACTTATACATGCTTACATTAGATAGGATACTTACACCTCATACATCATTTATTTGAACATTTACACATGTTTGTATTCTCTATTTAATTATATAATGTATATACATTAACATGGGTTAAAATCAAATAGAACATTATATTACACACAAGGGTGCACAAAATGCATATGCCGAATAGTAACTCCTACTAATAATCAATACTGTATCATCTCAGCATGAATTAAAATCTAGGATTAAAGTATGTTATATATCTATGTGTTAGCTTTCCGAAACTTCAAACGGATCGCGTTTTCATTTTTGGAAACTCCCGAAATCGCGAAAACACCGAGAACGCGTTTGTCTTTCGTACAGCTGACACTCAAATAATTCTCCAGAAAGTTACAGAAAGAATTAGGCCTAGTAATATATTTTTTTGGAAAGCTAACTTCAATACGCTTCTTTTAAAAAAAATGAGAGATTAAACCGAGCTTTGAGCTAGAAGTTATGACATTTCTAAGTTAGGGCTGAAATTAAAAACGTGGATAAAAATCATGACGGATTTGGGTAGTTTGAGACAAAAGAACACAAGTATATAACATAATATATCAAGAACTCACTCTCTACACTAATATATATATATGAGACACTATAGAACACATCTTCAATACAAAAAAAAGAGATTAAACATGTAATAATTCATTCATACATAACAACAACACATAGTGTGTCCAAATTTAGGGTTTTCCCACATGGACACAACCACAACACAAAGGACACTCCTATGACCTCCAAATGGACACGAAATGGACACAAATAGAGATACAACCATGGGGGTCATTCCTATGGGTTCAAAATAGACATATATGCATGAGAAAATGAAAAGGAGACGGGATTTATACCTCCCGGTAGATCGGATCGAAGAAAAGCCTTCCCGGAGCGACACCGACACGTAGAGATTCCAAAAGGACACGAACGAGCTCCGAATCCTACCAAACTTGGGTAGCTTCCTCCTTGGCTAGAATGGAGAAGGAAAGAAGAAGATTTGGTGGCGAAATGGAAGAACAAGAGAGAGAGTGTGGATGAGAATAATGAAATGAACTTGAGCCTATCCTCTCCCAAAGTGGCTGGCCATATGGGGCTATTTGTCATATTATGATAAGGTCCAAAATGCCCCCACTAACCTATTCTATGAGTATTAGGAAAGGGCTAATTGGTTGGGGCTAAATTAGTCATTCTAAAGTCTCTAATCACACTAACTTTAGCCATAATAATTAGTCTAACCTCTAACTAAAATATTTCTATCATGTGGACTAAAATTAATATCATGTGGGCCATACCTAACTAGTGTGTGGGTCCCACTAGAGTCAAACTACCCCCGGGTCCCCGTTTCAAGTTGGATTGAGTTGAAATTCGAACCCGACTCAAATAACCCCAAAACAATATCATCAATAATAAAATAATTTCAACCCCAAAATAATATCATAAATAATAAAATAAATTTTAAAAATATTCAAAAATATAAAATGACAAAAATACCCCTGTTTCTGAAAACTGGGGGTGACAAATCTATCCACCTTAAAAAAAATTTCGTCCTTAAAATTAAAACAAAGCAATCACAGGAAACACATGCAGAAAACAATCTCATTCAAATACTTTTCAAAAAAAATCAGCAATAAAAAAATCTCTTTGAGGCACATCAAACATTTGTAAATAAAAACGGATACGTGTCCGATACGGACACAAAACTATCACAAAATTACACCTATCAAAGGTCAAAATCAACAATCACCAACGCAATAAATATCAAAATAATTCAAAGAGGTCAAATGCAAAATATCCTTAGGCCAGAAATAACATTAAAATATCCTAATCACATGGTTAGGCTCTAGGTCAAACAGTCTCTAGGGTTTCACTAGTAAAACATCAAAATTACAAGTCATGATTTTAAATAGTTTTAAAATGATTTAAAAATTACTAAAAATCATATCATGATTTAAATGTCAAATCAATAAATGATTAAAATTACAAAATTTCAAAATTACCCTCATTTTAGAGAACTGGGTGTTACAAGTCTACCGACCTTAGAAAAATTTCATCCTCAAAATTAAAATGTTCATACTCCTTCTAGGTCAAACCCCCCACAATCAAAGTCTCAGAACTTAAACAATCATACGATTTAAAAGGATGACATACAGGGTCATGGCATACGGTGGTAGTGAAAGTCTCATCTAGGTATACTAGTCATGCTAGACCAAAACGGTCATATGGTATCAAAACACACAAGCAATCTAGGGTGCTAAACTAGAAAAGATACAGAAATAACAATCATCAAGACTGTAAGGCAGTCTACCATCCTATATGAAAACTGGTACTTATCAAAATAAAATAAAGTTAACTACCATTTATCTAATAAGGGGTACTATTCAAGAAAATCAAAATCAAAAGTTAAAGAATGAAAGCCAATTGCATGGAAATCCAATCACAATATATTTATATATATAGCGTTAGAGAGGGAAAAGCTAGCATTATGTACAAGTTATGTAGTTCGTGTGTGTATGGGTGTATGTGGACATGTTCATATGGTTAGATAATATATTTGCATACTAACTTAAATATTGTCAAATGTGGGCCATGTCTAGCTAATGAGTGGGTCCACACTAGAGTCGAAGCTACCCCGGGTCTCCGATACAAGTCGGATTGAGTTGAAATTCAAACCCGACTAAACAAATCCAATAAAAACAATATTTAAAATATAAAATTTTCTCAAAATATTAAAATATGAAAAAAAAACGAAAATTATAATACATCAATTTAAATATTATTAAAATAATCTAAAATTCACCAATTAATTAAAATCCTAAATAATTCAAAAGTCACAAAATGACCAAAATACCCTTAGCCTAAAAAGTTGTAAATAGTCACTCAAATCACATGGTTTGGTCCCCATGGTCATGGTTAGTCTCTAGGCTCAACAGTTTTAGGGTTTACTAGCTAACACATCAAAATTATAATTTACCAATTTTAAATAGTATTAAATTAATTAAAAATTCTCATAAATCATAAATCCTATTATTAAATAATAAACTTTTACAAAAGTTCAAAATTACCCTCATTTTAGAAAAGTTGGTGTTACACCTTCTCCTCTCCTCTACCATGGCTCTGGACCCATCTGCTCCTCCCTACTTCCCTTCTTCTTATTTGACTCTCTCAGCCACATATGATATCCACCTCAAGTGTAGAGTCGGGAGAGAAGAAGTGGACAGGAAGAGTAGGGGGAAGCAGCACAGCTGGCAGCATGACCCGGAGGAAGTACAGATATTTTCTTCAAATCCGTAGGAGAACTATAAGAATATATCTTTTCACAATATGTCATCTTGTCAAAGACCCTTAATGTGAATATCATGTTACCGCGGTGTCGAAAGACTAATATGTCATAATTTTTTAAGCCGTATGTTTTGACATAATCCTCCCAACTCTTTTCTCCTATGTAGTAATCTTGCATTACTACATAGCAGGAATGAGTTTGGAGGATTATGTCAAAACACACGGCTTAGAAAATTATGACATGTTAGTCTTCCGACACCGCGGTAACATGGTTGTCACATTAAGGATCTTTGACAAGGTAATATATTGTGAAAAGATATATCCTTATAGTTCTCCTATACGGATGTTGAAGAAAACCTCTGTACTTCCTCCGGGTCATGCCGTCGGCTGTGCTGCTTCCCCCTCCTCTTCCTGCCCACTTCTTCTCCCCCGACTCTACACCTGAGGTGGATATCATATATGGCTGAGAGAGTCAAATAAGAAGAAGGGAAGTAGGAAGGAGCAGATGGGTCCAGAGCCATGGTGGAGGAGAGGAAAAGGAAGATGCTTGATCAGAAATTGAGGTAAAAAAGTTGTGACGTTGATAGCGTGAGAGATGGAGGGAAGTGGCTGCATGCCTTCGGCTCACTCGAGCGGTATTTGTCCTCCGACCCTCATCCTTCGGCAATGATGATACGACAACCTATCACTATATCTTATATAGTAGTAGATGATGTCTTAGTATTACATTATGTGAGTTCATCTTGATTCTGTTACATTCTTCAGATACTAGATATGATAAGAATATATACTACACCATATGTACAGAACATAGATGATTCATACTAATGTATGCTAGAATGAATTTTGGGTTGTGTTCTGAGCTATTCGTTCCCATACTTGGCAATTAAGTTGTGGACCATTATGTTTGACATTGTTGTTACAAATTTTCATATATCTGTGTTGATTGATGAGATTGTGTTTCAAACGTGTTCGTGATTGTGTGTATCTGTGTTGTTTAATACTGTGTTCGTGATACACACCGTCGTTGTTGTAACAAATGGTGTAGGGGATGCTGTAAATGCTGCATGGGATGCTGCAAATGCTGTATTTTTTTTAATTTTTTTTCAAGATTAGCGACGTTCAGCGACTCTCAGCGACGTCCAGAGCCAAGGTGTAGGAGAGGAGAAGGAAGATGCCTTTGGCTGAGAGAGTCAAATAAGATGAAGGGAAGTAGGGAGGAGCAGATGGGTCTAGAGCCATGGTGGAGGAGAGGAGAAGGAAGATTCTTGATCAGAACTTGAGGTGGAAAAGTTGTGACGTTGATAGCGTGAGGGAGGGAGGGAATTGGCTGCATGCCTTTGGCTCACTCGAGCGGTATTTGTCCTCCGACCCTCATCCCTCGGCAATGATGATACGATAACCTATCACTATATCTTATATAGTAGTAGATGATGTCTTAGTATTACATTATGTGAGTTCATCTTGATTCTGTTACATTCTTCAGATACTAGATACGATAAGAACATATACTACACCATATGTACAGAACATAGATGATTCACACTAATGTATGCTATAATAAATTTTGGGTTGTGTTCTGAGCCATTTCGTTCCCATACTTGGCAATTAAGTTATGGACTATTATGTTTGACATTGTTGTTACAAATTTTCATATATCTGTGTTGATTGATGAGATTGTGTTTCAAACGTGTTCGTTATTGTGTGTATCTGTGTTGTTTGATACTGTGTTCGTGATACACACCGTCGTTGTTGTAACAAATGGTGTAGAGGATGCTGTAAAAGCTGCAAATACTGCAGGGGATGCTGCAAATGCTGTATTTATTTATTTATTTTTCAAGATTAGCGACGTTCAGCGACGTCCAGCGACGACAGCAACGTCGCTAAGTAAGTATCACAACATCGCTAACTGTGATGAGTACCGTCGTTGATCGTCACTAAACGTCGCTACGTAAGACGTCGCTATATGTCGGTACTATAGCGACGTAGCAAAGTCACAGAACGTCGCCATTTGGCTCTCAAGCCAGGTCACCATCGATGCATGTCAAGTCGCTTAACGTTGCTAGGTTGCGTCGGTAAATGATGACGTTTTACGTCGCTGGTAGTCGCTGAATTAGCGACGTGTCTGCGTTGTTGAGTGTCATTACAATAGCAACATATTGCGACATTTTGTTGTTTAGCGACTAGGTTAATCGCGACTACGTGCAAACGTCGCTAAATACATCGCTAATAGATATTAGCGACGTATTTTTCCTATTTAACGACGTCCTGAGGCATCGCTGATTTGGCAGATTTTAGTAGTGCTATCAGTCATCCTTGGCCCTCCATGGGTTCGCAACGGCTGCGACGGTGAAAATACTTACCCTAATTTTTTGGAGGTTTTAAGGAGGAAAAAAATAGAAGAGCCACCAAGGAGTCGAGGAAGCTGCCGAGTCCTACACCACCCCCTCTGCTATCGCCTCCAGATCCGATGATGACGACGAGGACGAGACACTCGGAGCCGGCGTCGACGCGGCAGGATCAGAGAAGCCGAAGGTCACCATCGCCGAGGCCACGACCAAGATCGACACGGACGATCTCGCGGCCTTCCTCCTCAACATTGCTGTAAGAATTTGGATCTGGTGTAATTTTTTGAATCTTCTTTGAATTTTTACTTTTTCCCCTCTTTTTATTTGTTTTGGTTAGCGTTCTTATGAATCGCAACAGGATATTAAGCTGATGATGCTCGCGGACTACTTGGGAGGGCGTTTGCGGCAGTTGGGTCATCGCAGTTCCTATGGACGAAGTTGTTTAAGGAATCTATTGTGTCGAAGATCATCGATGTGAGTTCAAAATATTTTTTCGATAGAATAATTCATAGTTTTGCGTTTAGAACTTATATTGTTTGATAGAATTGTCACCCCCGTTTCCCGTATTTCTTATTAATACTTATAATCGGATTTTGGCATGTATTTTATTTTCTCGACATATGGAATTTTGAGTTTTCTCGTATTTTGGGTTTCGGCTTGGCTCGGTTTTAATTGGTTTGGTTTGAGTTGGTTTGATTTTAAACCCCATGGAACACTCTAACCTACACTCCAACCTTATTCTACCACAACCACCCTCATTAAATCCCCACCTAACTTTCTCTCTCCTCCATAATTCTTATTAATTTCTCCATCTTCTTCTTCTTCCTTCCTCCACACAACACTCCACCCATAGGCAAGTGCACCTTGCCACCAAATAAGTACCACATTTTATTTGTCCATTAGCTAGATTAGGCCATGGAGAGCAACATTAGAACTTGGTATTTTGTGATTTGGAGTCTTCATTGTTCTAGATCTAAGTTTTAATTATTTTCGGATTTCCTTGATTTTGATCTATTAAACTTTGATTCTTGCTTGTTTTGAGGCTTCTATGTGGAAGAGAATTTAATTTTACACAGTTTAGAACTTTAAAAATCTAGATTTGGTTTCGATTTGGCCAAGTTATGAAGATTGAAATTTTGGTATTCTTGAAAGTTTCCTCTCGGTTTGGAGAAGAAGACCCCTCGGCCTGCGCTTTTTAGCGCAGGGCTGACTTGCGCTCAGCCCCTGGGCTGAACCGCGCAGCCTTCCTCGGCCGGCGCTCTTTAGTGCTGGCTGACCAGCGCAGCTTGCCCCTTGGCGAACTGCGCACCCCACCCTCGCGCCCTCGGCCGTGTGCCATTGACCCATGCGACCTCGGCCGTGCGCCAACGGCTAATGCGCCATCGGCCCATGCGCCCTCGGCCCATGCGCCCTCGGCCGTGCGCCATTGGCCTCTGCGCCATCGGCCCTGCTCCCTTGTTCCCCTAGCGCACTTTACCCCTGCGCTATCTATCCCCCGGCGCACTTGACCCTGGCGCCATCCACCCTCTGCGCAACCCTCTTGTCCATGATGGTTTGGTTTTTTTCTTGGACTTGGCTTCTATTTCGTGGATTGGGTTTTAAGATCTTGTCCCACACAGCACGACTATCTTGACCCAACACGACCTGGCACAATTTTTGATGATTTTGCTTATGACTAATACGTTTTTCCTGATTTCTGTGAAGTATGATTTTAGTACCTCTAATCTTCTTGATAGTGACCCGATGACTTGTAACCTGTGATTCATGATTAATCTCTGCAACCAGATAGTTGATAGTGGCCCATGGCGGCGCACTCTTGACTCGTGACTTGTAACTTGACTTGACTTGACTTGATGCTGTTGCGATGGCTAACTTGACTCTTGTAACTAACTCTGACACCGTGGGTGTTCTTACTTGCTTGCTTGTGAAATCCACTTGCCTTGTCTTGCATCATGTCTAGGACGTGACTCCCTGGTTCCCACGGTCATGGATTCGTACTGAATATGGATTAGGCTAATGACTAGATCAAACTATAGTTCATGGAGGATTTCCAGTCACAGGCAATCTCATTATCTGGGCGCTTTAATTGGACTTGTAGCTTGCCGACAAGTAGAGCACATTTCCAGTACACTGTTATGTGTTGCACCCTCTAAGTCACCTAAGGGTATATCGTCTCCTGGGCGATGTACCCAACCATACTCTCAACCTGCGGAAGGATAACTGGATAGTCTGCAGGGCTTGGGACTGGGAAATTCTCATTTGCATCTTGTTAGTAATTAGGCTCGTGATAACCCTAGTTAGTTAAAGTAGTAAGTCGTAGTAATTTCTTGGCCGTTGTGAATGGATGGTGTCCAGCCCTGTCTAAGTCTCGTCTAATCCCTGTATCTGGTACCCCTGAATATGATTGTTTTTCTTATCTTTAACAATAAATGGATAGAGACAGGTGCTATTCAGGCGAAGGGTTATAACCCCGGTCCTTGTTTGATTTACGGGTTGGAATCTGGCTCCCGGAATGGTTCAATGTCCCTAGTCGTTTATTGTCCTGTTGTACTTTTATTACCTGTACTTTTCTTCCATTTTTTATGTTCTGATATGCTGGTTTTGTTCTTATTTCGTGGCCTCCCTTGTGGCACTTGCTCTTTCTGGGGTTTGACCCAGCTGGTTTTGTGTGGCCAGATTTTGGAGCAACACCCGAGGATCTACCGAACCTCCAGCCCGATGGTGGCGACTAGAAGGAATCTGGGCTACGAGTGGGTTTCCTATTTTGTTTTACTCACTCTATTGTAAAATTATTCTTTTGAGGCGTTTAGCCGATGAGCACTTGTTAGCTCGATGCACATTTCCTTACTGTCTGTCTACGGGCTGTAAACATGATTAACAAATCCTAGGGTTGATCATTTATGACTTAACTCTTGCTTGTCCTCGCATTTTGTAAGACTAGCTTCATGATCAACTGAATATGTAATATTTGGGACGCCTTTCATTGTATATTTGGTGATCTAACATCTTGTAACTCTTATTACTTGTTTGAGATTGAGATAATAGGCTTGACCTTAAGAGACCGTTGGCTTGTAGTAAACCCTCATATCTAGACAGCCGTGACCGTATAGCGAGGTGGATTCTATTTTAATATACGTAGCTTGCTATGTCTGCCCCCGCTCTCCAGTATTCTGGTTCTGGGGCGTGACATGGTTTAAGTGGTGGCCCATACAGGTCTTGTCAATCAAGAAATATGAGGGTTTACCGAATAGATGTCTCAATCAGTACTCGTCCTTGATCTCTATTCATATCCTCTGAATCTCTGGAATCTTGACCTGATCACATGCTTGTATCGTTGATCTGTCCTAGTCCTTCCTTATTGTTTCCTATGTCGTTTTCTTCAGCGGTATTGGTCATAAACCAGCCGATCAGCAAGGCGGAGCAACTCCCGTGGACCAGTAGCAACCCGGAGATCAAGCCCAACACTCCGGAGTAGCCTCCAGAGTTGTGCCTACTGGAGGAGAGCCCCCAGTTCAGCCCGTTCAGCCTGTCGAGCCTGACGATGGCACCTTGGTAGGTCTCATCAGGACCTTGATAGCTTTCCAAGATCGCAGAGGAGACGCCTTACACCAGGTAGTGGCAGATGCTTTGACTAGAGGCGGTCATCCAAGGAACAGCGCGGCCAACAGCTTCAAGCGCTTGAACCCTCCCTTCTTCGACGGCAGTGAAGATGCGATTTCTGCGGACGCTTGGCTTCAGGATACCGAGGTAATTCTGGAAGCAGCTAGAACATCTGAGAATGAGAAGGTGGCGGTGGTACGCCTGTAGTTGCTGGATTTAGCTCGCAGTTGGTGGGCAGCGCAAGCCATGGGATTAGTGGCACCCATTGCTTGGGCGGTATTCAGAGAGAGATTCCAGACGAAGTATTTCGATGTTGTAGCTCGGTACGACCTGCAGATGAGATTTACCAACTTAAAGCAAGGAGGCAGAACGGTCGACAGTTACGCATCTGAGTTTTCTAGACTCAGTAGGTTTGCCCCCACCTTGGTGGCAACCGAGTTTGATAGGGCCCAGCGGTTCCAGCAGGGACTGCATTTGGAGATCTTGTTGGCAGTCGAGCAGTTCGAGTACCAGACGTTCGATGCAGTATTGAGAGCGGCTAGGAGGCATAAGTACACCTCCCAGAGGATCGTGGATAGGACCGGAGGTAGGAAGCGGTCCCACAGTCAGATGCACCAATCGTCAGCTCCAGCCCTGACAGCTAGAAGTTTGACCATTGGAACTCCGAGGCAGATGACCTCAGTAACGTCTGTTCAGCATTCGATCCCGACGTACCCGCAGTAGCAGAAGCAGAAGCAGACTTCTGCGATGGGATGTTCTCATTGCGGAAAGCCAGGCCATGTGGTGGCCGATTGTCGTAGGGCGCAACGATTGTGCCTAGCTTGTGGAGCGGCAGATCACAAGATAGGAGCCTGTCCGAATAGGGGTAGTTCATCCTCTTCCAACCTAACCAGTCCATCGGTTAGGGGACCAGCACCTATGCAGCAATAGCAGTACCCGAGGCCATTGTTGCCTCAGGCCCAGGCATTTCATCAGCAGAACCAGCAGCAGTATACCCAAGCCCAAGTGTAGAGCAGGCAGAGAGGTTTCCAGCAGAGGGGACCCGCAGCTAGAGGACAAGGTCAGGCCATGATGATGGCTATGGAAGAAGAAGTTGTACCAGGTGAGGTAGTGGCAGGTACTATTCTCGTCAACCCCTCTCCAGCATTGGTATTATTTGATTCTGGTGTATCACATTCATTTATGTCTGCACGATTCGCGACATGGATATGATTGGAGCCCGAGTCATTATTAGTGAGGCTTAATATACTTACTGGTAATGGTCTTGTGGGAGTAGGTCGAGTGTTTTCCTCGTGTCGGATCGTAGTTAGCGGTAGAGAGTTTCCCGCTAGATTTATAGAATTCCCTATGGCAGACTATGATGTAGTCTTAGGCATAGATTGGTTGAGGAACCAGTATGCTAGGATAGACTGCCATGTTGACAGAGTTGTTTTCAGCATTCCAGGCGAGCCAGAGTTTTCATTTTCCAGAGGCGCGGTGAAGCCATCTTCTCCAGTATTGCGGATGGCAGTAGCAGCAGTGCAGTTACCCCGGATAGTTGAAGAGTTTCCAAATGTCTTCCTAGGGGAACTTCTAGGGATGCCGCCAGAGCGGGAGATCGAGTTCACTATAGACTTAATCCCCGGGACGGCACCCGTATCAGAGCGAGTCTACAGGATGGCGCCTTCAGAGTTGGAGATTTTGTACAAGATGATTGAAGAACTCAGGACCAAGGGATTCATTCGTACAAGTGGATCACCTTGGGGAGCCCCGATGCTTCTTGTGAAAAAGAAGGATGGTACGTCCAGGCTATGTGTAGATTATCGTACCTTGAACTCAGAGACAATCAAGAACAGATACCCTCTCCCGAGGATAGATGACTTGTTTGATCAACTCAGAGGGGCTTCGGTATTTTCGAAGATAGACTTGCAATCAGGATACCACCAGATCAGAGTCAGAGAGCAGGACATCCCGAAGACAGCCTTCCGATCTAGGTATGGGCATTGGGAGTTCCTTATTATGCCCTTTGGAGCGACCAATGCTCCGGTCGTATTCATGGACCTCATGAATCGTATTTTCATGCCTTACTTGGATCAGTTCATGATCGTGTTCCTAGATGATATCCTGGTCTACAGCAAGAGCAAAGCGGAGCATGAGCAACATCTCAGAATCGTCCTTCAGACGCTTAGAGAGCATCAGTTGTATGCCAAGTTCAGTAAATGCGAGTTCTGGCTCGATCGTATTTCGTACTTGGGTTACATCATTACTCGAGGAGGAGTGGAAATAGATCTCCAGAAGATTGTGGCTATCGAGACATGGCCAGTACCCAGCTCAGTGGCATAGGTTCGCAGCTTCCTTGGATTAGCGGGCTACTACCGGCGATTTGTTTCAGATTTTGCAAGGATTTCGGCGTCGATGACCCAGTTGACCCGTAAGGATGTGCAGTTTGCTTGGATAGCGGAGTGTCAGAAATTATTTGAGAAGTTGAAGCGAGGGTTGATAACGGCTCCCATTCTCACACTTCCAGATGGGACCGGAGGATTTACAGTTTATTGCGATGCTTCAGGCAGAGGATTGGGGTGTGTCTTGATGCAGCATGGAAAGGTAATATCTTATGCATTACATCAACTTCGTGATCATGAGAAGAATTACCCGACCCACGACTTGGAGCTGGCAGCAGTAGTGTTTGTACTTAAGTTGTGGAGGCACTACTTGTATGGAGATAGAGTGGAGATATTTACTGATCACAAGAGCCTGAAGTATGTTTTCACCCAGAAGGACCTTAATATGCGGCAGAGGAGATAGCTTGAGCTACTGGTGGACTACGATGTGAATTTACAGTATCACCCAGGGAAGGCCAACGTTGTAGCAGATGCGTTATGCCGGAGAGCCGGAGTTTACTTCCTAATGACACAATCAGAGTTACTGGCAGACCTTCTTAAGATGGGAATTGAAGTGGTTCTTCCTACCAGTATGGCATTGATGGCTAGTCTACAGGTTCAGTCCAGCATAGTTGAGAGGATCCGGGTGGCACAGTCTACAGATTCCAAGATTCAGCGGCTCAGAGTAGAGTGTGAGGCAGGAAGAAGACCAGAGTTGTGCACTCATGAAGATGGTACACTTCGGCATGGCACTCGTCTTTGTATACCTAGTGGAGATATCAGACAAAAAGTTATGGTAGAAGCTCACAGTTCGCAGTATTCTATTCATCCTGGTGGTACAAAGATGTACCGTGATATTCGTCAGCATTTCTGGTGGAATGGCATGAAGAGGGAGATAGCCTGGTATGTCTCTCGGTGTTTGGTTTGCCAGCAGGTTAAAGCTGAACATCAGAGGCCCGCTAGATTTCTTCAGCCCTTGCCGATTCCAGAATGGAAGTGGGAGCATGTGACTATGGATTTTGTGACTGGATTGCCTAGATCCCCAGCGGGTCGAGATGCTATTTGGGTTATAGTGGACAGGCTCACGAAGGTGGCTCATTTTCTTCCATTCAGAGTTGGGCAGTCAACGGCTCAGTTGGCAGAGATGTACCTCAAGCAGATTGTCAGGCTTCACGGTGTGTCTGTCAGTATCACCTCGGACCGAGATTCAAGGTTTACATCACACTTTTGGCGTAGCCTGCAAGAGAGTTTGGAAACTCGTCTCCAGTTCAGTTCGGCATATCATCCGTAGACAGATGGCCAGTCAGAGCGCACAATCCAGACTCTTGAAGACATATTGAGGTCTTGCACACTTGACTTCGGTGGATCGTAGGAAGATCACCTGCACCTGGTGGAATTCTCGTACAACAACAGTTTCCAGGCCAGCATCCAGATGGCTCCGTTCGAAGCTCTGTATGGTAGGAAGTGCAGATCCCCGCTAGCATGGGATGATGTCGGAGAGAGACAGATGCTTGGTCCAGAGATGATTGCCCAGACAGTTGAAGTAGTCAGAAGAGTCAGGGATCATCTTTGAGTTGCCCAAGATCGCCAGCGGTATTGGACCGATGCTCATCGGCGTCCCTTAGAGTTTGCTATCGGCGAACATATATTCCTTAGGATCTCGCCTAACCACGGCGTCATTCGCTTTGGCGCACGGGGGAAGCTTAGTCCTAGGTATATAGGGCCGTTCGATATCCTGGAGAGAGTAGGAGATGTATCCTATCGTCTCGCTCTTCCGTCGTCGCTAAGTGAGGTGCATGATGTATTCCATGTATCCCAATTATGACGGTACGTCCCGGACCCGAGCCATATCCTGGACCATTCAGAATTGGTTATTGGTACCAATCTTTCATATGAGGAGAGGCCCGTGTCTATTTTGGACCAGAGGGAAAAGATACTCAAGAACAAGACTATTAGTTTAGTCCGTGTTGCTTGGGGTCATCACTCTCTAGGTGAGTCAACGTGGGAGCGTGAGGATGATATCCGATCGCGATATCCCTACTTGTTTGACTCGTAAGGTATAATGTCTTTCTTATGCCTTATGCTTTTCATTCCTTGATTGCATGTATGATTGTATGATTGAACTGCTTAGTGTAGTTGTTGGTACTTAGTGTAGCTTGCCGTGGCAATCTCTAGCTCCTTGATTAAATTTCGAGGACGAAATTCTTTTAAGGTGGGTAGAGTTGTCACCCCCGTTTTCCGTATTTCGTATTAATACTTATAATCGAATTTTGGCATGTATTTTATTTTCTCGACTTGTAGAATTTTGAGTTTTCTCGTATTTTGGATTTCGACTCGGCTCGGTTTTAATTGGTTTGGTTTGAGTTGGTTTGATTTTAAACCCCATGGAACACTCTAACCTACACTCCACCCTCATTCCACCACAACCACCCTCATTAAATCCCCACCTAACTTTCTCTTTCCTCTATAATTCCCATTAATTTCTCCATCTTCTTCTTCTTCCTTCCTCCACACAACACTCCACCCATAGGCAAGTGCACCTTGCCACCAAATAAGCACCATATTTTATTTATCCATTAGCTAGATTAGGCCATGGAGAGCAACATTAGAACTTGGCATTTTATGATTTGGAGTCTTCATTGTTCTAGATCTAAGTTTTAATTATTTTCGGATTTCCTTGATTTTGATCTATTAAACTTTGATTCTTGCTTGTTTTGAGGCTTCCATGTGGAAAAGAATTTAATTTTACACAGTTTAGAACTTTGAAAATCTAGATTTGGTTTCGATTTGGCCAAGTTATGAAGATTGAAATTTTGGTATTCTTGAGAGTTTTCTCTCAGTTTGGAGAAGAAGACCCCCTCGGCCAGCGCTTTTTAGCGTAGGGCTAACTTGCGCTAAGCCCCCTGGGCTGAACCGCACAGCCTTCCTCGGCCGGCGCACTTTAGCGCTGGCTGACCAGCACAGCTTGCCCCTTGGCGAACTGCGCACCCTACCCCCGCGCCCTCGGCCGTGCGCCATTGACCCATGCGCCCTCGGCTGTGCGCCAACGGCCCATGCGCCATCGGCCCATGCGCCCTCGGCCCATGCGCCATTGGCCTCTGCGCCATCGGCCCTGCTCCCTCGTTCCCCTAGCGCACTTTACCCCTGCGCCATCCATCCCCCAGCGCACTTGACCCCGACGCCATCCACCCTTTGCGCAACCTACTTGCCCATGATGGTTTAGTTTATTTCTTGGACTTGGCTTCTATTTCGTGGATTGGGTTTTGAGATCTTGTCCCACACAGCACGACTATCTTGACCCAACACGACCTGGCACGGTTTTCGATGATTTTGCTTATGACTAATATGTTTTTCCTGATTTCTGTGAAGTATGATTTTAGTACCTCTGATCTTCTTGATAGTGACCCGATGACTTATAACCTGTGATTCATGATTAATCTCTGCAACCAGATAGTTGATAGTGGCCCGTGGCGGCGCACTCTTGACTCGTGACTTGTAACTTGACTTGACTTGACTTGATGCCGTTGCGATGGCTAACTTGACTATTGTAACTAACTCTGACACCGTGGGTGTTCCTGCTTGCTTGCTTGTGAAATCTACTTGTCTTGTCTTGCATCATGTCTAGGACGTGACTCCCTGGTTTCCACGGTCAGGGATTCGCACTGAATATGGATTAGGCTAATGACTAGATCAAACTATAGTTCATGGAGGATTTCTAGTCACAGGCAATCTCGTTATCTGGGCGCTTTAATTAGACTTGTAGCTTGCCGACGAGTAGAGCATATTTCCAGCACACTGTCATGTGTTGTACCCTCTAAGTCACCTAAGGGTATATCGTCTCCTGGGCAATGTACCCAACCATACTCTCAACCCGCGAAAGGATAACTGGATAGTCTGCAGGGCTTGGGACTGGGAAATTCTCATTTGTATCTTGTTAGTAATTAGGCTCGTGATAACCCTAGTTAGTTAAAGTAGTAAGCCGTAGTAATTGCTTGGTCGTTGTGAATGGATGGTGTCCAGCCCTGTCTAAGTCTCGTCTAGTCCCTGTATCTAGTACCCCTGAATATGATTGTTTTCCTTATCTTTAACAATAAATGGATAGAGACAAGTGCTATTCAGGCGAAGGGTTACAACCCCGGTCCTTGTTTGGTTTACGGGTTACAATCTGGCTCCCGGAATGGTTCAATGTCCCTAGTCGTTTATTGTCCTGTTGCACTTTTATTACCTGTACTTTTCTTCCATTTTTCTAATGTTCTGATATGCTGGTTTTGTTCTTATTTCGTGGCCTCCCTTGTGGCATTTGCTCTTTCTGGGGTTTGACCTAGCTGGTTTTGTGTGGCCAGATTTCGGAGCAGCACTCGAGGATCTACCGAACCTCCAGCCCGATGGTGGCGACTAGAAGGAATCTGGGCTACGAGTGGGTTTCCTATTTTGTTTCACTCACTCTATTGTAAAATTATTCTTTTGAGGCATTTAGCCGACGAGCACTTGTTAGCTCGATGTACGTTTACTTACTGTCTGCCTAGGATGTAAACATGATTAACAAATCCTAGGGTTGATCATGTATGACGTAACTCTTGCTAGTCCTCGCATTTTGTAAGACTAGCTTCATGATCAACTAAATATGTAATATTTGGGACACCTTTTATTGTATATTTGGTGATCTAACATCTTGTAACTCTTATTACTTGTTTGAGATTGAGACAATAGGCTTGACCTTAAGAGACCGTTGGCTTGTAGTAAACCCTCATATCTAGACAGCCGTGACCGTATAGCGAGGTGGATTCCATTTCAATATACGTAGCTGGCTATGTCCGCCCCCGCTCTCCAGTATTCTGGTTCTGGGGCGTGACAAGAATAAACTGCATGCGACCTGTGACTGAAAACAAAGCTTGGCATGAACAAATAGGTCTCAGGTTCCCAATCTGAAAGGAATTTCCTAAATATTATTTTCATAAGTTTAATTTGGTGTCTTGCCATGAGTGATTATGTCAATTTTCATAACATTCTGGGATTTTTACTATTTTCATAAATTTGATTCAGAGTCCTGTATAGTCGATGATATTGATCTTTTTGAGACTAAATGGTTGTAGTTAAAAATTTCCCTCACATGCCATTAAGGGATGAAGATGTTGATCTTCATAATAGGAAGGAGGAAGAGAACTCTAAATTTTTTAGGGCAAACTATATTAGGTTGAAATTGAAAAAATAGATTATCTTGTTCAATCATTTATTGGAGCATCAATACCATCTAATGAAGTATCCTATGCCGCAAAAGGTTCCCTTGGTTCCCATACAAAATGGGATTCATTCTATGTCACCCCCAGTTTCTAAAAACAGGGGTATTTTTGTCATTTTCCACTTTTAAAATTATTTTGAAATTATTTATTTATTATTTGTATTTTTTTGGGGTTATTTGAATCGGGTTCGAATTTTATTTCATTCCGACTTGTTTTGACTTGTTTCGGGGATCCGGGGTATTTTGACCTTAGCGGGCCCACACACTAGCTAGCCATGGCCCACATGTTAGATATTTTGGTTAGAGACTAGACTACTATTTTAGTTAATAATTAGTTAGAGATTAGTGGTTTCGGTTTGACTAAACTACCCCCGGTTTAACCATTTTCCTATTTTTAGCCATTTAAATCATAGGAGGGCAAACTAGTAAATATCCAAATAGGACAAAACCCAAGGGGGTGGCCGGCCACATCATGAGAGGATAGGGAGGAGAGAGAAAACCATTCCATTTCATTCCAATCCACTTTTTCTTCTTCTTCCCCAAAGGCTCCTTCCTCTTTTTGAAGCTCCATTGATTTTCCTCCTCCAACCAAGGTGAATCCTTCTCCAAACCCATTTCTTTTCTCATGTAGATCATGTAGGAAACCCTTCATGATGATTCCCATGGTTGTGCCATCATTTGAGACCATTTTTGTGTCCTTTGGACATTTCTAGGAGTGTCCACTTGTAGGTTTGTGTCCCAATAGGAAAAACCCCCTTTTTGGACACTTGGATATTTTTCTAATATTGTTTTTGTGATGTTCTCATTTATATTCAGATTTGACATGTTTAGAATGAGTTTCTCCATGTATTTATATGTATCATATCCTTTCCTATATGTATTTATATATATAGTTATATATATATATCATTCTATATTTTTTTTTTTTTTTTTTTTTTATATATACATTCTATATGATATATATATATATATCATTCTATATATATATATATGTATATATATATATATGGTGACTATATATTGTGTTGTTGTGTGTTTTTTGTGAGGGGAATGGGAGCAGCAGGTTCGGCCACAGAAATGTGAGGGGAAATGGTTATGGGTTCATGCCATTTAGTTATATCATCTAGTATTATATATAAAGATATATATATATATTGATATATATATGTATTGATATATATAGATGTGGTTTATATATGGGAGATATATATTTGTGGTTGTGGTGGCTTTGTGTATGTGTGGGGGAAATGTTGCCAGGTTCGGCCAAGAGGAGTTTGTGAGTGTGTGTCTATGTTAGAGAGAGGGGGGAGTATGTAAATTAGTATGTGTGTGTGTGAGGGGTTTTTGAGAGGGGAGTTGTTATAGAGAGATTGAGATAGAGAGTGTTGGAGGAGGGGAGAAGAACACCTTATATGCTGTCCAGTTTTTGCCATATGTTGGCTGTCCCCAAGGCACCTCAAAACAGTCCACAAGTTCCTAAAATTCTGTCCAAGAACAGCCCTTTCACCTCCACATTTCAGCCCATGTATGCACCCTATAGGACAGCCCCCTAACAGTCCAAAAAACCCCAATGTGCAGCCCAATTTCAGCCTATTAAACCACAACAAATCAGTCCAGATTTTGCCCTTGTTGGCCTCTAAAATTCAGTCCACTAACACCCCATATTAGTCCCAAGCTTAGCCCAGAACAGTCCATAATTTCAGCCCAAGGAACACTTACAAATCAGCCCCTTTATACATCATTCACACCACTAAATTTCAGTCCTAAACACACCCTTAGATGGCTGTCCTTAAGTCCCATTTCCAGCCACCAAACACTTCAAAATCAGTCCACAAGGATACTTGTGTTAGTGTGTGTTTTGAGATTTGTGTGTGTGTGAGTGAAAGCCTAGAGAGTGATACTAGTAGCCTATAGTTAGCCTATGTGCAAAACTAATAGGAAACCTATAGGAAAGCCTTGTGAGTGTGGTATATTGTGAGAGTATTGTATGTAAGTGAGTGTTGGGTAGAGTTGAGGGTAAATATATGATATGGGTTAGGTAATAGGGTAAACCTATACCCCGTATCCTAACATGACCTAGATACTTAGGATACCCAATTTTTTTGGTAGGTAAACCTTAGATAGGTTGATATCTAGCTACCCTAAGGAGCGTAGGCTAGTTCCATGGGTATTTACAAGGTTTCATTAGTTTTTGGCAAGGTATCGGGATTTACCTTAGAAGGGTAAATCCTAGTTTTGCCTAGGAATAGGATACTTGTGTTAGAAGCCTAAGATGGTGTTAGAACTTGATCCCCGTGGTTGGTAATGATCAAATATGGTACTCTAAGACTAGTTTTGACGTCGGTTGACCGTTTTGACCAAAAGTCAACAAAAGTCAACCGGAGGTCAAACTTAGCCTTTAAGCGACCCGATTTGACCGAAACCAACCCAGAGTTGACCAGTTGACTGAAAGTCAACAGTTGGTCAATATTAGACTAGTTTGACCTAAAGTTGACCTAGAGTTGACCAGAGTTGACTTTTTGACCAAAAGTCAACTGTAAGTCAACCGTTGATCCCGATCGACCTAGTTTGACTTGGATTGACTTCCAGTGACCTAGTATGACCTAGTATGAGCCAGTATGACCTAGTGTGACTCAGTCTGACCTAGATTGACCTAGTTTTGACTTAGACTTGCATTCATGGCTTATATTAGTTTTCTTTTTCAGTATTTAGCCCTATTTGATTCATAGTATCTTATTTTAGGTCTATGATCACTCTGAGCGTCTGTTCACCCTATCAGCTCAGGACCACAGGCGAGTACATTCACTGATAGTTTTCATTGTCTTGATATCTGCTATATCCGATTCAGTTGTAGTGTTATACTCGATTTCCAGTCACGGCAGTACACGGTCTAGTATATGTTGGATCATGACATGGGATGTTGTTCCTAGAGTTTCATGGTATATTGATACATGTTCTGTCTTGTTTCATTGTATTGGTATAGACACCGATTTCAAAAGGGGACTTGCTACCCTCTTATGGAATCCTGTGTCATAACGTGTCATGTCCAGATCAATTGTACTATTCGGGGATGGGGGAGTTATTAGTGGTTGTGTGATCAATTCCCACATGGTTCTATGGTACTCATGGTTCTTAGCTATACCCTCACCTCACGACGGGTAAAGCCTTACCCTACGGTTCATAGCTTTCCATGGTGATCGGCCTTATCGTTTCTATTGTATTCATGGTTCATAGTCGGTCAGATGGAAAGCCCTTCCCAAGCCGATCACATGACGCACTAATAATTCAAGGCACCTTTTATATTTATTATCTTAGGGTGACTAAGTTCTGTTCGGGAGAAGGGTTACAACCCCGGTCCTTGTTTGGTTTAAGGGTTGTAACTCGGCTTCCGAATAGTTCCCAAGTCATCCTATATATACATAGACATTATCGTCCTTTACAGTATTCACATCATGATATATATATTTCCAGTTGATTTTGTCTTGTATTTCATTATACTGTCTCTTATAGCTTTTGTCAATTCACATGGAACTGCTGTTAGTGTTTGTACTTGCTCATTTTCCTGACAGGATACGTTGACAAAATTTTACAGATGACTTAAAGGCTGATTGCCCAACTTACTACGGGATAGAGTCTGATGGACTTGACCTAGACAGGGGCTTAGTGGTAGAGCCTCTTGACTTCGCTCATCCGGAGTAGCCTAGTTAGTTAGGTTTGCCTGGCCTGCGAGCCAGCAGTTTATTTCAGTTGTAGCATCTTATACTTATATTTATTCTGAGACTCTGGATTTGTGTTAGCTGTGGCTTGTGGATATTTCTGGACTCGATCTTGCTTATTCTATTATATCTCTTTTCCATGCTTTCTACCTTAGTTTTTGATTATGTGATTGAGGCAGTATTGCTCTATTCCTCCGTTCGGAGTGTATATACTGTATAGGTACATTTATCTGTTTAGTCGTAGTATTTACAGACCCTATATACAGCGTTCTACCGCCGATACTGCGGCGTAGGCTGGACGTAACCGCTTCTCGTGCCCCTAATCAGGGTACGGGTCGTGACACGTTTTTGTGGTGGCCCATGCAGGTCAGTGTCGCAACTAGTACGAACTCGTAATGGTGCTCGACTTAGAGTGCTAATTACGAGCCTGCGATTAGGATATAGGACTAGGGTATGATAGGAGTTACTCAATCACATTTTAGGAAAAATCTCTGATCTTTTGATTACCATGACAAATTCTTTTGCATTGAATTTAATTGTCCGTCTTTGATATTCCTATCATGTGCCATATTGATCTCTTGGGTTCAATTCATCTTCAGGATGACAGTCACTCGTTCTCAGGCAGCGGGTCCTAGTGCAGTTCCAGAGAGGTCAGATCAGGGAGGTCCTCCACCTCCGGCTACGGGAGTAGCAGTCGAGAGAGCAGTAGCCACAGTCCCTGCCCTTCAGGCGGGAGTAGCAGAGGCAGTTCCCGGAGGTCTTCCACCTCCAGCTGGGGAGCTGCAGTTCAGGGAGCAGCCATATCAGTTCCTGCCCTACCGACGGGAGCACCGGCAGCGACGGTTTCAGGAGGTCTTCCACCTCCAGCAGCGAGACCGTCCATGGTCATTCCAGACATTCTTCTACCGCCGCCTCAGCTACCGGCAGACACCCAGGGGATGATGGCCCTCCTGCATCAGATGTTGCAGACGCAGCAGCGCCAGACAGAGGTGCTGAGACAGACCATGGAGAACTCGCACCAGTTAGCCATGGCAGCAGTGGAGAGGGGTGCACCGACTACAGCTGAGGGAGCACCAGCACAGCAGCAGGGCCAGGGGAGGCCCGGTACACATCTCGACTTCCGGAAGATGATCCCGCAAGATTTCAGGGGTACCGAGGGTATCCTATATGCGGATGACTGGCTAGAGGATGTCCAGCGGAGTCTGGAGTTGGCAGAGGTTCCGAGAGCTCTGTGGGTGACTTCTGCAGCGAGCCAGTTCTTCGATATAGCGCTGACGTGGTACCGCACGGATCCGCGTGCGTCAGAGAGGGGATTGTCTTGGGAGGACTTCAGGAAACTCTTTAAGGAGAAGTTCTACCCGGACGTAGCCGTGTCAGCTTTAGAGGGGCAGTTTGCCAGTCTGGAGCAGGGGAGCTCGTCGGTCGACGAGTACGCAGCAGAGTTTTTCCGCTTGAGCAGGTTTGCACCCAGTCTGATTCAGGATGAGGGGTGCAAGGCCCGGAAGTTCAGGAGGGGTCTCATCCATGCAGTGCGCACTCGCACATCTGGGCGACGAGACGCGACATTTGAGCAGATCTTGATGGAGGCTCAGATTGCTGAGAAGGACTTCGGCCTCAAGCCGAAGAGGAGCAGTGACGCTTTGGGATCCAGTTCGAGTGCAGGGCCAGCGAAGCGCCCACATTTCCAGCAGAGGCAGTTCCAGCAGCATCAGCCTCAGTTGCAGATCCAGCAGGCACCGGTGCGTGCCCAGCAGCACCAGGGACAGGGCCGGAGGCAGGATGTCCAGTGTACCTTCTGCAAGAAGATGGGACACACCCGGGAGGCTTGCAGGATGAAGCTGGGAGTCTGTTTATTCTGTGGAGCTCCAGACCACCAGGTGAGGGACTGTGCTGTCCGTGCAGCTAGCCAGACAGGCCAGGGCAGAGTTCAGCAGGCTAGAGGAGGCCAGCAGGGGCATGCTTTCACCATGGCAGTTGAGTCCACTCAGGCAGTAGCAGAGCAGAGTGCAGGTTCCGATCTTTCTATCTCATTTCCGCATTTGCTTCCTTATTAACTGTTTGAAATTCGATTCCATCTGTTCCTTGTCTGTTTGATGAAAGTTGTTCTTGTGATGTGATTTTTCTGAGATAAGTCGTATGGGCTAGGTCGCCTCGATTATGAGATTTCAGAATCCTCTAGGGTCATGCTAGCAGGCAGAGTGAGGACATATAGTCGGACTATGGACGTATTTCTAGGGTGTGGGAATTTAAGGTTTTCGCTGCCAAGCATGCGGCAATACGAAAATTTTAAATACCATGATTCTAGAGGTATGTACCATAGTTGAGGACTCTGTGATTATCGTAGCCTTGCTCACTGGCATGACGGAGATTCTGAGTATCATGATTATTGGACAGACGCATATGATTATCAAATTGCATGAAATTTTTGTGTTGCTTCGTTTTAAGTTTTTGAATGATTCTTTTTAAGGTGGATAGACTTAAATTTGTGAGAAATTTTAAAATTTTATAAATTTAGTCATTTAGTTCCTGCTTTGATTTTTGAGATTTTTAAAAAAAAAAAGAACAAATTTGCCATGACTTGTGAATTTGAGATTTACTATTGTTTGGTTTTAATTTCGAGGACGAAATTTTTTTAAGGTGGATAGATTTGTCACCCCCAGTTTCTAAAAACAGGAGTATTTTTGTCATTTTCCACTTTTAAAATTATTTTGAAATTATTTATTTATTATTTGTATTTTTTTGGGGTTATTTGAATCGGGTTCGAATTTTATTTCATTCCGACTTGTTTTGACTTGTTTCGGGGACCCGGGGTATTTTGACCTTAGCGGGCCCACACACTAGCTAGCCATGGCCTACATGTTAGATATTTTGGTTAGAGACTAGACTACTATTTTAGTTAATAATTAGTTAGAGATTAGTGGTTTCGGTTTGACTAAACTACCCCCGGTTTAACCCTTTTCCTATTTTTAGCCATTTAAATCATAGGAGGGCAAACTAGTAAATATCCAAATAGGACAAAACCCAAGGGGGTGGCCGGCCACATCATGAGAGGATAGGGAGGAGAGAGAAAACCATTCCATTTCATTCCAATCCACTTTTTCTTCTTCTTCCCCAAAGGCTCCTTCCTCTTTTTGAAGCTCCATTGATTTTCCTCCTCCAACCAAGGTGAATCCTTCTCCAAACCCATTTATTTTCTCATGTAGATCATGTAGGAAACCCTTCATGATGATTCCCATGGTTGTGCCATCATTTGAGACCATTTTTGTGTCCTTTGGACATTTCTAGGAGTGTCCACTTGTAGGTTTGTGTCCCAATAGGAAAAACCCCCTTTTTGGACACTTGGATATTTTTCTAATATTGTTTTTGTGATGTTCTCATTTATATTCAGATTTGACATGTTTAGAATGAGTTTCTCCATGTATTTATATGTATCATATCCTTTCCTATATGTATTTATATATATAGTTATATATATATATCATTCTATATATATATATATGTATATATATATATATGGTGACTATATATTGTGTTGTTGTGTGTTTTTTGTGAGGGGAATGGGAGCAGCAGGTTCGGCCACAGAAATGTGAGGGGAAATGGTTATGGGTTCATGCCATTTAGTTATATCATCTAGTATTATATATAAAGATATATATATATATTGATATATATATGTATTGATATATATAGATGTGGTTTATATATGGGAGATATATATTTGTGGTTGTGGTGGCTTTGTGTATGTGTGGGGGAAATGTTGCCAGGTTCGGCCAAGAGGAGTTTGTGAGTGTGTGTCTATGTTAGAGAGAGGGGGGAGTATGTAAATTAGTATGTGTGTGTGTGAGGGGTTTTTGAGAGGGGAGTTGTTATAGAGAGATTGAGATAGAGAGTGTTGGAGGAGGGGAGAAGAACACCTTATATGCTGTCCAGTTTTTGCCATATGTTGGCTGTCCCCAAGGCACCTCAAAACAGTCCACAAGTTCCTAAAATTCTGTCCAAGAACAGCCCTTTCACCTCCACATTTCAGCCCATGTATGCACCCTATAGGACAGCCCCCTAACAGTCCAAAAAACCCCAATGTGCAGCCCAATTTCAGCCTATTAAACCACAACAAATCAGTCCAGATTTTGCCCTTGTTGGCCTCTAAAATTCAGTCCACTAACACCCCATATTAGTCCCAAGCTTAGCCCAGAACAGTCCATAATTTCAGCCCAAGGAACACTTACAAATCAGCCCCTTTATACATCATTCACACCACTAAATTTCAGTCCTAAACACACCCTTAGATGGCTGTCCTTAAGTCCCATTTCCAGCCACCAAACACTTCAAAATCAGTCCACAAGGATACTTGTGTTAGTGTGTGTTTTGAGATTTGTGTGTGTGTGAGTGAAAGCCTAGAGAGTGATACTAGTAGCCTATAGTTAGCCTATGTGCAAAACTAATAGGAAACCTATAGGAAAGCCTTGTGAGTGTGGTATATTGTGAGAGTATTGTATGTAAGTGAGTGTTGGGTAGAGTTGAGGGTAAATATATGATATGGGTTAGGTAATAGGGTAAACCTATACCCCGTATCCTAACATGACCTAGATACTTAGGATACCCAATTTTCTTGGTAGGTAAACCTTAGATAGGTTGATATCTAGCTACCCTAAGGAGCGTAGGCTAGTTCCATGGGTATTTACAAGGTTTCATTAGTTTTTGGCAAGGTATCGGGATTTACCTTAGAAGGGTAAATCCTAGTTTTGCCTAGGAATAGGATACTTGTGTTAGAAGCCTAAGATGGTGTTAGAACTTGATCCCCGTGGTTGGTAATGATCAAATATGGTACTCTAAGACTAGTTTTGATGTCGGTTGACCGTTTTGACCAAAAGTCAACAAAAGTCAACCGAAGGTCAAACTTAGCCTTTAAGCGACCCGATTTGACCGAAACCAACCCAGAGTTGACCAGTTGACTGAAAGTCAACAGTTGGTCAATATTAGACTAGTTTGACCTAAAGTTGACCTAGAGTTGACCAGAGTTGACCAGAGTTGACTTTTTGACCAAAAGTCAACTGTAAGTCAACCGTTGATCCCGATCGACCTAGTTTGACTTGGATTGACTTCCAATGACCTAGTATGACCTAGTATGAGCCAGTATGACCTAGTGTGACTCAGTCTGACCTAGATTGACCTAGTTTTGACTTAGACTTGCATTCATGGCTTATATTAGTTTTCTTTTTCAGTATTTAGCCCTATTTGATTCATAGTATCTTATTTTAGGTCTATGATCACTCTGAGCGTCTGTTCACCCTATTAGCTCAGGACCACAGGCGAGTACATTCACTGATAGTTTTCATTGTCTTGATATCTGCTATATCCGATTCAGTTGTAGTGTTATACTCGATTTCCAGTCACGGCAGTACACGGTCTAGTATATGTTGGATCATGACATGGGATGTTGTTCCTAGAGTTTCATGGTATATTGATACATGTTCTGTCTTGTTTCATTGTATTGGTATAGACACCGATTTCAAAAGGGGACTTGCTACCCTCTTATGGAATCCCGTGTCATAACGTGTCATGTCCAGATCCATTGTACTATTCGGGGATGGGGGAGTTATTAGTGGTTGTGTGATCAATTCCCACATGGTTCTATGGTACTCATGGTTCTTAGCTATACCCTCACCTCACGACGGGTAAAGCCTTACCCTACGGTTCATAGCTTTCCATGGTGACCGGCCTTATCGTTTCTATTGTATTCATGGTTCATAGTCGGTCAGATGGAAAGCCCTTCCCAAGCCGATCACATGACGCACTAATAATTCAAGGCACCTTTTATATTTATTATCTTAGGGTGACTAAGTTCTGTTCGGGAGAAGGGTTACAACCCCGGTCCTTGTTTGGTTTAAGGGTTGTAACTCGGCTTCCGAATAGTTCACAAGTCATCCTATATATACATAGACATTATCGTCCTTTACAGTATTCACATCATGATATATATATTTTCAGTTGATTTTGTCTTGTATTTCATTATACTGTCTCTTATAGCTTTTGTCAATTCACATGGAACTGCTGTTAGTGTTTGTACTTGCTCATTTTCCTGACAGGATACGTTGACAAAATTTTACAGATGACTTAAAGGCTGATTGCCCGACTTACTACGGGATAGAGTCTGATGGACTTGACCTAGACAGGGGCTTAGTGGTAGAGCCTCTTGACTTCGCTCATCCGGAGTAGCCTAGTTAGTTAGGTTTGCCTGGCCTGCGAGCCAGCAGTTTATTTCAGTTGTAGCATCTTATACTTATATTTATTCTGAGACTCTGGATTTGTGTTAGCTGTGGCTTGTGGATATTTCTGGACTCGATCTTGCTTATTCTATCATATCTCTTTTCCATGCTTTCTACCTTAGTTTTGATTATGTGATTGAGGCAGTATTGCTCTATTCCTCCGTTCGGAGTGTATATACTGTATAGGTACATTTATCTGTTTAGTCGTAGTATTTACAGACCCTATATACAGCGTTCTATCGCCGATACTGCGGCGTAGGCTAGACGTAACCACTTCTCGTGCCCCTAATCAGGGTGCGGGTCGTGACATTCTATGCCTGGTAATTTTATTCACCTCAAACATTCTGCTTGATGAGAAGGTTATTGAATATTAACTAGATTTCAAGTTTTAAAAGTAGCAAATTTAATAATTCTAAAAAATATGTGTAGTAAGTCATTATCTTGATACAATACTAGGATATAGCCACCAAAGACATATATCTTTTGGGTCAAGTTCATAGATTCTGGCTTTAACTTTATTATATTAATATTTTGAATAGAAAGGCATATATGTTGCTGGACAAAAAGATGAAATTTTTACTTCCCTTGAGCAAGTTCTGGATTAATTTATGGAGTTTGCGAAATGTAAGGCTTGAAAATGTAAGAGTGAATTAATTTTTTTACTTTTGTTAGTACTTCAAGTTTGAATTCAACAAGTACCGATTTCACATGTAACCTTGAAATCATAATGCCATGAAATAAAGAAGTGGCATATTTTACACAGGAACATAGGGTTAAGTGTTTAAGTCAACAGATGCTAGAAAAAAACATATAAATACTTAACTGATGTTAGTGGACTCCAATTCTAGAGGGCCTTTGATTTGGAAAGAAGAATACTTAAGTTCATTGGTCCACAGGTTGGTAACTGAAATTGTCTATTGACTAGTTTATGGAATGTGTGATGGATAATCTTGAGTCATTTGTACATGGTCAGTAAACAATGCTGGTATATACTTAAGTTCATTGGTCCTTCAGTTTTTTTCTAATGTTGTATAGCTTGTGTATACTTACTGTTGTAGCTTGTTTTTTGTTTCAGGGACGACATACAATTCTAGTGAAATACATGTGGTTGGTAGGGACTTAGTTATTGTTCTAAAATTAATTTATCAAATGCCACCACCTCTTCATTCACCTGAGTCATCGTTAGGACATGTTATAGATGACACATGGATGCAGGTGACATCCCGTAGAGCATCAATATATAACTTGCTCTTTTTGGCAAAAAATTTCTTTCATTTTCACCTTTCAATCTTCTAATATGCGATAATATCATAAATTTTGTTAATGACTAGGAAAGTTCAGAGCACTTTTTGTGTCCAAATATCAGTGTGATGTGGATGTTTGGATCTGAGCTTCATGATGTTTGAATTTATTACTAAGATATTGGTCCTTGCTACTTATCTGCATGAAGAATAAGATGGATTGAATATTTACTAGCTTGATTAAAGGCCTCATTGCACTGATGTCATTGACATTGAGTGATGTTTGCTGGGAAGGTTCTCCACGTGGTTTTGGCATTCGTGTAAGTCAATCAGCACAAGGGTGTGATTACTGGGTCGATAATCCTCTCACTCGTCATATTGTAATAATTTCCATTAATAGAGAGGAAGGAGGCGAGTTCTCCTTATGGCCATTGGCTTATATTTAGTGTGCTCTACTCCTGATCAGTTTCTTTTAAAAGTTCAGATGCATAATAAATGTACTTAATAATGATACGTGATGCAGGAATCTGGGCAGGAATATATACTGTTAGGTACTTTGATGGGAAAACATATGAATGGGTTGGTATAAGCCGTCAACCAAATATCATTAGTAAGGTATGTTCTATTTCAACCTTTTCCATTCGGGGCCATCTTGTTGCTCTATAACTTGGTTGTTATCCAGTTTAGTGCACGATACTACTTCTATAACCTAACTTCCTTTGTTAAGGGAGGTAACACTAGTTCATAGTTTCTTTCTTTTTGGTTCTTGTTACTGGACGCTGAATAAGAAAATGGGTAGAGGTGAAGTATGAACCCTCACAAATGATTAGCAGGTTCGTACTGTATCAATTTTATTTTACCATTTAATTGATATCTTAGTTAAACTTCATCATTTAATATATTTTCGTGTTACAAGTGCTTATATTTGATCTTTTTCTATAAAGTTGGGATAATTCTGGAGTTGAATATATTGAAAAACTTATCAAGGAGTTATTAGAGGTGAGTCTGTTTCTATTCTTGTAATGGAGTTTCCCATGGATTTTTTCCTACCATTTTCTTCCTGCTTTCTAGGTTGTGTTGGAAGAAAGTAACACTGGATTGCTTTTTTTTATGCATGTCCTTTTCTGTTATTGATTTTCGATAGAGAGAAAATTATATAGAACCGACAAGACTTCATGCAATGCCTCATATAGAAGCTTGTCCATGTCACATATATATACTGCATTTGTTAGGGGATTTCCTCTTGTCCCTTCGTGACTTAATCCTTTCTTTTACTGAGATTTTGATATGTGCAATCTGTTTTTAAAAGAGGCGATGATAATTCTTGCAGATTGCTAATTTCCATTTAAGTTGTACTTATTTATTGGGTTTTTGGCTCTTTTTTCTCTCTTTCGATGGCGTTGTTAGCTGCAGCCTATTTGGTAAAATGAACGTGATTTGAAAATCCACATTCTGATGGAATCTCTATTTATTTCATTCTTTTTTTCAAAAATATCTATAAAAATGGGATAATGATAACAATGAGATTTCTCATTGAGTGAATCTCTACCATCCTGTGATGGCGAGACATGTTCCTGGAGACATTTGTCGATCTGAGCCTCTTATCAGTATTCTTTATTTTAGCTTGTGCTTTGGTTTATTTTGTAAGTGACGAGTTGTATCAAGATGTCAGTATTCCGAGCCTCTAATCAGTATTCTTTCTTTTGGCTTGTGCTTTGGTGTTTGTGTCGAGTTGTATCAAGGATAGGTAGGTACTTGTTGGTCTCATAAGGGAACTGATTACATGTTGTTTGTCGGAAACTCTTTAGGTTTCTTTTTGTACTATCATTTAATTTGAATGGTTCTCCTTTAAATGCTACCTTCTGATTAGAGACCTGTAGGAAGAAATAAAGGGTATCAGTGGGTATCAGGAATACCTATTATATCAGGAATTTCTTATTTGTTATTTATTGTTGTATGCTTTCCATCTTTCCATCTTTTATATTGTTTGATATCAAAGATTTTTATCTTTCATACTATCTGATTAGAGACCTGTAGGAAGAAATAAAGGCTGAAATTTCTTATTTATTACTGTATGCATGCTTTCCATCTTTCATACTGTTTGATATCAAAGATTGTCCTTGTGATTAGAAAATATCATCATAATCTCTCTTTATTCATTTATTCATTCTTTATTTGTAGGTATGTACAATGTTGACTTTTGAAGGGATATACAATGTTGGCTTTTGAAGATATGTCATAATTTGGTGTTGGTGAATGATGTTTCAATGTTTTGAGTCCGGTTGCCCTAAAAGGGAAAGATGTATATATTTTTTGGATTTTGAAATGTAATGGTCATATGTTGGTGAAATAAAAGTTGGAAAAAAGAGTGATATATTTTGAAATATAATTAAGATGATATGATATTTGAATATTTTTAATGAAATATTTCAAAATGTTAGTTAAATTTCATATTTCTGTTGTCTCAGGAAATTAATATACTTTTTATAACGCATTGAATTATGAGCATTGATAGGTGATATATATGTGTGTGAATGACAAGAACAGAACGTTATAAATTGTTATGTATAAGTTATTTTTATAACGTTTCATGAACGCTTTCTGAATAGTTTCAAAACCAGATCAATTAGTAAGCGTTATGTATATATATATAACCTATTAATGTCATTTTCAAATTTAGTGTTATATATAATTGACTTAATTATGTCGTTTTTAATAAAAAAAAATGTCATATAAGTGTAAGTCATATATAACGGTTTTTCTAAACTTTTATAACACCCATGTTCATGACGGTTGCCTGCTTCAAAAAAACCATCATAAATTATCATATATGACGGTTTTTACCCGTCATAAAATTGTATTTTTCTTGTAGTGAATAAATATTCAATGGCACCATCCTAACTACTTCTTACAAACCTTCTAAACATAACCCTTCTTGCCACAAAAGTGACAAGTCGGGATCTCCTTTATCTGGTAAGAGCAACCATCTACTGAAGACGTACTCCTGGCTGTCTAATTGGTCTTCCATGCTATCCGCAAAATTTAAACATGAAATATGCTATAAAAGAAACTAATCAAACATGATTTCAAGAGGAGGGTGCTACTACTAATGGGATTCTAAGTTCACATAACTTACCAGAAAATAAGGTACCCTTAGTTCTAGATCCATCCTAACTTATGTGATGACAACATAAAAAGTTAAGGTCAGAAACGATACAACTCCATATAAGGAATACAAAACTTAGGTATTGTAGACTAAAGTCATGGGCTTTCTACAGAGTCTTAAGTACCACCTTGGTGTTATCGGTCAGCAAAACTATAAGAAAAAATTACTATTAATTCAATATTGTTCCTATATAGGCTAAGTCTTTTACAAGATAGAAGAAAAACATTACTCTACTCCTTCGAACTATCGACATGCTAGACATTTCTTACAAGTATCCCTAACCAGGTTATACCTATTTGCTATGTGTAGGTCAAGGCTGAGCTAAACCGATACACACCTATGGGTAAATTTTCTAGTCCCGCTCTTTTCTAATTTCTTTTAAGGCTAGTCCGACTATGTTTAGGGGTGGTCATCTATTCTAACTCGAATTTTCCTACTATGTCTAATGCTCTTAGGTCACATATCATCATAATATTATCATTTGATAATAAGTTCTCAAGCAAAGATAGAGCGATCTCGAGTTTTCGGATGATCCATCAATCTGAAGGGCGAACTCCTACTCATACCAAAGTATATGATATCTATTAAGGTTTCCTAAGAAGCGGGCTAACTATTCTCGAAAGTCATGTTCTAACTTATGTCACCTTAAAAATCATAGGTCCTAACTCCAACCAGTTCGCCAACCTCGGTGGCCTAGTTTTCCTTCAATCCTCGATTCTAACAACACGCTGTTACCATTAAAAATACAGTCTTACTAGGTCCTAGCCATCCTTAATCCTCTTTTATTATTCTCCATATACGATGTATTACTCCTACGATTCCTTTCTCTTTATACCCTGTTGTATATCATATTCCTACACAAATGTTCTAAATACTAGTCATTTGAAATCCCTGTATCGATAAAGGGTCTAACTTATCAATGACTTACTAGTCTTCTTCAGCTAATTCTACTCTACTCCCAAGTCCTTAACTATGACTAACCACAAAAGATCATAACCGATCCTTAAACACAAACAACCCTTAACTCTATGCTATACTCCTATAAGCCGTATATCAAATCTCTTAGAAGTATAATCAATGATATACTCTTCCTAACTAGAAATATGCTATACATTTCTTACTAGCAAGCCTAATCCTCTTACGCTTTCCTATTTGGTAAAGGTCGAGGCTGAGTTAAACAAATTCTTAGATCTAATATCCTCGACATAATATATCCTATTGGTCAATCCTCTAGTCCAGGTTCCTAGTAGGTCGCTTTAAGGCTTGTCATGTCCCAGTCCCAAAATTTCATAAGGACTAGAATGCGTGGCATGCCAGCAGACACACTTCATATGTATACCCAATTTAATGGACCAAAAGAAAGTATCTTAAGCTGTAAAATAATATACATAGCACTCATAAGAACTAAACTCATCAACAGATACAAAGAACCACAAAATAGTAACAAGACATATTGTACCGAGTAAAGGAACTGAAATATTGTTAAATAGAAATAAAATATTCACATGGGAAAAAAATCATAAATACAAGTATCAACAAATAAAATGAACGATACGTCTCAATGAACATAAAATAAACCACTACAAGTCCACAACTCTGACAAAGTATAAAAATAGAAATATCAATAAAAGAAGAACTACTCCAGTGTAATCTCGTCTTCCTCAACTGATACAAAAAGAGAATATGCTCTCGGCTCGTACTCCTCAGGAAAGATCTTGTCACCTATCTGGGAAATAACCAAGTACTCAAGGGACATAGCAAGGCACATAATATACAAGCCAAAGTGCAGTAAATAAAATATCTTGGGTAACTAAATTGAACTGACGTGACGCTTTGAGGATAACGTAAGCAAGCACAGACATCTTCAAAGTAAAAGATATCTAGATCTGGCATATATATGGCTGTAGCTCTGGTACTGGAGTCTCAACGGTAACTAAGAGAGAAACATGGATCACAGGAAACAGGTAATCTCTTTGAATAAATATATATACATAATATAAAAGTGTAGTGCACAGCATAGCCCGTGCAAGTAGTAATTGTCCTTAACTCTCAAGAATCAAAAAGTTGCATCCATAACTTATAGTTCTGACCTCTACCTCGACGACAAATCCTACGACACATCTATAAAAAAATTAAAAGGACAATACCAACCATGTCCTACAGTCATCAGAAAAATCTGATATCCCAGAAAATCAAGCACAGGTATCAATATAATATATGTGTCAATCACATATCGTATCGTACAGGTCTCAATGGAAAATAACCTCCATAGAATCATAAAAAGGCTCTAGATATCAATACTAGACAACTTAATAGTTGAATGCACCTGAATATAATTCGGAAGCACGTATTGATATAACCACTAGGGTCGAAGACAAGCTCATAAATACAAGAAATAAAAGAAAAGATAAAAATGAACTGATAGTAGCAAGGTGTACTTCCCAGATTCTACAGTATGAAGATAAAATGTCGCTCCCGTGTCAAGGCCTCCGGTATCCAATGCGCCTAAATAATTAATTAACTACTTTAAGTATTTTAACCAAAAAACTTCTACTATGACTAAATTATCTAATTTAATATTTTAAATCATAAATGACCATGTCTAAATACCTCATGGAACCATTTATAGTCATGCACAACAACACACATGTTCCATGAGACATTGGGACCTAGTTTTACGGTTTTTGACTTCCAAATTCTACGATTAAGCTCTACTTCGAGGGCACACATAAAAATTACCTAACATCATAAAATAATATTTTTAAATTAATTTATACATAAATAGGCTCTGAATTCTAAATTTGAAATTTTAAAGAAAATATATGGCTAGTTAGCTTTTATGTCGGTTAGTCTACCTGGAACTTGTCTGAAACGTCGCCAACTTCCTCTACAAGTAAAAATATATAAAATATTATTTTAAAACATATTTAATACTTATTATTTCATAGAAAATAACCGGGGTTCAATGGCCCAATTAACCATCAAGTTTTTACTATTTTAGGTCAGCAACTTACCCGAAGAGCTAGTATTTAGAGCCATATTTTTCGATCAGATCTAAGATTATAAAATTATAAAATATTTATTAAAAAATTATATTCTAAGTAATAAACCTACATTAGATTCAGTTTTGATTTTTTTTAACAATATCATAGGGTTCCTTCACAATGGTGCTAAAAATTAATACTACCGTAACTCAAATTCTTAACAATCCTACATGCCTTAGAGATGAAAATATAGAGTAGAAAATATCAAAATATAATTTCTAAGACTTAGACTCTGGTTTCCTAAAGAATTATTAGCATGGGATTTGAGATGGAAAAAGATAGAAATTTTACCGAAATCCTTTGCTAGAAGGGTTGTAGGTGCTACTCCAAGCCAAAGGTTTCAACTTTCTTGCCTTGCTTGCTAACCCCTTCTTGATGGATTTGAAGGTGTTTGCAATGGATCTTGATGGTTGGAGGGTGAAGATGGTGCTTCTAAGGTTTGTTTTGAGAAGGTAGATGGATGGAAGATGGAAATAATAGATTTTTATGAAGGAGGAAGAGATAATTGCTGAAGGAGATAAAGTTGGAAGGATATAGGGCGTGGTGTTGGCCAAAAGTTTAGAGAGGGGAGGTGGTTTGTGATGGTTAAGAATATATATATATATATATATATATATATATATATATATATATATATATATATATATATATATATATATATATATATATATGTATATGTAAAAATATATATATATATGTATATGTATATAGGTTTCTTAATGTGTTTACATGCATTATAAGATTTTCTATTTGGTTTTGAGGATAGCGACTACTTTGGGGTCTCATTTGGGGTTGGATTTGGTTAGTTTGGGGTTTGGTTGATTTGAGTATTGGGTGGTAGTCAATTGCCAACTAGGATGCTACTATATATAGAACTACCCTAAAATGGAAACATATACATTTTTATAATATATATATATATATATATATATATATATATATATATATATATATATATATCAACATAAAGGTTTTTGAGAGTACTACATGCCTACATAGGTTTGGGTATGGCTTCGAATACATTCGGAAGGTTTGGTACAATCGGGTCTCCTAAAAAGTCAAAAGGCTTATATAATTAATTAATTAATCCAAAATATGGTTTGGGCCACAACTTGAATTATTAACGTGCAAGGGACCATGGCACCAAACTACCCTAGGTACGCTATAATTCCTAGTCCACATGCATACTAAAATTCAACCATGATTATACCTTTTTTATACAATAAAAATAGAATTGAAAATAAATAAAAATAACTAAAAATCCAAAAAAAATATTTATGTAAATAAAAATTCTATTTAATTTTTAGGGTTCTTACATCCTACCCATCTTAAAAGAAATTCGTCCTCTAAATTAAGACAATGACATATAGGAAATTGTAAAACAACCTAAGGAAAACACAACAAGTTACATACCTTGATATTCAAAGAAATGAGGGAAACACACTCTCATAGAATCTTCACGCTCCCATGTACACTCGTTTGGTGAATGATGCTTCCAAGCAACTCGGACAAGTCTAATGGTCTGACCCCACAAGATCTCCTTGCTACGGTCAAGAATCCCAACTGGCTGATCCTCGTAAAATAAAGTCGGCCCAATTGTAATCTCAGAATAATCAAGCACATGACTAGAGTCTGCCATATACCATCTCAACTAAGAAACATGATACACGTCATGCACACTTTTTAGTGATAGAGGTAATGCAAGATGATGCCCCACTTCTCTAACTCTCTCAAGAATATCAAAAGGACCGATGTACCTTGAACTTAGCTTTTTCTTGCTGCCAAATCGGATGGTACCTCGAGTAGATAATATCCTTAAAAACACATGAATGTCTTTCTTGAAATCCAAAGGTCGACAATGTGCATCTTTCCAGTACTTCTGCCTATCATGAGCTGCCTGAAGATGATTTTGAATCTGCTTCACCTTCTCCACTGTCTGAGTCATTAGTTAGGAAAAGAATTTGACACTTTCCCATGTCACTCCAACAAACTTGCGGTCTATACTTTCTTTCATACAATGACTCAAAAGGCGCTATCTGGACTCTTGTTTGGTAGCTATTACTGTAAGAGAATCTACCAAGTACAAACGATCCTCCCAAGATCCTCCAAAATACATTATACATGCTCTCAATATGTCCTCGAGTGTCCAAATCGTGCATTTTGACTATCCGTCGATCTGTGGGTGATACGCAGTGTTAAACTTTAATAGAGGTCCCAACTATCCTACATACTTCTCCAGAAATACGACGTAAATCTAGAATCATGATCTGACACAATGCTGACAGGTACACTGTACAACTTCATAATCTACCTCATATATATCTGTCAATACATTGGTAGACCATCCTACGCGAATTGGCAAAAAATGTGCTGACTTGGTGAATTGGTCTACAATTACCCAGACTGTGTTCTTCCCGCTAGGCTCCTCAAAAATCCAGTGACAAAATACATTATGATATGCTCCTACTTCCACTCAGGAATATGAAGTGGCAGTAGAAGCTCGACTGATCTCTGATGCTCAACCTTGACCTACGGATAGGCCAAACATTTGGCTACAAATTGTAAAATCTTTTTCTTCATCCCTTACCACCAGAAATGTTACCTCAAATCTAGGTACATCTTTGTACCTCTAGGATGAATAGAGTAGATAAAACTATCCACTTCCTCTATTAATTCCTATCGAGGCTCTCCATTCAGAACATATAGGCACTTTCCATACCTCAATGTTCCATCCTCATGAATTTGCAACCATGTCAGTTCTCCTGCTTCAGTCTTCTCACGAAGTCTTCTGAATCTCGTATCCGTAGGCAAAGTTGTCTTAATCCTCTCAACCAATGAAGACCTAACCTCCAACTGTGCTAAAACAGCTTCTGAGCCTAGTAATATAACTTCTATCCCAAGCTCCTGAAGATCCTCAAGCAACTAATGTTGTATCGTTAAGAAGTAAGTTACGGGCTTCCTAATCAAGGTATTTGCTACTGCATTCACCTTTCTAAGATGATAGTGCAGCTCAATGTCGAAGCCCTTTATCAGTTCCAACCAAAGTCTCTACCTCACATTCAACTCTTTCTAAGTAAAGATGTACTTCAAACTCTTGTAGTCAGTAAATATATCAACTCTCTCGCAATATAAGTAGTGTCTCCAGAACTTTAGTGGAGATATAACTGCAGCTAACTATAGATCATGTGTCGGGTAATTCTTCTCATGAGCCCTTAACTGTCTCAAGGCACAAGCAACTACCTTGATATGTTGCATTAGAACACATCCCAATCACATTGTCGTATGCTTCATTGTATATGCCACAAAGCCTCTAAACTCTGAAAGAAGGGTCAAGATCGGTATCATTGTCAAACGCTTCTACAGCTCATCAAACGTCGTCTGACACTCTATTGTCCAGTTGAACTCCTATTCCGTAAGCGTCAATTGCGTCATAGGCTCAGCAATTCTCAAAAAATTCTCTACGAACTACCGATAGTATCCGACAAGTCCGAGAAAATTCCTTACTTCTAAAACTGATATAGGCACTGGTCATGTCGTAATTGCCTATATCTTCTCTGGATTACTTGAAAGTCCTTTACTAGAAATGATATGGCCCAAAATGAGACCTTGTCACCTTGTCTAAGCAAAAGTCACACTTACTGAGCTTGGCATACAACTTCTCATTCCATAATACTCCCAGCACAACTCTAATATGCACCTCGAAATAAAAAAATAATAAGCTAGGGTGAAACAGAATAAAAGTATTTATTGCAGAAGAATTCTAATACGACTAGTTGTACCATTCTATTGTAGGTATAGTATTATCAACCTATTCAATGATACCCGTTAGTTCACTCCTAGAAATTACTCCTAATAGGCTCCAAACATCCGATATCTAGGCACTCATACTCGACTCATAATCTCACCAATAACCAAGCTTAATTATATTCTATAATATAACTATAAGGTTTGTCTATTTTAGTAAGTTAATAAATAGAAGGTAATGGGAACCTAAGGCCGGATAAAACAAACTATACCAATTTCAAACAACGGTAGGGTCAATCAAAGTAGGAAGGTTTGTCAATTTATTTTTAAAAATGGTGTGATGCCAAACAAGATGTATAGGACGTAGTCTAGGTAAGTCTTGAGAACCATATATTTTCTTGATTATGTCATGTGAAGTTACTGCTACGCCAGTGTGCATCTAGCTGCAAATAACTTGCTTGTTCTATAATGCGACGGATGACTGCAGTACACATCTATTATGCTAGGTAACACAGGTTCTTGAGCTTATCTTGGCCAAATCCATGAAATATTTTTGAATTAACTTTTTATGAAAATATAGAAGAAGAGATCAACATACATAGGATATGGTTCAAATAGAATTCGAGAAACATATGTAGCCATGATACTGTTATCTGAAGTCCTGCCTCGCCAGAATTTCTCTTGTTGTAAAAACTTTGATTCCGTAATACAAGAATAAATATAATTTCTCAAACATTTTCTTGGACGAATCCATAAGACACTTTTCGACAACTTGGTAAAAAAGAATGAGAAGAATTACTCAAGAAGTCAACAGGGATGGCTTTAGTCAAATCTTGGGTAGGAAAGAACACAAAAGCAATCATATTGAAAAAGAAGATAACATGAAAGCAATCATGCTGAAGAGACTTAGAAAAGTATATAATCCTTTTTTTGGATGTATCTTCAAGTCTTATTCCTCAATCAGTTGCAAGCTCGCAGTAGTATGAATATCCTAGGTATTACCATGACTTCTCATAATTCGCAAAGACTCGACCTTTATTTATGCCCCACTTTTCTGATGTAATAGTAAGGAAAAGATATATCCACTATGAAGATTCATCTTACTAGCATGAATGAATAAGGAATACGGAGAACATAATGAAACTAGATGCAAATTAAGCTGTCAAGTGAGAGTTCGAAACAAAGTCAAGGAAGATATCAAGCATGTGGATGAGATCCAAAACTCTAATCCAATATGCAGGCTTGTCCGGTACAGTAACATAATCAAAATAATATTTTCTGACCTGCATGGGCCACCAAAAAATCATGCCATACCCAGTCTCAAAATTTCGTAAGGACTAGAACACGTGGTATGCCATATATATGCCGAACTTAATGAACCAATAAAAAGTAGCTTAAGTTGTAAAATAATATATATGACAGTCACAAGAACTAAATGTAAGACTGTTGAGCACCTCTAGAGGGGGGTGAAAAGAGTGTGCATATACAGCAAAAAATATCCCTAATTAAAAAATATCGAGAACTATATACGATAAATGACAGTAAATAAATTATAGTAAAGTAAGAGTCAAGAAGATCAAACTCAGCGACACAGTGATATACACTGGTATCCCTCTGAGAGGACTAGTCCATTCACGAGTACTCTTGCTCGATATTAATCCACTATGTCACAAACTAATTGAGAGCTTGTAGTCTCCTACAACACCGTGCTTGGCGACGAGCACACGACCGACCCCAAAGGGCAATTTTGAAAACTGGATTGTTTTTTGAATACAGCCTTTGATACAACTCTTGAATACCATAACTCTAGATTGAACAAAACTGTAATGGCTTTGGCTAAGAGTGGTATACGCTTGATTTGAAAGCTTTGCTCGTAGAAAACACTTTAGAATGAATAGAGAAGAGAATAAATGAGTGAATGAGTGATTTAGAAATGGAAAAGTTTTTCTCTATTTATAGTATTTTTATAAATTGAACTCGGACAGAGTTCGGATGCAGAAATCTCGCATTCGCACGTTGGATGCAAATTTGGAGGAATTTTAAACCAAAAATCAAAACTGACTAGACCGAACTCGGGCCAAGTTTTGCCTGGGTTAGGTCAGAACTGTTGGGCCAAAATCTGTATAGGTTTGGGGCTTTTTTGAAGTGTGGACCATCGAATTTTGTATATGTGGATAGGTAGGCTATTTTGTTTGTGGTCTGAGAAAAACCTAAGCCAGTACCGATCTTGATCAACCTTACATATTTTTCGTAGACTTAATAAAAATAAAAATACAGAAGAAAATATAACAAATCTTAATCTTGATTCCAGTGCGTTTGGCTCTTTATGACGATGCGACGTTTGTATCAGTAGGACGTAGATGCAGACGTTCTTCTTATTCGAAACCTGAAATCCTGTAGCAGTAGTATTTTGCGTATATACCAAAATTGACGTTGATTATCAAAATTAGGTGTGATCATTAACCAATAAGCCAATAATCTCCTCTATTTTGGTAATTGACAAACTTTAAGTCTATACCAAAATATAGCAAATAATATATGTAACTTTGAAATTTTATATCTGAATTGTTCTAAATCAAAAAATAATTGGTATATGCTCTTTCTCCCCTTTGTTATGTATTCAAGATACAACTTCCCACAATTTATGGAATCCACAACAACAACAAAGAAAAAACAAAAGTAATACCAAGAAATAATAGGAACTAACAAGCCAACACCTCAAGTAGTAGCAGTAAGAAACCAAGAGTAGTAGATGAAACCAACTAATATAGCAACTACAACTGAAAAGAAAAGCAACTACAACTGAATAAGTCCAAAGTGCATAATCATAAGACAGTGCTACAAATAGAATAGTCCAAAAGATAGAAAATGGTCACTACAAGATCATCATCCACCAAAGAAGTCAACAAAATGCTAGTCCAAAAGACTGAATCACATATCAGCATCATCATCATGGGCATCATCAAGAGGCTGTGGATCAATGTATGCTGCCATCGGATTGAAGAAGCCGAACATTGGATGATTCTCGAGTTTTGGCTCGTCGAAACTAAGATGTCACCCCCAGTTTTCAAAAATAGGAGTATTTTGGTCATTTTTCATTTTTGAATATTTTTCAATTTATTTTATTATTAATGATATTGTTTTGTGATTGTTTGAGTCTGGTTCGAATTTCAACTCAATCCGACTTGCATCGGAGACCCGGGATAGCTTCGACTCTAGTGTGGACCCACTCATTAGTTAGACATGGCCCCCATTTGACAATATTTAAGTTAGTATGGTTGGGCTAATTGTTCATGACTAGGTTGGGTTATTTTGAGACTCAAACTAGTCTATTTTAGCCACAAACCCTAACCTAACTTAAGTTGAACCTAATGGGACAAGAGGGGCATTTTGGACATTGCCAAAATGAAAGAAATAGCCAATATGGCCAGCCACCAAAGGAGGGGAATGAGTCATCATTTATTTTATTCTTAGCCTCTTTTTTTCATCTCCTTGAGTTCTTCCCCAAATTTGAGAAGAACCTCCATTGATTTCATCTCCAAATCAACTTATTCCTCCATCCAATCTTCTCCATTTCTTCTCTACTCAAGCAAGAGGAGGTACTAGCCAAGTTTGGGAGGAGTTTGCATTATTTTGTGTCTATTTGGAGATCCCTTCGTGTCGGTGTCGTATCGGAAGGAGTTCTTGATATTTCACCTCCCGGAAGGTAAAATCTACCCTCTAATCCAAACCCTCATGCATTTAGGAATATTTTTAACCCATAGGAATTTCTTCCATGGTTGTGTCTCCATTTGTGTCTATTTGGGGTCCATTTGGAGACATTTAGGAGTGTCCTTGATGTGTTATTGTGTCTATGTGGGAAAACCCCAAATTTGGACACACTATGTGTTGTTGTTATGTGTGAATGAATTATTACATGTTTACTCTCATATTTTTGTATTGGAGATGTGTTCTATAGTGTCTCATATATATATATTAGTGTAGAGAGTGAGTTCTTGATATATTATGTTATATAGTTGTGTTTTTTTGGTCTCAAACTACCTAAATTCGTCACAATATTTATCCACGTTTTTATTAGCAATAGCAACTTAGAAATGTAATAACTTTTAGCTTAAAACTCCGATTTATCTCCCATTTTTTTTAAAAGAACTGTATCGAAGTTAGCTTTTCAAATATATATTTTAATAAGCCAAATTCCTTCTGAAACTTTATGTAAAATTATTTGAGTGTCAGCTGTACGAAAGACGAACGCGTTTCGGTATTTTTACGATTTTGGGAGCTTCCGGACACGAAAATGCGATCCGTTTAAAGTTTCGAAAAGCTAACACAAAGATATATAACATACATTAATCCTAGAATTTAATGAATGCTTAATTTGTACAGTATTGATTTTAAGTAGAAGATTACTATACGACATATGCATTTTGTGTATCCTTGTATGTACAAATATGTATGTATGCATGTGTATATATATGTATGTGTATTAAGAGAATGTCATATAATATAGAGTATGCATAAATGATATAATGTATGAAAGTATATAATGTATTCAAATATGTATGTATAGGCGCATGAATGAATGAATGAATGCAATGTAATGCATGAATGAATGGATGAAATACAAGCATGTGGGTAATGCAAGGTATTGAAATATGTATGCAAGTATCCATATGTAAGTAAGTAACGTAATCAAGTATGAAAGTATGCTATATATGAATGCCAACATGATAGGAATGTATGATGCCATATTAGCACTTAGCACCATGTTCATATGTTAAAACCCCCTTCTACATGTTGACAGTAATCCCAAGCATGAATACACATAAAACCTACTTATTGTTATGAGTAAACTCTTTGATGTATAAATAAACCCTTTTGTTATGATTAACACCCACACACACACATGCTAAACCTATGCTTTACATGTTATTTCTTCTATGTGACATAATGAACCCTTGCTAAATATTATCCTTCTAACATAACCCCCTCACACTTGAACACATTGTACTGCTATGTACACATTACCATATCCACATTCATGTATCACTCACTCCTTGTCTTTATGCACTTTGCTTGTAATAAAAATATATATGAATATATATGTAATGTGTGTTTGATAACTTGTGTAGCTTTGTGATTTTGTGTGAGTAATAGTCTAGGCTTGGTTAGGCCTAATGAGACTTGTTAGTCTAGGTTTAGACCTAGTAATCCCTAGTTAACCTAGTTTGACTAGTACGGCTGACCAGAGTTGACCAAGAGTTGACTTTGACCTAGAATGACCTAGAATCATGTAGAATGCATAGTAGAGCTTTATTTTACCATTTTGGACTTGTTGTGACTTATGCTGTTCTAAATAGGAGCCAGACACCTCTCTTCGGATAGTACATTTCCTTTGGACATTCAGATAGCAGGCGAGTACATTCTCTGATCATTGCATATCCTGTTTAGATTTATTTTCCTGCTTTAAATTATTTTACTTGATATTGTCACGTTGGTCACACGGATTAGTACTATATGGATTCCTTCTTGAGATGTTATCCTTCAGGGAGCATCGGATACTACGTGTTCTGTGCGTTTCACTTACATTGTGTATCACTATGCTTCATGGTTCATTGATCACTTGTGACATATACTCTCATGATCACAGAGTCTCCTTGAATCTCTCATTTATAGGCATTCATAGAATCACCCATTTATGGGCATACCATGTATCACCCCTTGTGGGCCATTGTGTGGAATCATAATATAACCTGGCTGGATCCTTGTGTATTCATTGGGGGTACGGAGGAGTAGAAGTAGACATGTAAATATTATCCAAGTAGTGTAGCATCAGAATCTTTCCGTAGTGTAGCATCAGAATCTCCTATGCTATTTACATGTCTATATTATACTCTGACTCACTAGCCACTGTTAGTTCTCTATTTATAGTAGATATTTCTATTACAGTTCTCTCTCTGTTTACATACTGTATTTCTTTCAGTACCTGTATCTTACTTTACTGTATGATTATATTTTCTAACCTGCTATGAACTGTTGAGATGTATTGTGCTCGCTCCTGTCCTGACTGGACCCGTTGAAAATATTATAGAGGACGAGGAGGAGGCCGGCTTAGATATCTTCTATAGGACAGCTCTAGAGGACACTTGTGATCCGGGCTGCCAGCGGGATCCCTTAGCTGTAGAGGCTGATGCACCCTAGATAAGCTTATATTATTTTCTTGTCCTTTGAGTTGAGTTGTATATTCTTTACTTTGAGTTGTATTTGGAGTTTGTATTATTCTGGATGTTGTTGAGTTTATCTTAGACACTTAGCTTTATCTCTCTATTTGTATTTCTTGTGGATTGAGATTCTTATCTTTTATATCATTCTATCTTATCGTATTCTACCTTAGATGTGATTGAGATATATCCTGTTATGTCACCCCCATTCGGGGAGTATAACTGTTTATTACCTTTACTATTAGATGTTGTGACCTAGGACAGCGTTCTACCGCCGACAATGCAGCGTAGGCTGGGCGTATTCACTTCTCGTGCCCTTACTCTAGGGTGCGGGTCGTGACACATTTTTAGTGGTGGCCCATGCCGGTCGAGATTCGCATTAGTTTCGTAGTAGCGCAATGACTTAGTTGTACTACTACGAGCCTGCTATAGGATATAGAAATTAAGATGTTAGGGTGAGAGGATACTCAATCACTGTTAGGATTCCTTGAGAGATTCCTGGAATGACCCTTAAGAATCTCATTTTGAACTCTGATTTAAACTCTCTTTTCCTTATTTTGATTCACCTTTTTCCTTGATTTGAATTTGATTTTGGTGGATTCATTGTAGAACTTTGAATCCTAGTATTAGTTGATGATTTTGATAAAATTCTGTAGTTGTTGATTTTAATTTTGTATTTAATATTTTTAAATTCAAGGCACTTAATCACACTTAGGAAGATTTTGGGGTTTTGAGATAGTTTATAGGTGTATTCAAACTGATGAGGATATTCAAGGTCAACCTAGATTTGAGAACCTCGAAACTCTGGTTATTGATTCTTGGGAAGTTTTACCCTAAGGCTATGTAGAAGGTTAGTAATGGAAAAGAGAAATTAATTGCATTCAATAAGGATATTGAACAAGATATTGTAAGGAAATGACTAGGGATAGAGGGAACATAAAGTTATAGAAATTTAGAGATTGTTGTAGAAAATTTTTTAGGAGAATAATATTCAAAGGTGTATGTCGAAGAAAATACGAAAGTTGATTTTATGATGGAGGATAAGTTTTGTAAGGCCTAAAGGTATTTAAATTAAATAACACGAGGAGAACCATTTGAACAAGTTCAAGGAATTTGTAAATGGGATTTAGAGGTTTCGGGCCAAATTTAAGACAAGGTGAAAGAATTTGGAAATTTAAACAAATGGTTAATGTTGATTCCTAAATGTGAAGGCTATGCTTCATGAGTAATGTTTGGAAATTGGAAATTGCCTACGGTAGTCATGGTAAAGGCCTAGATAAAGGTTAAATTTTTATATGGAGACTGGTGAGGTAAGGATACGATTGGCAAGTTATGACCCGATGAACTTAAGGGTATCAGAAACAGATGATTAACTTGATCTTCCTTATCTTGTGCATTTATTTACCACCTCTTGAACTCCCACTTTCTATTTGAGATCCTTTGACGTTCCTTATCGTGACCTTGACATTCGGAATATAATACTAGCTGTTACCCTCCAACAAATCTTATATGCAAGACCTAGACGAACTCACCTTCGTGTAGGTATATCATGTCCCACTAAAACCCGTCTCCTTGTACTCTATTTTCTTGATATGATTTTTTGGTCAAATGGCTAAACTATAACCTCTACCATGATACTGAATTATTCCTGATTTCAATTAGAGATCCACCCTTGACTCAATTCCTTCGACCCGACATGTGATGATATTCTGCTTGATTCCTTAAATGCTTAACCTTCTACCTTATCTTGATTGCTTGACCCATTTAGTTAAGAATCTGGACTATGTATCTTCGTTCATCACTACCACCCTCACTTATATTTTATGCTGCTAATTATCCTTAGTTTTACAAGCTTATCCTTTTCGAGCTTGATCATGACATATTTTATTGGGTGCGCACCCACTAACATATTGTCTAGTCAGAACCGGCGTATGATGGTCTGATCAACCTATTGCATTTTGGTTCGCTTTTTATATTAATCTACGTGGATGGAGACATAGTTAAACTTGCCCTAGAATCTTATCCGTAACAGCCTTGACAATTCTCCTTGGAATTATTTTTATCGCCTATGAACCTCATATTCGTATCCAGTTGAATTAAATTTAATCATAACCTGGATCTTCATCATTGGACGCTCATGCTCATACTTGATTTCATTGATTCCCCATCAAATCTTGATTTATCCCGAAATTGATCAACTTAGATCGTGTCAAGACAAAGATCTATTTGTGATTTGTTGTGCCTAAATTTTCAATTTTTACTATTTTATGGAATAGTAACCTTTTAATAATTTCTCAGTTGTTCGTTAATGACTAATTTTTTATATAGGATGGTAGACAACCCTTACAACCTTGATGGTTGTTGTTCCCTTACCTTCCCAATTAGGACACCCTAGATTGCTTGTGTGTTGATACCATAGTACTGTTTTGACCTAGAATGACCAGTGTACCTAGGTGAGACTTCCAACTGCTACAGTATGCCCTGACCCTGTATGCTATTCCTTCAAATTGCATGGTTTAGATAAAATTCTTAGGACCTTGATTGTCGGGAAATAGGGATGTTACCCCTATTAGTATCAACTGTGGATATATATATAGGTTAGTCCTTGATGTGGGGAATATGTGTTTATAAACCTGTAGCTTATGAGATTTATAGTATCAGCCTTGATAGGATGTACTAGTCTTTGGTGAGTATAAATGTGTTATGAGAGATAGGGGCCTATATGTCTTAGTAATGCATAGTTCCTATAGTAATAGAATGTATTAATAGATGGTTAATAGGAAGATAATTGCTTGAGCATACCTATAGCCTATGGTCAGTTCCTTTTTATCCTTAGTTAAGACCACTCTAAAATAGGTCAAATCCCTTGAGTATAGGATCCAGTCCACATTCTAGTGAAGTCCCATCACCCCCGTACAACAGAACAATATTGGAGGTATTCCTAGATTGACACTATGTGGATATCAGTTTATTATTCCAATATTTAGAACAGGTTGCTTTAGATATTGGGTAGGTTAGAGGCATTAGAAGGAGTACTATCGATCTTAAATTTCGAGGACAAAATTTTTCTAAGGTGGGTAGACTTGTAACACCCAGTTTTCTAAAATGAGGGTAATTTTGAAATTTTGTAATTTTAATCATTTATTGATTTGACATTTAAATCATGATATAATTTTTGGTAATTTTTAAATCATTTTAAAATAATTTAAAATTATGACTTGTGATTTTGATGTTTTGCTAGTGAAACCCTAGAGACTGTTTGACCTAGAGCCTAACCATGTGATTAGGATGTTTTAATGTCATTTCTGGCCTAAGGATATTTTGCATTTGACCTCATTGAATTATTTTGATATTTATTGCGTTGGTGATTGTTGATTTTGACCTTTGATAGGCGTGATTTTGTGATGGTTTTGTGTATCGGACACGTATTAGTTTTTATTTACAAATGTTTGATGTGCCTCAAAGAGATTTTTTTATTGCTGATTTTTTTGAAAAGTATTTGAATGCGATTGTTTTTTGCATGTGTTACCTGTGATTGCTTTGTTTTAATTTCGAGGACAAAATTTTTTTAAAGTGGATAGATTTGACACCCCTAGTTTTCAAAAATAGGAGTATTTTGGTTATTTTTCATTTTTGATTATTTTTCAACTTATTTTATTATTTATTATATTGTTTTGTGGTTGTTTGAGTCGGGTTCGAATTTCAACTCAATCCGACTTGTATCGGAGATCCGGGGTAGCTTCGACTCTAGTGTGGACTCACTCATTAGTTAGACATAGCCCACATTTGACAATATTTAAGTTAGTATGGTTGGGCTAATTATTCATGACTAGGTTGGGTTATTTTGAGACTCAAACTAGTCTATTTTAGCCCCAAACCCTAACCTAACTTAAGTTGAACCTATTGGGACAAGAGGGAGAGGGACATTTTGGACTTTGCCCAAATGGGAGAAATAGCCAATATGGCCAGCCACCAAAGGAGGGGAATGAGTCATCATTCATTTTGTTCTTAGCCTCTTTTTTTATCTCCTTGAGTTCTTCCCCAAATTTGAGAAGAACCTCTATTGATTTCATCTCCAAATCAACTTATTCCTCCATCCAATCTTCTCCATTACTTCTCTACTCAAGCAAGAGGAGGTGCTAGCCAAGTTTGGGAGGAGTTTGCATTGTTTTGTGTCTATTTGGAGATCCCTTCGTGTCGGTGTCGTATCGAAAGGAGTTCTTGAGATTTTACCTTCCGGAAGGTAAAATCTACCCTCTAATCCAAACCCTCATGCATTTAGGAATGTTTTGAACCCATAGGAATTTCTTCCATGGTTCTGTCTCCATTTGTGTCCATTTTGGGTCCATTTGGAGACATTTAGGAGTGTCCTTGATGTGTTATTGTGTCCATGTGGAAAAACCCCAAATTTGGACACACTATGTGTTGTTGTTATGTGTCAATAATTATTACATGTTTAATCTCATATTTTTGTATTGGAGATGTGTTCTATAGTGTCTCATATATATATTAGTGTAGAGAGTGAGTTCTTGATATATTATGTTATATACTTGTGTTTCTTTTGTCTCAAACTACCTAAATTCGTCATAATATTTATCTACGTTTTTAGTAGCAATAGCAACTTAGAAATATAATAACTTTTAGCTTAAAACTCTGATTTATCTCCCATTTTTTTTAAAAGAACCGTATCGAAGTTAGCTTTCCAAATATATATTTTAATAAGCCAAATTCGTTCTGAAACTTTCTGTAAAATTATTTGAGTGTCAGCTGTACGAAAAACGAATGCGTTTCGGTGTTTTTGCGATTTCGGGAGCTTTCGGATACGAAAATGTGATCCGTTTAAAGTTTCGAAAAGCTAACACAAAGATCTATAACATACTTTATCCTAGAATTTAATGAATGCTTAATTTGTACAGTATTGATTTTAAGTAGAAGATTACTATACGACATATGCATTTTGTGTATCCTTGTATGTACAAATATGTATGTATGCATGTGTATATATGTGTGTGTGTGTGTGTGTTAAGAGAATGTAATATAATATAGAGTATGCATAAATGATATAATGTATGAAAGTATATAATGTATTCAAATATGTATGTATAGGCGCATGAATGAATGAATGAATGAATGCAATGCAATACAATGCATGAATGAATGGATGAAATGCAAGCATGTGGGTAATGCAAGGTATTGAAACATGTATGCAAGTATCCATATGTAAGTAAGTAACGTAATCAAGTATGAATGTATGCTATATATGAATGCCAACATGATAGAAATGTATGATGCCATATTAGCACTTAGCACCATGTTCATATGTTAAAACCCCCTTCTACATGTTGACAGTAACTCCAAGCATGAATACACATAAAACCTACTTACTGTTATGAGTAAACCCTTTGATGTATAAATAAACCCTTTTGTTATGATTAACACCCACATACACACATGCTAAACCTATGCTTTACATGTTATTTCTTCTATGTGACACAATGAACCCTTGCTAAATGTTATCCTTCTAACATAACCCCCTCACACTTGAACACATTGTACTGCTATGTACATATTGCCATATCCACATTCATGTATCACTCACTCCTTGTCTTTTGCACTTTGCTTGTAATAAAAATATATATGAATATATATGTAATGTGTGTTTGATAACTTGTGTAGCTTTGTGATTTTGTGTGAGTAATAGTCTAGGCTTGGTTAGGCCTAATGAGACTTGTTAGTCTAGGTTTAGACCTAGTAATCCCTAGTTAACCTAGTTTGACTAGTACGGTTGACCAGAGTTGACCAAGAGTTGACTTTGACCTAGAATGACCTAGAATCATGTAGAATGCATAGTAGAGCTTTATTTTACCATTTTGGACTTGTTGTGACTTGTGCTGTTCTAAATAGGAGCCAGATACCTCTCCTCGGATAGTATATTTCCTTTGGACATTCAGATAGCAGGCGAGTACATTCTCTGATCATTTCATATCCTGTTTAGATTTATTTTCCTGCTTTAAATTACTTTACTTGATACTGTCACGTTGGTCACACGAATTAATACTATATGGATCCCTTCTTAAGATGTTATCCTTCAGAGAGCATCGAATACTACATGTTCTGTGCATTTCACTTACATTGTGTATCACTATGCTTCATGGTTCATTGATCACATGTGACATGTACTCTCATGATCACAGAGTCTCCTTGAATCTCCCATTTATTGACATTCCTAGAATCACCCATTTATGGGCATACCATGTATCACCCCTTGTGGGTCATTGCATGGAATCATAACATAACCTGGCTGGATCCTTGTGTATTGATTGGGGGTACAGGGGAGTAGAAGTAGACATGTGAATATTATCCAAGTAGTGTAGTATAAGAATCTTTCCGTAGTTTAGCATCAGAATCTCCTATGCCATTACATGTCTATATTATACTCTGACTCACTAGCCACTGTTAGTTCTCTATTTATAGTAGATATTTCTATTACAGTTCTCTCTCTGTTTACATACTGTATTTCTTTCAGTACCTGTATCTTACTTTACTGCATGATTATATTTTCTAACCTGCTATGAACTGTTGAGATGTATTGTGCTCGCTCCTGTCCTGACTGGACCCTTTGAAAATATTACAGAGGACGAGGAGGAGGCCTGCTTAGATACCTTCTATGGGACAGCTCTAGAGGACACTTGTGATCTGGATTGCCAGCCGGATCCCTTAGCTGTAGAGGCTGATGCACCCTTGATAGGCTTATATTATTTTCTTGCCTTTTGAGTTGAGTTGTATATTCTTTACTTTGAGTTGTATTTGGAGTTTGTATTATTCTGGATGTTGTTGAGTTTATCTTAGACACTTAGCTTTATCTCTCTATTTGTATTTCTTGTGGATTGAGATTCTTATCTTTCATATCATTCTATCTTATCGTATTCTACCTTAGATGTGATTGAGATATATCCTGTTATGTCACCCCCATTTGGGGAGTATAACTGTTTATTACCTTCACTGTTAGATGTTGTGACCTAGGACAGCGTTCTACCGCCGACACTGCGGCGTAGGCTGGGCGTATTCACTTCTCGTGCCCTTACTCTAGGGTGTGGGTCGTGACATAAGATGACGGAGGATAGAAGCTGGAGTAGAGGGATGATATGCCAACGTCCACAGGATGTTAGCCATGATATTTCTCAAGACCTGGGCCTGAGAAATATGGCAGAACTCAGCATCGACAAAGCGAGTCAGATAGGTCTGATGATGCTGTCCCTAGAAAGTGATAAAAGTATCGAACCTTTGATAGAGCTCGTCAAAGGTATGGCCTGAAGCTACAGGGGCTGGAGCATTTGCTGGGGCTGTGGCTAGATCAGGTGGAGACAGAGGTGGAGCACCACCAGGTAGAGTTGGAGGGTGAAAAAACTTTCTTGATCTAAATAGCTCAGAAGACGTTCCAGAGATAGGACACAAGTCTAGATCGATGTCAAATTTCTAGAAAATTACTGCCAAATTTATAGGGTAAAGGAGGTTCCGGACTGCTCGTCGATAGCTGATCATGGATGCTATCATAGCCTTGAGGAAAAAAAATATAACCCTAAAATGTATATGATACATAGCAGATAGCTCTAAGAGCATGATCTCATCAGTAGATCCCATCTTAGGCGGCAGAGATGAATAGATGATACGATAGAGTTCATAGAAATGTTGGTTGAGGTGACATGAATACAATCTTATCCGAAAAACTGAACTTGGATTATACAACGCTACCTTGAAAGAGTCAGGAGTTATGTCAGCAGGAAATTAAACTTTGTTAATATCTACTAGAGCATCACCGTTATCAGGCATAAGAAAATATTCGCTCAAGTCTTTAGCACTAAATTTAAATTTCTTGTCGCTAACACAGGAATGAATACTGTCGTCTGCTTCTTGCGTGTTGCAAGAAAACACGCGGACAACATTGTCATAGATAGAGTATAAAGTCTCTAAAAATTCTCGAAGTCCTAGGTTTTCAAACATAGTAGCATACTCCAAAATCACAGTAAAGTTGATAGTCATTTCCAGGCAAATTTCTCGATACCTAAAATGAGTAAACCAAGAAAGTGATCTCTCGAAAGAGATAAAGAGGGACGAATCAAAAGTCCTTATCATCATCGGGACGAGCGAAACTGAACATATTGACCGGTTCATATTCCAAAGTAGAAGATGAAGCCATGTCTCTAGTTTTTGTCCACTTGGGAATTCTAGAGGCCATAAGAAATTGACAAAAAAAGATAGAGATATACCTCAATAGAGATCAAAAAGTGGTAGAGAACGCCTTCAAGAACCTTAGATCCAAAAATTTGGAAGTTTGAAGACTTAAGGAGTAGGATTTCAAAAACTAGGGTTAGGGTTTTTGGGGCTCGGGTGCGACTGCTCTTGGTGGGAAGAAGAACAGTATAGAGAAAGAGGGTGCTAGTTTGCTGCTGTTTATACAAAATGACCCAAAAAGTTCGGCCCAAACTCGGTCAGAACTCGGTCAGAGTTCGGCCACTCAAATTTTTGATCATTTTATATGTAATGAATGATAAAAATAACTCAATAACTTTTATCTCTTTGATTTAATTAATATTCATCACTTTGTGTTAGTTGTAGGGGCCGGATCACAGCTAGCGGTAGTCCAAAAACTAGTACGTCAAGTCACTTTAGGCTATTTGCACCTATATGACAGAATAACCCTTTCACCTTTTACACAAAATAACTTTAATTAATAAATGGCTGAATATCACATTTTATGTATTTTATTAATCATAACGCATTATGACTCTTAAAATTCAAGCATGCCTAACTCTCGATGCAGAATTGAAACGATCTTCAACTAGTGGGTTTGTGAAAATATTTGCTAGTTGATGATTTGTGTCAATAAATTCTAAGCATATATTCCCATGTTGTTGGTGATCACGTAAAAAATGGTGACATATTTATGTGTATTTAGTGTGTGAATGACATACTAGGTTCTTAGTTAAGTTAATAGTGCTAGTGTTGTCAGATTAAATGGGAATCTTAGTATAGTGCATATTGTAGTCTTCAGGGTTTGCTTTATCCATAAAATGTGAGCACAACAACGTCCTGCGACGATGTACTCGGCCTCAGTTGTTGATAAAGCTACAGAGTTTGGCTTCTTGGTAAACCAAGAGACTAAAACTTTTTTAGGAAATGACACGTCCACTAATACTTTTACAGTCTACTTTGCATCTAGTAAAATTAACATCTGAGTAACCGATTAGGTCAAATGATGTGGTTTTGGGATACCATAAGCCGACTGTAGAGTTTTCTTTAAGGTATCAGAAGATATGCTTAATGACGCATAAGTATGATTCCTTGGGCTTAGCTTGATATCGTGCACAGATGCAAACGCTAAACATTATATCAGGACGACTAGTAGTTAAGTAAAGTAAACTACCAATCATACCTCAATATTTACGATGGTAAACTAGTTTGCCACTTTCATCAATATCAAGTCTTATTAATGTTGCCATTAGCATGCCGATAGGTTTTACGTTGTCGAAGTCATACTTCTTGAGTAAATCCTTCGTGTACTTGGCTTGATTGATGAAGGTTACATGCGAGTGTGGTTTGATCTAGAGTCCTAGGAAGTAGTTGAGCTCTCCCATCATACTCATTTCAAACTCACTTTGTATACACTTAGCAAAATCATGACAAAATTTCTCATTAGTAGAACCGAAAATAATGTCATCTACAAAAATTTGTACAAGTAAAATAATGTCAACTGAAGATTTGATAAACAAAGTTGTATCAACTTTTCCTTTTAAAATCCTATTTTCAAGTAGAAAAGCACTTAGTCGTTCATACCAAGCACGTTGTCCTTGTTTGAGTCCATAAAGCAGTTTTCTAAGCTTGAAAATGTGATCAGGTTTTTGAAAATCTTCAAAATCAGGGGATTCTTTCACAAAAACTTCTTCCTTTAAAAACCCATTCAAGAATGCACTTTTTATTTCTATTTGAAAAAAAAATTAAATTATGAAAACTTACAAATGCGTAAATCATGCGAATGGATACTAGTCAAGCAACAAGAGCATTTTTCTCGTCATAATCAATTCCTTCTTCTTGATTATAACCTTGTGCAACTAGATGTGCTTTGTTGTATAGAACTTATCCATCCTTACTCAGTTTATTTTAGAACATCCATTTTGTACCAATTATCGAATGACCAATATGTTTAGGAACAAGTTCCCAAACTTGGTTTTTCTCAAATTGATTAAGTTTCTTTTGCGTGGCATCAATCCAAAACTCAGAAAAAAAAGCATCTGCTACGACTACAAAAAAAATAGGGTTTTGGCGACGGAAGATTAGCGACAGAAAATTCTGTCGCTAGTATCGAAAAATGAGCGACGGATTTATGATAGATTCTCCAATTACAAAGTAAAATATTAATTATTTTTATTGTCCACAAGTGTCGGCAAGGAGTCACTTTTCTGTTGGTAATCTAGCGACGGAGTTATTCGCCATCGCTAAGTAGTCGCACATATGTTAGTATTTGGCAGGAAACACGCGAGAATGTGGCGCCAAAGTTTGCGTCAAATTAGCGACGGACGTGACTTCCATCGTTAAGTCAGTTTCGTCGCTAAGTCATCGCACAGTTGTCGCAATATTGTCCAGATTTTTGTACTGTCTAGAATTTTGTGCTTAAATGTCGACTAATTACCGATGGAAATTATTCGTCGCAAATCCATCGATAAATTTATGACCATTTAATTCGAATCGATGGAGGGGTTCATTTTCCATCCCCCGAACTCTCTCTCTCCAACACTCCTCAAGAGCTCCCCTCCGATGTCCGACGTGCGCCGATGAGCCCTCCCCTTCGTCCGACGTGCCCGCCGTCGACGAGCCCCCCTCTCTCAGGTACTACTCTCTCCTTTATCTCTCTCTCTTAGGGTTAGGGTTAGGTTTAGAGTTAGGGTATGGGGTTAGGGTTAGGGTTCGGGTTAGGGTCTGGGGTTAGGGTTAGGATTAGGGTTCGGGTTTGGGTCTAGGATTTGGGTTTGGGTTAGGGTTCGGGTTAGGGTTAGGGTCTAGGGTTAGGGTTAGGGTTAGGATTAGGGTTCAGGTTTGGGTCTAGGGTTTGGGTTTGGGTTTGGGTTTGGGTCTGGGGTTAGGGTTCAGTTTAGGGTTTGGATTAGGGTTAGGGTTATGGTTAGGTTCGGGTTTGGAGTCGAGGTCGAGTTCTAATGTATATATAATATATCTATTTTTTACTTTTTGATAATAATTAGGAGTATATTAATAATTTGATCTATTGCATGAAGAATAATAAGGTTGAAGCATATAAGGTTGTAAACTAATCGGTAAGGGTGTAAAAGCATGCAAAATAAGAAATTTGATTTATTGCATATAAACCAATCAGTAAGGGTGACTATTATTTCATTTAATTTCAAACTACTAAGAAATAACACTAGAAATACTTATAATTATGCCTAGATGTATAAAATATTTTTTTAATATTGATAATTTATTAATAATTATTTGTTTTTTGATACCAAAAATTCGATACTCCAATCAAAACTGCCGATACTATACCGATATCGCCAATACCGATACTCATAGGAATGGTCCGATATCGATTCTGATGCCGATACTCATAGGAATAGTCCGATTCCGATACCGATACTCAGTTTTGGCCAAAGTTGTTTTATAAGCATTATGGGGCTATTGTTCACTTTTACAAAACTAAAAACTTTATAAAGTAAGAGTGTATAGAGTGAGTATCCTAGTAGTATATCGTAGTACCTAGAGTGTATAGAGTGAACCTCCCTACTCCCTTCTTCTCATTTCGGTCATATGGCCTCCTATTTCGCATCATATGATATCCAACTCATCCAAAGCCTAGAGAAGTGTGAAAATATTAATATTAATCAAGGTCCACAGTATCGATATCAGAATCGGTATTACCATGGATCTCATGGCTTCCTTTACTAGAGCATAATATAAAACCAAACGTGAAGCAGAGCTTCATATTCAAAACATTAGAAGTAAAAAAGTTTTTGATTGGTGGTAGGGCGAGCCAGAATCCTTTGACGGTTCAGTTTTCGAATGGTGGTACGGCGAGCCAGAATCCTTTGACGGAGTCGTCAAAGGATTCTAGCTCGCCCTACCACTAATCGAAAACTTTTTACTTCTAATGTTTTGAATATAAAGCTCTGCTTCACATTTGGTTTTACATTATGCTCTGGTAGAGGAAGCCATGAGATTCATGGTGATACCGATTCTGATACCGATACTATGAACCTTGGTTAATATTAATATTTTCATACTTCTCTATGCTTTAGTTGAGGTGGATATCATATGATACGAAATAGGAGGCTGAGAGAGTCGAATGAGAAGCAGAGAAATATAGGGGGGGTCAGAGAGGGTGCCTTCTTGAGAAGTAGGGGAAGTAGAGCGACAATGTAGAGGGGGATCGGTATCGGACTATATGTTCTTAATTGTTATTCTGTTTACTTTGTCTTACGATACAGATTTTCACATCCAATCTGCGATGGATCGTTACTTCGTTGATCGTACATGAATGTGCAAACGGCAACACGAGAGCAGAATTGATATGAGTGACGATTTTAAGACAGGATGAAAGTGTTTCTTAACTATGCCATGAGCAAAGCTCATTACATGGACGGTAACAAAATCAAGTGTCCATGTGGTAATTGTCGTAATAGACGATATAAAGAAGTGGTGACTGTGAGAGATTATTTAACCCGTATGGGTTTCGTACATAATTACGGACTGTGGTCATTGCAAGGTAAACTATATGTGGAAAGACAGGCAGCGTTTGTTACGGACGCTGCTACTTCTGCTTTTTATGAGGATGCAGCAACGGATTTTGTCATCGAAGACGATGTAGACTCTATTGATTATGGAGACATGTAGAACACTGCACGAAAGAGATGGTGCACGATGCGACGGGACCTAATTTTGATCCAGAGGATCCTAATCCCAAGGCAAAGGAGTTCTATGATATGTTTAAGAATGCAGATACTCCTCTATATCCTGGTTGTGAGACTCATTCCGTATTGTCAGTGACGATGCAGTTGTTGAACATAAAGTATGATTTTAACTTGCCGCAAGCTTGCTATGATTGGATCACACAACTAATCAATGAGGTCTTACCGAATGAATCGAAAGAGCTTCCAAAAAATTTCTACAAGTCAAAAGTAATGGTCCGACAGCTGGGACTGGGGTACGAGAAGATAGATCGTTCTCGCAATGGATGTATATTGTACTACAAGGAGAACGAGGACATAGAAAGATACAGTTTCTGTAATGCGGATTGTTACAAGCCAGTTCAAAGAAAAGAAAAGTCAACTAGAAAACGACGTCCTTACAAGTATATGCATTACTTGTCGATCACGAAGCGCTTGCAGAGGATGTATATGTCTTTGAATACAGCAAAACACATGACATGGCATAGCGAGGAACGCACAAAGGACAATGGAGAACTAATACATCCTTCGGATGGAGAGGCGTAAAAGCATTTTGATTTCTGTCATCCAAATTTTGCTGTAGAGCCTAAAAATATACGTTTGGCGCTATGTCTGATGGCTTCGCCCCTTTCGGGCAGTCAGGATCTCAATATTCCTGCCGATCGGTCATTCTCACCCCTTAAAATCTGCTACCATGGATGTATATGAAGACTCCTTATATGTTCTTTACAGCTATCATACTCGGTCCCAAAAATCCGACGAAGAACATCGATATATATTTACGGCCGTTGGTGGATGAGCTGAAACAGCTGTAGGAGATCGGCGTCACGACCTACGATATTTCCAAAAAAAATAAACTTTTAGATGAGAGCTTAATTGATGTAGAGAATTAATGATTTTCCATCATACGATATGCTTTCGGGATGGAGTAGGTGCGACACTATGTCTTGTCCGATATACATAGAAAAGAGTAAGGCGTTCCGCCTTACGTATGGAGGAAAAACTTCTTTCTTTGACTACTATCGTCAATTTTTGCTCGCTACTCATCATTGGAGAAAGAACAAGGACACATTCAGAGCTAGAAGGCAAGAATTTTCTCATCTGCCTGCCAGATTGTCAGGATACGATATTTGGAAAGATGTAAAGGATTTGTCCACCGTAATGGAAGATCCAATGTCTAACAATCGTGTCGAGGGGTTCGGACACAGCCATAAATAGACCAAACGGAGTATCTTCTGGGACTTGTTTTATTGGAAAGATAATCTTATAAGACATAATCTTGATGTCATGCATATTGAAAAGAATGTGTTCAATAATGTCTTCAATATCGTTATGGATATTAAAGGAAAAACGAAGGACAATCCAAAAGAAAGATAAGACATAGCCGAGATATGCAAGCATCCTCATCTAAACTTGATACAAAAGGGAGTTGGTGGACAAGTAACTAAATCGATAGCGCAATACACATTAAGCAAGGAAGATAGATTAATAATCTGCAAGTGGACATCTACTTTAAGATTTTTTGACGGCTATGTATCAAATTTATCTAGATGAGTTAATCTAAATGAACGCAAGCTAATGGGAATGAAGAGTCACGACTGCCATGTGTTTATGGAAAGATTACTGCCCATTGCTTTGAGAGAGTTGTTTCCTTCTGCTGTATGGGTTCTTTTGGCCGAGATATCTACATTCTTCAAGGAAATTTGTTCAACTAAGTTGTCGGTGCAACATACGGTTGAACTTGAGAAAAAGATTGTCTTAATAATTTGCAAGCTGGAGAAAGTATTTCCACCGGGCTTCTTCGACAGCATGGAGCATCTACTGATTCATCTACCATATGAAGCCCGTGTCGGTGTATCTATTCATTATCGATGGATGTACCCATTTCAAAGGTAAACAAATATCGATATAAAAAAGTGGATGTTACAATTTATTGTTAATTCAAGATAATTTGTCTCTCTAGGTACCTACACCATCTAAAGAAGAAAGTTGGCAACAAGGCTCATATAGAGGCTTCGATATGTGAAGCATATCTTATCGAGGAGGTATCAAACTTCTGCTCCATTTATTTCGATACTCATATCCAGACAAATCAAAATAGACCTCCAAGTAATGACGATGATGTTGAGGATAGAGGCATATACAATGTAAGGGGCAAGCCTATTAGGGCTAGTAAGAAATGGTGGTTGACTGACGATGAGTTTGATGCAGCTTCCCTATATGTCTTATTAAATTATGACATACAAGAAGTAAGAGATTTGGAGAAGTAAGTGACTACACTTACACTCGTTATAATCTCTAATTTGTTGAAGGAAATATACTGACTCATTATTATTCTCTCTATCAGTGTATTTAGAGATGAAGTCAAAATGAGGACACCCGATATTACTGACGAAGGACTTCAAAGAGAGGTTGACTGTAACTTTCCGTCATGGTTTCACAAATACGTAAGTAACTAAGATAGTATGTTATGCGGCTACCATTAAAATATATGCAGCTAAAATATTTAAATTATCAATATGTGTTTACAGGTTTTATTGCATGAAACAACCCTAAAAAAATAAGAGCCTTCGTTATTTGGCATTGTGACCGATTAAGCAAGCAATGACTTGGCCAGGCTATGTCATTAATGGCTTCAAGTCTAAGGTAACTCAGAATGCTATAAATGATGAATTTCTAAATAACGACTTTAGTATAAAGGATTCTGGGGTTTGTATTAGAGGTACCATCTATGATACCGAGTCGGACGTTGACTTTATGGAGTACTTCGGGATATTATAGATTTACAATATTCTGCCCATATCATATGCATATCGGTTGTTCAAATGTGAGTGGTTCGATACGACACCAAAAATCGGATAGAGAATCGATAAACAATTTGGAATTATTGTAAAAACCATCACAGGAGATATAGAGGGTCCGACACATTTGCAATAGCAAGTCAGGCTGTTCAAGTCTACTATACAAGCTACCCAAGGGATCATAGAGATCAATTTGACTGGTGGGCAGTATGCAAGATTAAAGCAAGAAATACATTCAACGTTGGAGACCCAGCATACCAAGCGGACCAGGTCGAAAAGCCCCAATACTTGGAACAACAGTCCGATACCATGGATGTTGAAGATATTATTAAAGAAAATAGAGGAGAGGAAGATGTTGATACACAAGACTTAACCGTCAACCATAGGACAAAGAGGCGTCTTGTCCCAATTATTGATCAGGCTGAAAAAGAAGAAGAAGAAGAAGAAGAACTTAATGAGGATACAGATGAAGTCGAGGATGAGGATATGGATGAGGATGAAGATGAGGATGAGCACGAGGATGAGGACGAGGATGAAGATGATGATTAGATTAAAAATATATCGGTATATAAAAACACTTCCAACTAACTTAGTGAATTTACTTTTACCTCAAAAAAATACTTACAACTAACTTAGTAGATTTATTACCTCCTAAAAACACTTACAACTAACTTAGTAAATTTATTGCAGTTTAGTTATTTCAGTTTATACTTCTACATTCTTATTTCATTTCATGCTTTTGACGTTCGATTCATCTGCTTATTGCATGGTTTTCTTTTGGCAGATGGCACTCCTAGTCTTTCTGTTGGTCGCGTCGACACTTCTCGTACTGCTGGTAGTATATTTTAGTTTAGTCTTCTACTTATTTATACTTATATATTGTTAATTATGTTTATGTGTTCTATTTACAGGTCATGGCCACTAGCAGTCGTGGCGACCGTGGTGGTCATGGCGACCGTGGTGGTCGTGGTGGAGGTCGTGGTCACCTTCACCGGGATGTGACCCTATCTACCGAGCCCGACCCGGAGAGTACCTCGGAGACCTCCTCATCCCGCCCTCTATCTACCCGGGGTATCGCCATCCATTAGCTCCGGGAGGACGCTAGATGCCGACCCATCGTCCATTCCGCCAGTAGATCCTCCAGTTACTGTACGATGGGCCCCGGAGTATCCACGGATTCAGTTTCATCCGGTTATTGGCGAGTATATTCACGGACCCGTGGATCCTCCAATGCCACCAAAGAGATGGACAGGGGAGTTCAGACGAGAGATATGGCCCACGGGTGAACTATAAGTAAATTTGTATTTTGTAAGTTACTTTTTTAATTTGTTTCATTTATTCAAGTAAATAATCCATTCGTTGCTTATTTGTAGGTTTTTTTCGTGGGATGCTACCAGGGAGCTAGGGCTCATTATTAGGCAAAATTTTCATGGCCCTTACCTCAATTTTAGTGAGGTGCCCCCGGAGTCGCGGTACATCTGGCTCGACCAGATGAGGGTATGTATATATATCTTTTGATTACTTAATTATTAATTATTCTTTAATCCATTATTTTTCTAATTACTTGATATTGGAATTTGATGTCAGTTAACGTTCTGGTGGCCCCCCATCGCAAGGCGGAGATCAAGAAGACCTACAAAAAGTCGCTGGGAAGAAGCTGTGGGACGCGAAGGATGACATCCACAGTGGGAGGAAGGTCTGGCTCCGGGAGGACTTCTATGAGCAGATGCTTGAAAAGATGAATACGCCCAAGTTCAAAAATAAATCGGCGAAGGTGAAGGCGAATCGACAGGCAGCGGATCTACATACGGGGGGATCGAGGCCCCACGCAGCGATACTTGGAGATCTTGTGAGATATCAAAAAAAACTTTATTTTTTAATTACTTGATATCAAAAAACTTTATTCTATGAATGTTTCATAAGTAGGCGACAAATGCGAGAAAGGAGGAAAAAGATCCCCGCTCGGTCAGTATTCGAGAGTATGTACAAGAGAAAGAAGACCGGTAGCTTCGTCGACGAAAGTGCTGAGCAGACTCATGTAAGTATTTAAGTTTATGATATTTATGTTTTAGAATTGTAAGTAGTTTAGTTTATAATTTTTGTGATAATAGTGCGAGGCATTAGGATTTAGACTACATCTTAGGAAAACTCATAGTAAACTAAACACATTCATTGAATAGGCTAAGTATCGTGCGGCCATTAGCACGATTGATCCCACACCTGCCGTGGGTATCGATGAATCAACGTCTGCCCAGTCGTTCCCTTCCATGACCGCTCGCTTGGACGACTTGTTCGTATAAGTCGTCGATGGAATAAGGAAAGGCGGATGCGTCTATAATGCCAGATCTATAGCACTGTCGCAGACGTCTTCGAGATTTCCACCGCAGTCATTGCCTCCTGCTCCTACGACTCAGTTCGACGAGGATGTGAGGACACAGCTTAGGGCTCTAACCTCGATGGTGACGTCCATGCGGGAGGAGATGACCCAGATGGCATCGCAGTATCCAAGTTCTTCTACTGCTCCTGGTCCTTCTACTCCCGGTCCTTCGGATGGTGCCGGTCCTTCTTCCGTCGGACGTGTTTTTTTTATGCTGATACCACTTTTCTACCGGCTTCGTCTACATTTGCTCTTCTTGACCTGATGTCGTCGGTAGATCAACGCCGAGTTCTACAGCAGATATTTGATGGTTTGCCAGCTCACATCGTTCAGGCGTATCTTCATAAAGTGCAGCAGGTACCATCAGTCGATCCAGCCGATCTTTTCTTAAAAAAATTTGTATTTGTAATGTATCAAAATTTGGATAATGTTAATTTATTATGGATATTTTGTTCTGTTTGTGGATTTTTGTGATTATGGATAATTTGGATAATTTTAAGTTATTGTGGATTGTTGTCATTATTTGTGAATTGTTGGTGGATTGTTGATGGATATTTTTGTAGATTGTTGGTGGATATTTTGTTCTACTTATGGATTGTTGGTGGATTGTTGATTATGAATATTTTGTTCTATTCTATTTGTGGATTGTTGATTTTGTTAATGATTAATTGTGTAAATAGGGTGCTATGAATTCAGGAATTTTTTAAAAAAATTCCAGTTAGCAACGGACTTCTGACAGAATAGCGACGGACAAGCGACGAATTATTTGTCGGTAAGCTTCTGAAAATTTATATATATCTAGTTAGCGATGGATAGCGACGAAAAAGTAACAGCAAATCCGTCGCTGAGCTTCTGAAAATTTATATGTATCCAGTTAGCAACGGCATACTGACAGAGTAGCGACGAAAAATTCGTCGTCAAGCTTCTAGAAATTTACATATATCCATATAGCGACGGATAGGAGTGGCGACAACCGGACGACGGCTATATCCGTCGCTAAGATGTCGCTATAGAGTATCAGAAAATTTCTGATACGCAAATTTCGACGGATAGCAACGGAATAGCGATAACATGGCGACCAAAAAGTCAGTCGCTAAGATATCGCTATAGTGTATCAGAAAATTTCTGATACATAAATTTTGATAGGGGTACGTCAGTAGGCCATCGTTAAGTGGTCGAATACGTTCGACAGGATTCTGTCGTTAAGTCGTCGCTAAGTTGCAGCTAAGCTGCCGTCGCTTTTTTGCCTCATTTTCGTTGAAGCTTCGACTATTTAGCGATAGATATTTTTAGCGACGGGTATTTTACCGACAACATAGTTTGGCCGAAAAGTTGTCATTAATCCGTCGCTAAATTCATTTAGCGACGGATTCATCCATCACCAATTGACTGTTTTTGGTAGTGTACTAACTTAGGTTCTACTTGAGAAATAAAAGCTATATTTGTTGCTAATCTCTAGTAGAAGAATGCGTACCTACTCATTTAGATACATCACCTATTACGAGTGTCTCTAGATGGTCTGGCAAGAACTTCATCTTCTTTAGTAGACTTTCCAGATAGCCCTCGTTGGTAGTAGTATCTTCGGGTATCTTGGATTTGTTTTGTACATCCTCATCATCGCTTTCTCTAGATCTCTCACTATTGAGCTCATCAAAAGTAACATTAATAAATTCTTCAATAATCATAGATCTTTTATTGAAAATTCTATGTCCCTTACTCTTGGCAGCATATCCAAGAAATATCCCTTCATTTGCCTTCGAGTCGAACTTATCCAAGTTGTCCTTGGTGTTCAGGATAAAACAGCGACAACCAAAAACTTTGAAATAGGAAATGTTCGGAATCCTTCCAAACCATATTTCATAAGAGGTTTTCTTCGATATAGGTCGAATTAACACCCTATTCAAAATATGATAGACTGTACTTATATCTTCTGCCCAAAAATATTTAGGAAGATTATGCTGATTCAGCATGACTCTAGCCATATCGCTTAGAGTACGATTCTTTGCTCCAAAATACCATTCTATTAAGGAGTCTTAGGACAAGAAAACTCGTGGTAATATCCAATATCATCACAAAACTTTTTAAAATCAGTAATTTTGAATTTACTACCATGATCACTTCGGATTCGAGTAATCATGAAGCCTTTTTCGTTTTGTACCTTTTTATAAAATACTTGAAATTCAAAAATAGCATCACTTTTGTTTGATAAAAAAGAAAACCCAAGTATATCGAGATAAATCGTCAACTATAACAAAAGCGTAGGGTTTACGGCCAAGACTAGCGACTCTATTAGGACCAAATAAATCTATATGAATCAACTGTAAATGTCTAGAAGTGCTTATAGTATTAATGAATTTAAAGGATGACCTAGTTGTCTTGTTCTTTTCACAGTCAGAACATATCATCTCTCTCTTGAAGGTAATTTATGGGAGTCCTTTTACCAGTTTTTTAGTGCATAACCTTGAGATAGTATCCATATTTGCATATCCTAACCTCATGTGCCATAGTCAGCTTTTATCCTGATTGGCTACTAAGCACTACTGTATTGTTAGTACGTTCTAGAAGGAAAATATAAATATTATCTTTCCCGATCCCTTCATATACGGGATTTTTAGTAGACATCTCATATATAGAGCATTTGTATTTCATAAAATTGATGCCATAACCATTCTGCCAAATGACTTATACTCAATAGGTTATGTTTCAATTATGAGACTAGACAAATATTTTTTATTTCTGGATAGGGAGACATCCCAACAGTGCCATTATCGATTACATTACCTCTCAGATTGTTGTCGAAGGAAACTTATTTTTTTCTTCATAGATAGCGTAGCAAATAAAGATACATCACCTGTCATGTGCTGCAAACATCTGCTATCAAGTATCTACTTGCTTTTAGCATGAGAGGGTTGAGGGTCCACCTAAAAAACGAGTAGATGAATCCTTTGGAACCCATTTCTTCAAGTGTCCATTACGATTAGTTATAGGAATCCAAGCAAGTAAATTTGTGTCAACAAGCTTTCTAGCTCAATAGTACTATGATATGTGCCTGTGTGTACCACAGTATGTGCATGTGATTTTCAAATTGTGTTCTTGGTTTCTGGGTTGATAAATTTCTTATGTGTCTTTCTTGGAAAACTGTATGTGAAAGCATGATTATGAGAAACATGTTGCTTATGTGCTTTCTTTGGTTTAGTCCTTTGTGGTATATGCTTAGTATTAGGACTAACCTTAGGCCGTGTAACAGGAATGACATATTCGCTTAACTTGATCTCTAACTTTTTAGAGATTGCAAAAGACTCCTCATATTTAGTAGTCATGTCTATGAGTCTTTGCTCAGTAACTAAGTACCTTTTCTTCTCTATGTCATAAAGTTCTTGTATATTGACATAGTCTCTTTCTTTCTTATCTATTGTGAGGATAGCTTCATGATAGTCCAATTTAAGCTTGGCTATCTCTTCCATATTACTGGTAGTAGATGTCGCTTTAATGTCTTTAATAAGATTAGACAATCTAGCTACTTCGGTTGTGTATACCTTAATCTCTTTGCGAGATTGCTTGTACTTGTCTAACACATTTCTGTGCTATTCAAGTAGTTTGTTAAAGGTATTTTCTAATTAATTGAAAGTAAAATCATCATACAGAGGGTTCTCAGATACCTTATCGAATGCCATCACACAGACAAATGCACTGCTACTGGGTCTATCCTTCTCCTCTAATTTACTAGCCTTATTTTCGTGCCAGATGCTGGTGTTAGCGTACTTTCGACCGGTTATAGCTTTTATGCTCGATCTTGATCGGTCATATGGACTTTTCTTCTTTGATAGTGGACAGTCCTTCTTTATATGCCCTGACTTCTTGCATCTGAAGCAGATTATTTCTTCTTCGTTGCTATCATAGATGTCCTTCTTATTTCGGTTTGATCTCTCAAACTTCAAGAACTTTCTAAAAAAATTAACTAGCAGAGCATGTTCATCATCATCAGACTCTTCTTCATCAGAATCATTGTATGAGAATCTTTTGGCTTGAGATTTGAAGGCAATTAATTTTTCTTTGGGAGTTGCTTCATCAAATTCTTACAAGTCCAGTTCATGGGTCATGGGCTTGCCCATCAGTGTCTCTAATGTCATCGTGGTAAGATCATTTCCTTCTATGATTATGGTGGCCATCGGGTTCTAGTTCTTTATAAGAACCCGTAGTACCTTCATGATCTTCTCATGATTATTGTAATCCTTACCAAGAGATTGTAAAGGATTAGTAATATCAAGAAAACGAGCGAACATTTGTGTAATTGTCTCACCGGATTTTATCTTGAAAGATTCTTATTCTTGTGTCTATCTACTAATTTTGGATTCCTTCACTTGGGAAGTCCCTTCATGAGTCACCTCAAAAAATCTTTAAATTTCAGTATATGTCGTACAGGTTGATACGTGATTAAAATTGAATTTGTCAATTGCACAAAATAGTACATTGATGGCTCGTGCATCTAGACTAGCATGTGTCGTTTCATGCTCCGTGCATTTGTCATATGGCTTGTCTACAAATACACCATCAATCACTGTTCTTGATGGTTTCATGTAACCGTCTATAACTATCGCCCAAAGATCGAAATCCATGACTTTAGATAACTATCATGCATCTAGACTAGCCTGTGTCTTTTCACTTTTCCAGTATGTATAATTCGTTCCATCAAATAGTAGGGTTCTATTTGTGGATTGCCTTTTACTGTTGAATATCGATATAACGACTGCCATAGATATATACTTTCAAGATGGTTATATATATGTACAACCCACTCTAATTCCAATTATACGACCGTTGAGCACCTCCAGGGGGTGAATAGAGTGTGTACATGTGCAGCAGAAAATATCACCAATTAAAAAATATTCAGAACTATATACTATGGCAAGTAAATGACAGTAAATAAATTATGGTAAAGTAAGAGTCAAGAAGATCAAACTCAGTAATACAGCGATATATACTGGTATCCCTCTAAAAGGACTAGTCCAGTCTCGAGTACACTTACTCGATGTTAATCCACTATGTTATAAGCTAATTGACAGCTTTTAGTCTCTTACAAAACCATTCTTGGCAAAAAGTGCACGACCGACTCCATATGGCTATTTTAAAAACTGGAACATTTTTTAATGCAGCCTCCGATACAACTCTTCAATACCTAAAACTCTAGATTGGACAAAACTGCATTGGCTTTGGTTAAGAGTGGTATAGGCTTGATTTGAAAGCTTTGCTCGTAGAAAACACTTTAGAATGAATATAGAAAAGAAGGAATGAGTGATTGAGTGATTTGGAAATGAGAAAGTTCTTTTCTATTTATATTGTTATTGTAGACCGAATTCGGACAGACTTTGGGCAGAGTTAGGATGCAGAAATCTCGCATTCGAACGTTTGATGCAGATTTGGAGGGATTTTAAACCAAAAATCAAAACTGACTAGACCGAACTCGAGCCGAGTTCTGCTTGGGTTTGGTTAGAACTGTTGGGCCAAAATCTGTATGGGTTTTGGGCTTTTTAGAAGTGTGGAGTATTAGATTTTGTATATGTGGATAGATAGGCTATTTTGTTTGTGGTCTGAGAAAAACCTAACCCAGTACCGATCCTGACAACCTTACATATTTTTTCTAAACTCAATAAAAATAAAAATACAAAAATATATATAAAAAAGCTTGATCTTGATTCTAGTGCATTTGGTTCTTAACGACGATGCGTTGTTTGTAATAGTAGGACATAAATGCAGTAAGATGTAGATGCAGGCGTTCTTATTATTTGAAACCCGAAGTCCTTTAGCAGTAGTATTTTGCGTATCGACCAACGTTGACATTGATTATCAAAATTAGGTGTGATCATTAACCAATGGGCCAACACTAAACTCATCCACAGATACAAAGAACCACTGAATAGTAACAAGATATATCTTACTGAATAAAGGAAATAAAATAATATCAAATAGAAATAAAATAGTCACATAGGAAAAAACCCCATGGATACAAGTCTCAACAAATAAAATGAACGATAAGAGTCTCAGTGAATGCAAAAGAAACTACTGCAAGTCCACCGCTTTGACAAAGTATAAAATAGAAATATCAAGAAAAGAAGAACTACTCTAGTGCAACCTCGTCTTCCTCAGCTGATGCAAAAGGCGAATATACTCCCGGCCCGTACTCCTCAGGAAAGATCTTTTTACCTATATCTGGATAATAACTAGGTCCTCAGGGGACATAGCAAGGTAAATAATATACAAGCTAAAGTGTAGTAAATGAAATATCTCGAAAACCAAACTGCGTGACGCTTTGAAGACAACGTCCACAAGCACGGACATCTCCAAAGTAAAAGTTATTCGGATCTGGCGTACATATAGCCGTAGCTCTGGTACTGGAGTCTCAACGGTAACTAAGAGAGATATAGATCACGAAAAACAGATAATCTCTCAGAATAAATATATATACATAATATAAAAGTGTAGTACACAATATGGCCCGTACAAGTAGTAATTGTGCTCAACACTCAAGAATCAATAAGTTGCATCCAGAACTTACCGTTTTGACATCTATCTAGACGACAAATCCTATGACACACTATAAAAAAATGAAAATACAAACCTTATCCTAGAGATCTCAGAAAATCAAGCACAGGTAACAGGATAATATATATGTAAATCACGTGTCGTATCCTATAAGTCCTAATGAAAAAAAAAACTCTATAGAATCACATGAAGGCTCTAGATATCAATACTAGACAACTTAACAGTTGAATGCACCTAAATATGATCCGGAAGCACGTATTGATATAACCACTAAGGTCTAAGATAAGCTCCATAAATACAAGAAATTAAATAAAAGATAAACATGAACTGTAGCACGGTGCACTTGCTTGATTCCACAGTGTAAAGATAAAATGTCGCTCCCATGTTAAGGGCCCCGGAATCCAATACTCCTAAATAATTAACCACTTTAATTATTTTAACCAAGAAAATTATACTATGACTAAATTATCTAAATTAATATTTTAAACCATAAATGACTATGTCCAAATACCTTATAGAACCATTTAGATTCATACACAACAACACACATGTTCCATGAGACATCGGTAGTTTTACAATTTTCGACTTCCAAAGTCTACGGTTAAGTCTCTACTTCGAGGGCACACAAAATATTATATAAAATCATAAAATAATAAATTTTAATTATTTTATACATAAATAGGCTTTGAATTCCATATTTAAATTTTTTTAAAAATATGGCTAGTTGACTTTTATGTCGACTAGCCTATCTAAAACTTGTTCGGAACATCACTAACTTTCAATACATGTAAAAAAATAATATCTAGAATATTATTTTATAACATTAAATACTGATTATTTTATAGAAAATAAACTGGGGTTCAATGGCCCAATTTACCATCAAGTTTTGGCTATTCTAGGACAGTAACTTACCCGAAAAGCTAGTATTTAGACCTCTATTTTTTCGATCAGATCTAAGATAATAGAATTATAAAAAAGTGCAATAAAGAAATTATATTTTATAGTAATGAACCTACGTTAGATTCAATTTTAAAAAATTTCAACAATATCATAGGGTTCCTTCACAATGGTACTAAAATTCAATGCCACCGTAATCCGATTTCTCAACAATCCTACATGCAACCCTTAAAGATGAAAATATGGAGTAAAAGAGATCAAATAATTTCTAAGAAATTAAACTCGGCTTTCCTACAGAATTATTAGCATGGGGTTTGAGATGGAAAAAGATAAAAAAAATTTACCGAAATCCTTTGCTAGAAGGGTTGTAGGTGCTCCCCCTTGTCATAAATCTTCACTATTTTGCCTTGCTTGCTTACCGACCCCTTCTTGATAGGTTGAAGGTGTATAAATGGCTTTTAATGGCTAGAGGATGAAGATGGTGCTTCTAGGATTTATTTTTAAAAGATGGATGGATAGATAGAAGTTGGAGAAAAATAGATTTTTCTGAAGGAGGAAGAGATGATTGATGAAGGAGATGAAGTTGGAAGGCTATGGGGCTTGGCGTTGGCCAAAATTTGGGAGAAGGAGAGGGGAGGTGGTTTGTGATAGTTAGGGTTACGTTTTTGGCCAAAATTATATCTATGGGCCTTTTAATGGGTTTACATGCATTATAGGGTTTCCAATTGCGTTTTCACGGTGGCGGCCAGTTGGGGTCTCATGTGGGGTTGGTTTGGTTAGTTTGGGGTTTGGTTGGTTTGAGTATTGGGTGGTTAGTCAACTGCCAAGTAGGATGACTCCTAGAATACTACTATATATAAAACTTTACTAAAATAGAAACATACAAATTTTAATAAAATATATACAAAATATATATATATGTCAATATGAAGATATTTGAGAGTACTACATGCCTACGTAGGTTTGGATTTGGATTGGAATAAGTTCGAGAAGGTTTGGTACAACCGGATCTCCTAAAAAGTCAAAAAGGCTTATATAATTAATTAATTAATCAAAAATATGGTTTGGGCCACAACTTGAATTGTTAACATGCAAAGGACTAAAATATAACTATGTCATCCCTGCCATATCTAGTATCCTAGTCATGACACTCGGCTATACTAGGTATGCCATAATTTCTATTCGACATGCATACTAAAATTCAACCATGACTATGCCCTTTTTATATAATAAAAATAGAATTGAAAATAAAAAATTAATTAAAATCAAATAAAAATATATTTATACAAATTAAAAGTTTATTTAATTTTAAGGGATTTTGCAAGGCTAGTCTCAACAATTATAGAGGTGGCTATCCAATGTATCTCAACTCTACCTACTTTATTCTATACTCCTAGATCACATATCACTTTGATATTATCAATCTATGATAATCTCTCTAGAGTTGATCATTTAGGCTACTTATCCCAAAAAAAAAAAATTCTTCCCGTAACCTATGTATTATTTTCATGATTTATATCTTCCAAGTAAAATTTCTCAAAATCTAGTACAATATGACTTCAATAATAGGTCTAGCAATGAACATCATGCTTCATCAAATCGTTTTATCTTCATGAAATTCTCGGGCTCTATTTGCTATTTTCTTTCAAGTTGGCACTCATAATTGGCTAATAATTGTAACTTCAATCTCAAATCCAACCGTGCCTTCCTCTAAGTTGAATTCCTACTCACTTTAATGTTAATGGTCGAGGAATCTTCCATATCTTCCTATAAACCTCTGCGAGTCACACAAAACTTTAATTCAAGACTCTATCTAGCTTAGACATGGATAACATGACTTGGTCTAAGGGTTCTAAGGTCTCTTGTGAGGGTTAAGTCCTCTACTACACTCTTTTCTAACTTCCATTTTAGGGAAATATTTATAAATTCTACCCACCTTAGCTTCTTACCTAGTCCCATCAAATATGGCTTCTTATATCCTCCAAGTAAGAATTTATATAACGGAAGATGGTCACTGCTACCTATTCGATCCATCTAGTATAGGTGTCTACCTCTACCCCTCTCATCTCTAAACAATCTCTTCTTAAATATTCTATCCAACTTACTCTTATTCCATAGTAGAGCTGAAATAGTTCATCAAGCACAGATTTTCTTCTTTCCGAAAAAGGAAAAGACGAGAATTGGACACAAAGAGTTCAAGTAAGTTTTGCTCGATTACAAATATGAGGTTCAAGGGCGATCTTAGAAATCAAGAAAAATTCAATAGCAGTTGTGAATTGAGATCCTAATATATTATCATATCACGGGCTCGTCTGGTATAATAACATAACCAAAACGATTTATTATGACCTGTATGGGCCACCACAAAAGTATGTCATGCCCTAGTTCCAAAGTATATAGAAACTGAAATGCAAACATGTCAGCTAATACGAACTAGAATTAGTCCCTAATTTAATGGCCTTGTTCTAGACATACTACGTTGTCTAGCATACAAAATATATGCTAACTAATCTATATCTCAATCCATAATAAAGAATAAATATCAAGAAGGAACATAATTATTAAAGTTGGCCACCCAAAATGAAATAAAATACCAACCATATACTTAAAATCTCGTTGCAGCAATCAACAATTGTCCAACTACTCTATACTAACTGCACAACCAATACCTACAGAGATCACCAGCTCCTCAGCGGGGCATAACAAGATAAATAAAAGCATGTCAATGTAATTGAATAAATATAAACAGGGAATAAATAGCTCAGGTCATAACATGGTCTAGTATCCCATCATGAAACAGTGAAACACCACTACAACCAAACAATGACAATGAAAGATTCACCATTCTGTAACAAGACACTATCCCATGCCATAATACAAACTGAACCTAACCGTTATGTGAATGCAAGTAGAAGATGACTTTGATATGTATGAGTGGGTAAAAGAAAAAAGCATAACATCCGCTAGAGGCTTTTGCACGAACTAGTATACATTCGGACCATATCTGACGCACAATCTGGATCACTTAATGGATATATCCCCTAGTTATATTTTGCAACACTAGCATACCTCCCAACTATATCTGACGTATAGTCAGGGCCACTGCTGGATATATCCTCTAGTAATACACACATAACCAAAAAACAATGAACCCATAACTGGCAGTACTGAGGCCAAGTGGGGTATCTCATAACCTATTAATAGTCTTCCCCATCTATGCATCACACAAGTCATATTTATGAATCGAATAATCCACATCTCAATGAAAGTTACCCTACCTAGATACGACCTAACTATCTAGTGAGTCAATGCACGAAGGGCTAGTCGATGCACAACTCATGTATATGAATCCTCACTCATATGTCGTGTAGTAATAAGTGTCAAGGCCATGTAAGTTGTAATTCCCTGCTATGCATGAGGAATTCGGTTGGCTTGTTGGATTCAATCAAAATGTTGGACCGTGACTTGTGTTGGAAAATTAAGAGAATTGAGAATGATGCAGTCTTTCTTTTCGGGCTGATAAGATGAGTTATAGAACATGGCTCGATGGTGTGACTATGTCAAGTAGGAAATATGATGCTTAGTGTCAAAACAATCTTTGGAGGACCCGTCGAGCATATATGTGATCGAAACAGGAAGACCCTTTATGCAAGTTAGTGGAACTGTCCCTTCTCCCCTACTCCTTCATGCTTAATAAAATGGAGTATTGTGTTACTATATTACGTCCCTGAATGTCCCATACTTTAGTTACTGAATTAATAGAGATGCTTACGTTGGCTAATGTTGAGATGAATAACACATGAACATGAACTGTCACGGTGAATCACATACTAGAAATAAATTGATATTGTTGCCCATGTCTAATACTGCTGAAATTAATGAGACATTTGAATAATGAACTACCTATGTGAATGAGAAATAAGAAATGAACTGGCAATGCTATCGACACAATAAAATAAATTATGAATGTCCCTATGAGAAATAAAATATTGTTTATTCCTTATTGAAAGGAATGATGTGAGAAATGTTATAATGTGATGGAATGACAATGTGAGATGATGAGGCTGGGGATCATTGAGATCACCAAGTATGGGAATGATGGAAATGATTAGTCGTTGAACATGACTTGGATTTGAGATGGGACGGTGAACTGTTGGCTTGCTTACTTTCAGTTATTTTACCATACACTTTGTGTTTATCAAGTCAGACACAAATTTGCATGGTCATGGACGTACTTGTGCACAGGTCTGAGTAAGTTTTTTCGAACGGTACTTTGGGTACTGGGATCGATTCGACCTGGGAGGAAACATTTGTCGTGCTATGTTGGCATGAGGTATTGTGGATCATTCGACTTGGCTTGCAACCTACTCTGGAATGGTGCATCGTAATACCTATTGGAAAGTCCTTTATGGTGAAGTGTCACCAACGACCACTAGTCGAATGCATGCCAAAGGATTTTTTGTGCAGGCAGAGTAAGTATATCATATAACCTATTTTTTATACAGGTATAAGGGAGCTGTTTATTGGTAAGAAATCACTTAAATATGATATTGTTTATCATACATGTTGAATTCAACTTTGTTGTTTAACATGTTAAATAGAGTATGCTACAATGCCTTTATATGAATAATGCTATAACATGTTTACCTGCTTCACTATGATATTGTATATGAACTATAAACTGATGTTAGGCCCAAATAGAAAGATCATGTTAATAAATATTTGCTCACATTGCTACTTAGTGTCGATTTAGGCGAGTGGGTTGGTTCTGCTCGCTAGTACATGACAATATACTGACCCACGTTATGGGCACTCTTTTTAGTTACTCGTGGTTAGGAAGTTCAATACACTAAGATTGGCATTGATCAGTCCCGAGACATCAAAAAAATTTTGGGCATGCAGAAGCTCTCATTGCAAAAGATGATGTCTTTTGTTTATAAAGAACATAATGTATGGAACATTTATATTTGTTGTACCAGTGAGTTGTAAGCCAAGTCGACATATCTAGTTATAAGTCAATGCGTCAAGATATAAGCCTAGATGTCATGTGTTTCAGTTGGCTATCATGTGTAATGAAAGATGTGTTCTAAGGTTTGTATTCTGCTACAGGCCTTGTACTTTATTTCAGTTATCAATAAAATATTTCTACATTTCTATGTGTAACTTCAAGTTCTCTACTTGTCAATAAAGATATATATTCTTATTATCTTTAATTTGTCTGCTTGTGCCGCTGCGATGTGTTCCTACTTGAAGATAATCAATTATGCATTGTCTTTGCCTTGTACAAGTGAAATTTGGATTTGTACAACATCACGTCCAAACGAGGGTGATCGATTTTCAGAGATAAATGCGTGGACGAATGACTCTGCAGAATCGGAATGTGATTAATTAGTATTAGAGAATGGCTTTACATCCTTGGACTCTTATCTGATTCACTTCAAATCAAAGTTGTATCTCACTACAAGAAAAAATGGCTTTTCTTGACAAATTTTTTTAGTCAAGAAAGGGTTTTCTTAACGGTTCTGCATCCGTCATCTAGGCCAGAGTCAAGAAAGGTTGCCATTTTTTTAACGGTTTTCTGGTTTCATTTTCTTGACGGTTTTAAACTGTCAAGTAAAAAAACTTGTTTTGATGGTTTTAAACCGTAAAGTAAACAAAACCAAAAACCATTAAGGTAAATGAAAACTTTTCTTGACTCTGGCCTAGATGATGGATAATGACCGTCAAGAAATTCCTTTCTTAACAGAAAAAACCGTCAAGAAAGCACTTTCTTGATGTTTAAAAACCATCTAGAGTATATATATATATATATATATATATATATATATATATATATATATATATATATATATATTGTATGCTTCCATTTGCCAATTATCGAACATACACATATAACAATATCAACATAATCCAGAACATCGCAAACATCAAAGAACTATAATACACATAATTTTTATATTAACAAATACACATTTGTACACCTCAAACATCTAACAACATATCCAAATAAACCAAAATATATGATTTTGTACAATATCTTAAACATCCAAAACCTATATATACAAGTAAACCAAAATACATGGGACCTTGCCTAACTTTATAACAAAATATTATCTGATCATGAAGCTCATCCCATCACAAGAGCCTTCTTTTACGATATAGTTCCTGAGAGAACAAGAACAAAAGTTACCAATTTATGTTAATGATCTTATTGAACAACGAACATGAAAACAAGATCCTAGAGATCACAGTACTTAATACTAAAAACTGAACAAGAAAAAAATTCTTAAAACTGAAAAGATCTTCTCCTAAGAACCTCCTCAATCTAAAAACTGCAAAGTTTCTCTCCAAATTAAGAACCTCCTCAATCTTCTATGCTTACTGCAATATAAAAGAAAAATGGCATCATATAGCGACAAATTGACCGGGCACTAGCTGAAAAATTCTATGAACTGAAGAAAGGTCGCTTGAGTCATATTATATACAGAACACAAATATTTTGTGACAGAACCATGATCAAGAGAAGGCTTGTCATCAGAATATACTAAAGTTGTGTACAATAAATTAAGGGAGGCACATCGACTACAAGAATAAACAAGGGATTTGGAAGCCCAAGACAGTTTGGAGAATGATCATAACATACGAAAGTATGGAGAATGATCATGTAAAATGTGAATAATTAAGTATAATTCTTATTCAGGGGTACTAAAGTCTTTTAAGGGGTTATCAGACCCCTGCATGCAGGGGTTACCAAGTTACGAACTCTACTTGATAATGGATTGATTATAAATTGCATTAGAGCTTGTTGAGGCTGATGTAGATGCAAGCACATATTTTTACTTAAGGCTCACTGATGTTCTCCTTCCATATAATGTTTAAAGTATAGGCTTTCTGAAAAATTGGTTTCAGGTGTGGCTTTCATGATAATTGCCATGATTTATGTCGACTTTTAGGGAGGTTTAAAGTAAACTACCAAGTACTGTAATGGTCAAAATATACTAGTTCAAATGTATTTTTACCACTAGTTCTGTCAACTTTTGTACCTATAGCTCTGTTCAGCATGTTCTCATTTTGTTATCTTGTTCTTGTATTTCCTAAGACGTCTGCTACAACGGCTTGATTACTATAAGAAGCTGAAGCTTCATTAGCAAGAAAGCTCAGATACTCACTTGAAGCTTCTACTTAACCTATATTGCGTTCATGTTGTACATGTATCAGATATAATTCTAGAATATGCATGGACATGTTAAAACTGTTTTTTGTTTGTGGTGTGGTGTGGTGTTGTATACTATCCTGTATGTGTCTGTGTAACTTAGTTCATGCCAAGACTGATAGATTCAGACTATTTATCCTGCATCTTATGTCCACAATATCATGAAAAATGGATGATTTTTTTTAGACTGCACTCTTGTTAAGATGTATATCTCAGTTGTTAACTCTGTACTAATTTTACTATTGAATCCTGGTCAATAGGCATGTTGACTTCAATATCTACTAAAAGTGTTCTTCAGGTTTCACAAGAGCATTCTTTGGATCACATTTCATAACCTTTAGAAAATGTGAGGAAGCTTCCTGGGTCTAAAACCAAATTTTTAGTAGCAATAATGTGCTATACATCTGGAAAACCACTTTTTCTGGATCAAAATACTATAGCTTCATGGATACAACAACGCAAGAGATGCCATTCTGTATAGTCATAGCTCATTACTATTTTTTTGAGTATCAGTAGTAAGGTTCAGCTTGTGTTGGAAGAAAAGAAATACTTAAAAGTGGAACTTCATGAATTAAGAAATAGTTGAAAGTGATACATGGTGGGGATCAAGTGACACATAGAATTTGACATCTAAAAGAACACGCAGTTTCAGCCGCACATCATATAAAATGAACGGTTCAGATTTAAGTGCATACCAATTTACATCCATGGGAGTCAAATTTGACATGCATGCTTATTAATAGTAGGTTGCATTAATTAGTGGGATATTCACTTGACATGAATGCTAATTAATACAAATTACTCTATCAAATCTAAACCATTCATTTTAAATCATGTGCGGCTGAGATGACGTATTTTTTAGATGTCAAATTCTATGTGTCATTTGATCCCCACCCATATATATATATATATATATATATATATATATATATATATATATATATATATATATATATATATATATATATATATATAGAGAGAGAGAGAGAGAGAGGGATCGGGATCCCCGCTATAAAGCATCCTCGATAATCCCTGAAATATTAACCATTAGATGTGTAAAATTGTACGGTACCGATTAAAAGGAAATCACATACTCCAGCAAAGGAAACCAAATCCAAAAACAGAATGCTATATATCCCCTCCTTATTCTCTTTCCTCTATGTTAAAAAAACCCTTCAACCTTCGCTCCTTCCTCTCTCCTCTCTGCTCCCCCATCTCTTCAACGACCAACCCATCAACCTCCGCCTCCTTCCTCTCTCCTCTCTCCTCCCCATGTCTTCAACGACCAACCCGTCAACCTCCGCCCCCTTCCTCTCTCCTCTATGCTCCCCCATCTCTTCAACGACGAACCCGTCAACCTCCGCCTCCTTCCTCTCTCCTCTCTGCTCCCCCATCTCTTTCAACTACGACGGCGGCTCTCCCTTCTCGCTGAAGATCACGTCAGGTATTCTCTCTCCTCTCTGCTCTCCATTCTTCTTCTTCTCTAGTCGTCTTCTTAAATTTAGGATTTTTCTTTTTTTTCTAAGCTTTTTTTTCTAAAATTTCTTTAGAAATCGAAGAGCAAAATTTTCTTATTTTCTTCTAAACTTTTTTCCTAAAATTTCTTTAGAATCGAAGAGAACTTGATTTTCAGAAATTAAAGACTTTTTCCCCTAATTTCTTGAGAAATCGAAAAAAATTTGGAATTTTTATCGAGTTTTTTTAATATTTCTGTCTTTGATCATGGACAAATTCCAGGCGTTGCGTCCTCTGCTCAACGACTCCTTTGGTCTGCCGTTTTCTGGCGATGACTGCGGGGCACAACATCTGAACGAAGTTCAGGGTCTTATCAATCAATTAGTGATGAAGATGATGGTTGAGGTCAACTTCAGGCCCTATTATTTCTGAGTTATCTGTCGGAAGTTGGAAGACATTAATGGCATCGAGAGGAGATCTATGCTCTTCTCTCACTTCAAGATAGCTGAAGAGAGAAGACCGTTCAAGAAGAACCATATGCTGATACGAACCCTTCCTAGCTTCTTACTTGCAGTGATGTTATCTACAGTGAGGGAGTGATTAAAGTATCAATTGTTGATTGAAGTATCAATTGTTCACATAAGATACTGAAGTATCAGAGAGGAGTTATTGTTTACAGTGTTCTACCTTAACCTAGAATGCAGCCGCAATGAAGGAGCAGACAATGAAGGGAAGTAGTAGGCAATGTAGTGAGAGTATCATACTCTTTTCCTTTTATTTCTCAGTATCAGAAAGTTAACAGAGTAGTTAGTTAGCTTCAATATTCAGACAGTTAGGTAATTAGTGCTCGTTCAGATTAGTGAGTGCCCAGTCAGCTAATTGAGTTGTCCAGCTCATTATGAAGGCCACGTCAGCAAGAAGGATAAGGGAAGTTAGTTAGCATTTGGACTGGGACTGCACATGGTATCAGATCTATAAATAGAGATTAGGAGTAGCAGAGAGAAGGGAAGAGAATTGAAGTTTTATTTCTTGTTTTCAAGTCTTTTCATACAGCATTTTCCTTTTAGCATTTTACTTCCATGTACTTCTTTTCCAATTTACATCAGTAAAGCAAACTCTAGTTACAATTCTCCATTCTGAGTCTTTTCTTCCTTCCTACTGTCAAATTCTACTCTGTTTTAATGGCAAGCCACACCCGAGCTGCAGCAATGGTGAATCAGTTAGGACGAGCTCCTAACATATGCTTCGTTCGTTTAGAGAGATTATCACCTACGCGGCAAGAACCTAGCAGGTTACGGTTTGATCAATATATTGTAATCTTTGCGTTTCTTCTCGATGGTTGAATATTAGAACGTTTCTACTCGATGGTTGAATATTAGACCAAAGTATTCAAGAAGACTTGCATTATATGTATTATATGTGCCTGGCTATTGCATAGTTGTTTATTATGAGATCTCAGTAGCCATTAAAATATCCGCTGCACTCGAAGGTGGTTTAAATCCCCACAATATGCACTGATCTTACTTTGGATCTCAGCTAGTATACAACAATCATCCATCCGCAGATCTGTGCATGTTTGACCTTCAGTAACTGGTTGTATCTGCTTATACTGAATAAGATTTACAAGCACCTACAGCAAACTAGTCGTTCCATACATTCGGAAGCCATGAATGATATGACAATGGAAGCACCTCCAGGCTCCAGATATGTCGAACAATATAAATCAATCATGATTGCAGCTGCAAAGCCTCGCATCACATTTCAAAAGCATATCATCATGCATATGCTCCCGAGTCGTTGCCCTGATTTTAGTAACAAGACTCCCAATTTTATTGGGTGGGCATATGAGCCATGCAGCTATATATGGGTCAACTGAAGTGCATACGAAACATCAATGACTACCAAAACCAACACGAACAAATTCATTTACTAGAAAGCTCAGAGATAACAGGCATTAGAAAGTACCCCGAGCAAACAAGATGGCTACGTTTTGGTACCATTGGGGCAGCCACAAACAAAACTAAGCAATCTGTGGTCATAATGCGCTCAGGTCAAAATACATCTGAATTTAATTACAAATTTAGATACATTTCTAATTCAGTTCCAAAGAACAAAAAAAAAAAGGTTAAGTACGCTTGGCAAGCTCCTCTTCATGCCCACCAATTGTATCATCTGCACAGACAAGGAAGAAGTGAGCTTTCTAGTCACAATTCAATGAAGCAAAATTATATATACACATACGGACAGAAAGAATGCGGGCTGACAAAGGACCTTGGCGCTCTTTCCGGCAGCATCTCGAGCATCTAAGGAAGTATTCAGCAAAAGGAGTCTCCGGCACTGGAATGAACTTTCCCAGGACAGCCAGAGGACAGCTATGGAAAAGGTAAAAAGGAAGCGAAGATAAAAAAGAATCAGAAGATGTACTTCCAAACAGTTGCTGATTTGCTAGTGATATAATTCGAACATGATCATGAGAAAACATGGAAAAAAAAATCTCAGAATACAACACATAGGGTACGTGACTGGGCATGAAATGTGTAAGATTGGACTAAATAGAAGTATCACCACGTAACATATTAAATGACTAAATAGATTGCTATTTTTTTAATGAAATAGTTTATACAATTTAACAGCAAACATATAATGTATTGATGTTAGCAGTCCATTGTTGCAATAACTACCGGCTACCAACAAGTTTGAAAGAAACAGATAAATCATACCTTACAAAAGCGATGGCAATTGAAACCAGCCACAGCTTCCAACTAAGCTTGGTAGTTGAAAAAAACTTCCCGAGAAACTCAACAATCAGAACCTACAGCAAGAACGTCATTAGTAAGTAGCAAAAAAAGAAGGGTTAGAAGAAATACAAAAAAATAAGGGGAAAAAAAACTACATAGTATCTAAAGTAAAAATAATAATTATACCGATTTGCTCTTGCTAACCTTTCTTCAAAATGTTTTTAGGATTTTCAGAAAAATTGCGACTGTCATGACCAACGTTAACGCCTTTGCACATCTGACAAACTCTTGGTTTTTTTTTTGTTGGGTTGCTTTCTTAAGTCCACTCTTTATTCTTTTATTACTAGCACATTCAACCTCAATTGCTCGGTTTGTCCTCTTCCTACCTTTCGTTTGTGAAACATGTGGATCGAGGAGTAACCCTTCAACTCTACTGTTACAAGCCTCTATTATAGGCTCATGACCATTCTCCTTTTGAAGTAGAGTGTCATCTAATACTCGCAACTGCTCGAATAACCTGTGAAGTGTGTCTGCACACAATTTAAAACCTTCATCTGATTCACTAGCCATATAAGCACACTGAGTTGCAGATTTCAAAAGATAAGATGCTCTTGCTGCTCGTTCTCCAACATGAGGATCATTTATAATGATTCCTTCTTGATAAACGATTTCAACTTTGTTTGCATCTTTTGACCACCTCTTCAATATAAAATAAGAAGGAATCTCACTTAAATAGAGTATATCAAAAACTCTACACAAGTGTTTGCACGGTATTCCTAGAAATACAAATAATTGGCATCCACATGAACCCTCCATTGTAGTCATGTTCATCTTCACAACATACTCTTCCTTGTTGTCATTCTTGTAACGAACAACATAGGATTGAATATCACCATCTTTTTCAGTTTCATCCACTCTAAGCCGACATGCTTCACCTAACTCTTCTTCAAATTTTTCAAACATATTCCTTGTGTAGATACGTGCACCTTGGACCAAGAAATCATCCTTACTTTTTAAAATACATTGTTTGTAAGTTGAGACGTAGTCCTCCTTTCGCTCATTTACATAAATCGACTCCAAAGCTTGATCGTACTTTATAACAAATTCTTTCAAGGTTGTCTTGCCGTAACAAAAGCATCGAAGAAAGAGTTAATACTTTCACTCCGTTGTGTTGCATGCATACCAGCAAAGAAGGTGTTCCTACAATAGACCGGTATCCAACTATGGAGAATCTCATATAATTCACTCATCCAATCGTGGTCTTCCAGCTTATAATCATGCACCAAAGCAGCCCATTGATTTTCAAAATCTTCAATTGTGCGTGTTTCATGAATACACTGCTTCACTACTTTCTTGAACCCTGAACTTTTGAAATAGATATGTTTGAACTTCTCTGCAAATTTTTTTTTGATATGCCAAAGACAAAAACGATGACAAGCCTTAGGAAATACCTTCACCACTGCATTACTTATAGCTCTATCTTGATCTGTGATGATGGAAACAAGGTATTTTCCTTCCATAGCTCGAAGCCAATGCTTAAATACCCAAACAAAAGTGTCTTCGGTTTCTTTTTCTATTAATGCACAACCAAAAAGAATCGATTGATGGTGATGGTTCACACCTGTGAAGGGTCCAAACGGCATAGAATATTTGTTTGTTCTATATGTTGTATCAATTGTAACAACATCTCCAAATTGTTGATAGGTCAGGCGTGACCGTTCATCAACCCAGAAAAAGTTAACTGCTCTTCCCTCTTCGTCAGTATCAATTGCGTAATAAAAATCCTTGTTTCCTCGTCCCATTTGTTGAAAATAGACTCTGACAGAATCAGCATCCCCACAGTCATTGATGGATGCTCTAACCCACCTCAAATGATTATAAAGATCTTTAGCATTAAATTGAGTATTAGAGCATCCACCAAAAAATGCAGGAATCTTACTAATCTGAAGACGTTCTTGACTAAAACTTTCTGTTAGTGCTTTTGCAACTTCGGGCAAGTGTCTTCTAGATCTCATATGAATCCGTTTAGTTGGGCTGACCAAGGTATGATTGTGTACATCTTCAAACACATTGACCTTCCACAAGTTTGAATCTTTTATATTTTGAACACGCATCCTAGCCATACAACCACTTTTTATTGTTGAAGTGCTTCGTCTAATTTTACTTCCTTCTTCAATCATCTTTTTCGGCTTGTAGGTTCCTTCACAACAACATGTATATCTAACGCTTGTTGGATCTGAGAGACTGCGTCTTGATCGATCTGTAGCTTTCTTTCGGATGCTAAAACCATTATTTGCTGCATATTCTTGATAGCAATTTTTTGCCTCTTGTAGGTAATTGAAAATCTTACCAACAAATAAAACTTGGCCTTCCACAACATTGTTTTGATGGAAAACAACTACTTCTGTAGTGTCCGTAGTTTGGTTGGTTAAATTTTGGACACTTTCTATATTTGTCATTTTATTAAGTATAAGCACTGTTGAATAAACAAAAATAAAATATTTAGAGTACAGACATTGAATAAACTTAACATGCATACTATAAATTCTTGGTTGTGTAAAAATTATGAAGTAGCAGAAGTAAATATTAAGCATCACACTCCGGAAGAAACGTCATAATAAATATTTTTAGAAAGGATAACGAAGCAGTTTTGAGTTCAGAAGCCAGGCATTGTCTAGCACATATCAATCAATATTAATATGCGAAAAAAAATGATATCTTTCAACCGAATAGAAGTTTCTAACCTCTTCAAAGTCCAGTCAGGTTTAGTGATTTATTTAAATCCTATAAAAATAAGTCTGACCATGAACACAAATATGTCCCAATCCTTAAAAAAAAAATTAAAAACAAAATCAATGTTTGACCATGAACACAAACGTGAGCAAAATCATAAATTTCCATCAAAAAAAATTCTTTTTTCTGGTAAATTTTTTGGAAAAAGTGTTTAGAAACATTCATCAAGCGTGATATCTAAGTTAGCTAAAAAGTTGAGTTTACAAATTGAGATTACAGATTGAAACATTAACTCAAAATTTTCAATAGGTCAAAGATACTTTAAATCAACATAGTCGGATAACCAACCCCATGGAATAAACAGGAGAATTGAAACATTAACTCCTGCTTATTCCAATTTCTTTTTTCGATTTGTATACGAGGAATAAACAGGAGAATTGGTAAAAAATAGCTTAGAAAAAAAGCTTAGAAATATTAAAATACAGAGGACAACGCCTGGAATTTGTCCATGATCAAAGACAAAATATTATATAAAAAAAACTCGATAAAAATTCCATTTTTTTCGATTTCTCAAGAAATTAGGGGAAAAAAGTCTTTTATTTCTGAAAATCAAGTTCTCTTCGATTCTAAAGAAATTTTAGGAAAAAAGTTTAGAAGAAAATAAGAAAATTCTGCTCTTCGATTTCTAAAGAAATTTTAGTAAAAAAAAGCTTAGAAAAAAACAAGAGAAATCCTAAATTTAAGAAGAAGACTAGAGAAGAAGAAGAATGGAGAGCAGAGAGGAGAGAGAATACCTGACGTGATCTTCAGCGAGAAGGGAGAGCCGTCGTCATCGTTGAAAGATACGGGAGAGCAGAGAGGAGAGAGGAAGGAGGCGGAGGTTGAAGGGTTCGTCGTTGAAGAGATGGGGAAGCAGAGAGGAGAGAGGAAGGAGGCGGAGGTTGACGGGTTGGTCATTGAAGAGATGGGGGAGCAGAGAGGAGAGAGGAAGGAGCGGAGGTTGAAGGATTTTTTAACAGAGAGGAAAGAGAATAAGGAGGGGATATATAGCATTCTATTTTTGGATTTGGTTTCCTTTGCTGGAGTATGTGATTTCCTTTTAATCGGTACCGTACAATTTTACACATCTAATGGTTAATATTTCGGGAATTATTGGGGATGATCGATAGCGGGGATCCCGATCCCTCCTCATATATATATATATATATATATATATATATATATATATATATATATATATATATATATATATATATATACAGGAATGCTTAAAAACCAGACATCTGGTTTTATATTATAAAACCAGCCAATAATACAACCGTACGATCGTATTTAATGGCTAGGATTAAAATCTCAGAAAACATGTGTAGGTAATCTATTAAAAGATCAGGGTGCTTTTTGAAAATTTTCACATTCTAATTTTATCTCTCTTTCTCACGTATTCTCTCTCTCTCTCCTTTCCTTTTCTCACGAATACTCTCTCACAAATTTCCTTTCTCCTACGATCACTTTCCCAAATTCCATCTCGACATCTTCTCCACTCCAACAATTCGGATCATCTCTCGCAGGTCCATCGAAACCCTAGGTCGGCGCCCCCCCCCCCCCCCCCCCCCCCTCCTCGGCGGTCACCTCCCTTAGGGATGGAAACCCTAGGTCGGCCTGATAAAGGAAGCGATCGGTCAAGTCCACCACGGTCAGGGTCATCGGCACTTCCGCCGAGCACTTCTTGAGCCAGGAGGCGGGCGAGACCATCGCCGATTTCCGGGAGAAGGTCCGCTGGGCCCTGAGCCCCCCCCTCCCGCGGACTAGCAGGTGCTGCTGTTCGTCGACCGCGGCGATCGGGAGCTCAGGGACGAGTACCACGGCGCCGACGAGCTCTCCGACCAGGGGGTGGCATACGAATCGACGGTGGACGCGGTGGTGCACAAGCCCGCCGGCGCCGGGGAGCGGTGGATGTTGGGGATCAAGATTAGGAGAGCGGGGACCCATTATCTCCCTGGGGGAGCAGGACGCGAGCGAGCCGGTCATTAGGCTCAAGGAGAGGGTAGTCAAGAAGCCCTACTGCAACGTCGACGTCCCCGCAAGATGGGTCGCGCTGTTCCTCCGGGACGACTGGCCGTTGGGTTACTCCTACGGATCGGACGACTGTCCGGTGCTGAAATGGGAGGTCAGTCCCGTGCCGGGCGTGGTGGTCCGACTGAAGATCAAGATTGCTGGCGCCGACGAACTCGTCTCGGAGCAAGACCTGATAGGAACGGTCTGCAGGCTCAGGAAGAGGATCGGAGCGTCGCTGTGCGTTCTGGCGGAGCGGGTCAAGGTGTCGTCCGCCGGGGGGGCAGGAGCTTTGGGACGACGGTGAGGAATTGGGCTACTGCGGAGTGGTCGACCATCCGGTGCTGAGAGTGGCGGTCAAGGTCCGGCTGACGGTCCGGGATGCCGACGCCGGCCGCACTTTCGACGTGCTGGGCCACCCGACGCAATCCGTCTGTACGCGCAAGGAGGGGATACTTGAAGCCGTGTTGTTAAATTACTTTGTATTCTCTAAATTACTTTGTAAATTGGCTATCATGCTGGTACTTGTTGTGTACATGATTAGTTGATTTTGTGTGATTGTACAAATACATAGAACTATTCATTTAATGCAGATCTGCATTTCTTGTAAACAAATTTACTCTGCCAACTCTTGTTCATGCTATATATACTCTGAATGTATATATTAGATTGTATTAGTTTTTTTTTTCTGTTGGATGGACAAGTTATCAAATACAAATGGTGTATACATTTTGTTTTTTATATTAAAGAAGAAATAACCACTTTTTTGCTACCGCTACCATCTGAAGCTTTGGAATTCTCACGAGCTGATTCACCTTATTACTGCTTTGATCTATATAAAGGACATATTGCTGCTTTTGATTGTCACTAGTATACCAACCTCGTCATCTTAAGCAATTTACTTGTCCATCAACTAAATGCATTCAGGAAACCTACAAATTATATGGAAACCAAACTTCACTTGTCATAAGCAAAAAAAAAAAAGAAGCTTTGATTGACACTTTACGACTCAACTGGAACTGATCAAGTTGAGGTTCTGTTGTGGATGTTATGTTCCTTAAAACAGATGGAAAGGCCCTAACATGGACACCAGTCTCCTACCATAGATCAAAGGTTCCGATTTCTAATATTTTCATACTTCTATTTAATATGGATTTGGAATATGATATCTTAGGAATTCAATACTGTAGGTTAGGATGTTAATTTTTTAATTCAAACTGGTGATGCAGAGTGTCCAACATAAAGGATCAAACCTGACTAATTATTTCCTCCAAAATTAGACTTCATGCCACAGTTGGGACGATCATTAAGTAATAAAAATTCACAACCTTTGCCTAGTTAGGTTTTACATGTCCTAACACAAAAAAAGACTTGGTTATATTAAAGCACAGAAAGATGGATCTACTTGCTCACTGCATCCCTTTGCTACGATGATTCAATACATTTAATATCCATCTCAAAATATACAGTGTAATGAACATCTATGTTAAAACTGCGGTACTTGAGAACAAAACTGCACATAGTCGGATACCTGAGAACATGTGAAAAAGTTATGCGATGCATTACCAAGTAAGCATTGTGACGATGTATTTATTCAGAACATGGTAAATAAGAGCTTCAGATCACGCATCAATAACAGCTATATTGGCATTCATAACAGCTAGATGACAGAACTAATGTTTATACCATAAATATAAGCAGCAAGAAGTTCCAAATTCTTGATCATAAAAAAAAATGCATAGATCACATAACAGTTGCACCAGGGCCACGACAGAACTCGTTTAGCATGTCCAGGTAAAATTGGCACTTTTTGATGTCGCTTGCAAAATTGTTGATATACTGTCACATTCACAAAGAAATTAAAGCAGAACAAAGTGTATACTGTGAATCTATCAGACTTAGCAACATATAAATTAAAGCACAGCAAAAAAATTAAGCAAAAATTTCATTGAAATTCCTTACACAAAAATTCTAAACCCCATTGCAACTCATTAATAGGATAAATTTTTCCCTTACAAAAAGTCTAAAAGGTGAAGCATCAAACTACTAATCCCAGTAAAGATACTATCCAAAAGAAATCTTCATGAGTAATTTCTTTTTTCTTTTGTCCAGGTCAAAAGTGATGAAATCATAGTCCTCCAAGCAGCAAATCATGTCCTGCATAAAAAAATATTAGATTTATTATTACTTAAGCATAAATTGAATTATGATTAGAATGCGAAAAAAAATAATTAAAAAAACAACATCCAATAGCAATAATAGAATATTCTTAAGCATTACTGTAGTGACCCGCTCCGCCCTAGCGGAACGCCGATTCCAAACGGCAAGTGCAACGACTCAAACGAGCCGTCAACCCGAAGAGTTGCCTCGACCCGATGAAGTATTGATGCAAATCAATGCCAGACTTGCCTTGGCCCGTCAAGATGAATCCAGACTTAGACTTCCAAAGGCGCGCTCGGAGTATCGCTCGGCCAATGCAAACATCGCTAAGGTGGGTGGCTCCGATGAACCCGTCACTGCTTAGCCTAGACACAACAAAACGGGCACATTCACGAGAATCGCTAGGCGCTAACATCTTGCATGCTAATAAATGACTCAACGCACCTAGCTAAGGGAATAATCCCATCTTGCATGCTTGTTTAGAACATGGAAAAGAACTTGGCAAATATAGAAACTCTCGCCCGCGCTCTACGCTCGTGCTACGGCACAAGCTTATGTTCAAGTCCCGTACGCGTTCAACAATGAAACCATGAATGGATTACAACAATGAAATGGGAAGACTATCAACATAGTCGTTCCGAGTATAGTATAGCAACATTGAAAGGCTATGGGACCGATGGGTCGCCAAGGCGACTCCCGCACTGGGAGTTGCGTAATGCGTGAATGAATGAATCAACGAATGAATAAAAACGTGAAAACATGAATGAACATACGAATAAGTGAAAGAATAAAATGAAAGAAAGAATACATGAAAGATAAGACATGGAAGACGCTAGCGACAGGTGTGACGGGCACGTGCAACGGGGCTCGCTACCCGCGCTGTACGGACGCCAACCTGGTCGTTAACGCATTATGGCTAAGGGTTAGCCTACGGCTCGGAGATAGCCGCTAAGTTAAAATGACAAGACAATACGAAATGGTCGTGGACAAACGGCACGGGCGATGGGGGGGAATACCGTGGCCGTCGTGTGGAAGGATTCTGCGGCACGGGCGTTGGGGGGGTAAACCGTGGCCGGCCTAGGCAGAATCAATACGGGCTTACGGGCTGCTTGGGTGCGGGCTTGGGCACCAAGAGACGTAAGTAGCAGGGTATATTCAAGAGACTTAACGGGGTGTACCAGCCATCACCCTACGCTAAGTTGAGAATTGCCACAGGGGAATGTCCTAAATGGCTTGTAAAGCCAGCGACCCGTGCATGTAGATTAAGTGGACTATGCTGGTGGCAATCCACGTGCAAGTTCTTGCATTGAAATCAAAGTAGTCTAAGTTAAATGAACAAGTGTCTCCTGAACATGCCCGAAATGTAACACTCCTGAACATGCTTGCAAAGTAACATCCTGAACATGAACATGCTCGAAATGTAACATGCCTGAACATGCTTGAAATATACCACCCCGAACATGCTTGAAATGTGCCTCCTGAACATGCTCGAAACGTAACACTAGAACATGCCCACGACGTGCTAGAACCCGAGACATGGACTCGCCAGTTACATTGAATGTTTACATAAATCACGTCATATTACTTCATGTTAATGTTGACTAACTTGGTTTACTTTGGACAGGGAAGGCCGGACGGTAAGTATGGGTAAGTCGTGCATGTATTTCCATACGACACTTGAAATCAGTAACACGAGATAGGTCATGATATGTGCCATGAAATTGACCCTAAGGCAAGAATAGAAAGACAATGAATGATAGTCGGTGCACAAAAGTAAATGCAACGTGTTTGGTAATGATGGCGTTGTGGGCGAGCTAGCCTCCCCACCAGTGCATAACAATGTACTGATAACCCCACAGTCTGCTTGCAGGATACAGGAGACGCCGGCTGGTGCGGAGCTTCCATCGAACGTGTTAAGGCGCGGAGCCAACTCCGGGGCCTTGGGACGTTGCAGAAGCTGAAGCACCCTATACAGGACATAATGTATCGGAACATCGTCATGTATCATTCCATCTTGTAAGCCACTTGGCACGCCTTTTATGTTTCAGAGAGAGAGAGCTTGAGCGACTTGTAATATCGGCCTAGCGCCGCTTGTAACTTCTTGAATATCAATAAAGAGTTTGATTTTCGTATTCAACTTGTGCGTTCGTTTACTTTCCGCTGCAAATGGGGACACTCTGTGCGACTCTGTGGCCTAGCATCAAATCGGCCGTTTCTGGACTTGGCCTTGCACGGGCGCAACCTAGGCCCGTGCGGCATCACGCCTTAGCGAGGACGATCGCTCCTACGGGAGCGGGGCGTGACAGATTGGTATCAGAGCACGGCTTTACGTCCTTGGACTTCACATCGAATTCTCAGTTTTGAAAGCTCGTTGGAAATAAGGAAGTGTACGCTCTCTCTCGTTGTGCCTTGGGATGTTCCATACAATAAGTCTAATCCTTTCAAAAGCTCGTACAAGTACTCGGTTGAACGGGATCGATAGGCGAAGGCCTTTGTGCCAAACCCCGACAGACTTGAGTCGAAGGAAAACTAAATTGCTAGAAGTTAGCAAACACAAGGCTCGCTTGAATAACTTTACGCTAACAATGTCGAACTATGTTAGACTTGACTCGATAGAGAACATATGTTAAGTTAACATGTCGCGTGCATGCCTGACTAGTCTTGCATCGACCTAGCAAGTGAGCGTGCAAACTCAAATATAGTCCGCACGAGATGGTTATGCGGCACAACTTAGTCCGTGTGTCGTGCACCTTGACTTCTGGTGCAATCGAGTTGCGAGCGATATCAAGTACCGCTCGGTCGGGAACGGAGATACACTTAGAGTGTATATCGATAGGAATGCTATCAACTAACGCTTAGGCGCGCACGAAAGATTGGCTTGGATTTTGAGGATTAGCTTGAACGACTTAGTACGTCGAGGCGACATGAGCATTACGCTAGAGATTCGTTGAACGAATCGATAAGACGTCTTAGCGCGTGGCGCAAACGTGATTGAGGATTAGACCGTATGGCTTGAACCCGAGTGGTGTATGTGATAAGTTCGGAGAAGAAAAAGAATGTGATTGAGGACTAGATCAGATGGCTCGAATCCGAGTGGTGTATGGACGTCTTGGAAATAGTTCGAGCGAAATCGAGGATTACGAGTATGTCGGCGAGGCGATGCGGTCGCGCAAAGCCTTAGAACGCATCACACTTAGTTGGTTGTGACTTCGATTGTCCCGAACGAGATGTCGCTCGGACAACTTGTCGTTAGACAACGTGAGTTAGAAAACGACTCGGAACGACGAATGGAAATAAATGGTCTTGATCGAGGAAACTTAGAGCATCGTACGTACGATTTCGGATTGATACAAATGAAATGTGACTTGAATCTTGAACAACGATCTTGAAACGAGCTCGAGGAATAGCAGATGAACTTGATCTCGAATATTAAATGAAATGGTGGAATATCCAACTCGAACAACGGCATCGTCGCATGACTCGAAATTGGTTGCAAAGGAAGATCGTCAGGTTACGCATATCGTCGATGGTATTGAGGCGTATCAAAGATCGATATGCGATAACTCGGGGGTACTCTGACTCGGCGAATGACGATCGTGCAAATGTCATTGTTCCGTTGGATGCTATACTCGGGATATTAAAATGCGTCGAGAAAAATATAGACGTGGCTCGAGAATTTTCTGGTTGAATGAAGGACGGTCGGACTGTCGAATAGAGATCGCAGCTTGGATGAAAATGAAGTGTTTGGATTTCTTCGACGAAAACCCCAACGTCGACATGCTTGTCTTATGCGAGCGCAACTCCAGCCTCGCACATGCGTCGCGCCGATTTGAGACGATCACTCCGCGTAAGCGCTGGTATGGTGATTCATACCGCGGGGGTGATTGACCTAGCTTGGCGTGATAATTTGTATGCTTCGACTTGTGGTTTGACGCGAAGGTGACTCGAAAATGAATTGTGTGTTTGAAGAACCGAATTTGAGGATTGCGTAGGTCCAATCCGCGTATCGAAAATGAGTTAGTCTAAACTCAAACAAGAGTTACGCCCCGATGAGAATGATTATTCCGCGGGTGCGTTGCATGGTGACTCATGAACCACCGTGGATAATCGGACTCGCGTGAGATTGGGGCGCAACGTATTGTCGAGCTAGATGACCTCGTGATCGAATACATGAATTGGTTAGAATTGGTGATTTGAATGGATACGAATACGCGCAACGAATGCGTTGATGCGAATAGGTAATCGTGCTCGATGTTTAGAAATCTGAGTGACACGAGCTTGGGTAGAAAATCCCGTACTATCGACTTTGGTTTGACCCTAGGATTGGGGTCAGTGTTGGCATTATTGTTGGGGAACTATGATTCCAATCCTGACATTGACTTAGCCTCGAAAAGATGGCCTAGCAGGTAGGCGAGACGCCCTGTTTCATGAGTTATCAATCGAAGGATTGATCTTGAGGATTGGCATGGATGGGTAGTGTGAATCACGAATATAGGAATACCCCTCACGAGATTCGGCTGACATGCATATATTCAGGGACGCTTGAGTATGTGTACGATGCGACTCGAGTGAGAATGACAAATTTCTAGATCATGCGGCTTGGCTGAATGCATGTATTTTGGGGACGCTTGGAATGCGTGCACGATCCAGCCAAGTGATACATTGAGTTCAAGCAAGACTTGAGGAATGGGAGAGTGTCGAAGATTTTGAAATTACGTTAAGTAAAGGATCGATACTAGTACGAGCGTGGCTCGGAATCAAGAAACGTGTGAGCGGAGTGTGCGTGAACGACAACGAGAGTGGCCCTAAACAAGTGAAGGATATGAAATCGATATCGTGCAAGTAAAAGTTGGTATAACGAACTGAACCATTGGTAGGAAGATGAACTCGATGACAATACAATACGTGGTCTTGAATCGGACGAAAATTACATAGACTTGGTCGACCCCCGCATTTGACGAATTACAACGTGCCCCATACGGCCATTCCAGTCTCATGACACGACGAAATAGAAACCAATACGAAGAATGCTTGAATTGAATAAGTACAATCAACTATAAATGAATGAAAGGCTATTCAATAAAATCGACCAAACGCGTGCGACACGGAACTTAAAAAGATATCATGTGTGGTTCGATTCTATCGAACGATAGAGCCGTTCGAAGAAATTGTCTAAGAAATACGACGAAACGAGTTAAGGAATGGTAGGATGACCTGCACTCAGGAAGTCTCGAGGACGAGACTTGTTTTGAGTGGTGTATTATGTAGTGACCCGCTCCGCCCTAGCGGAACGCCGATTCCAAACGGCAAGTGCAACGACTCAAACGAGCCGTCAACCCGAAGAGTTGCCTCGACCCGATGAAGTATTGATGCAAATCAATGCCAGACTTGCCTTGGCCCGTCAAGATGAATCCAGACTTAGACTTCCAAAGGCGCGCTCGGAGTATCGCTCGGCCAATGCAAACATCGCTAAGGTGGGTGGCTCCGATGAACCCGTCACTGCTTAGCCTAGACACATAACAAAACGGGCACATTCACGAGAATCGCTAGGCGCTAACATCTTGCATGCTAATAAATGACTCAACGCACCTAGCTAAGGGAATAATCCCATCTTGCATGCTTGTTTAGAACATGGAAAAGAACTTGGCAAATATAGAAACTCTCGCCCGCGCTCTACGCTCGTGCTACGGCACAAGCTTATGTTCAAGTCCCGTACGCGTTCAACAATGAAACCATGAATGGATTACAACAATGAAATGGGAAGACTATCAACATAGTCGTTCCGAGTATAGTATAGCAACATTGAAAGGCTATGGGACCGATGGGTCGCCAAGGCGACTCCCGCACTGGGAGTTGCGTAATGCGTGAATGAATGAATCAACGAATGAATAAAAACGTGAAAACATGAATGAACATACGAATAAGTGAAAGAATAAAATGAAAGAAAGAATACATGAAAGATAAGACATGGAAGACGCTAGCGACAGGTGTGACGGGCACGTGCAACGGGGCTCGCTACCCGCGCTGTACGGACGCCAACCTGGTCGTTAACGCATTATGGCTAAGGGTTAGCCTACGGCTCGGAGATAGCCGCTAAGTTAAAATGACAAGACAATACGAAATGGTCGTGGACAAACGGCACGGGCGATGGGGGGGAATACCGTGGCCGTCGTGTGGAAGGATTCTGCGGCACGGGCGTTGGGGGGGTAAACCGTGGCCGGCCTAGGCAGAATCAATACGGGCTTACGGGCTGCTTGGGTGCGGGCTTGGGCACCAAGAGACGTAAGTAGCAGGGTATATTCAAGAGACTTAACGGGGTGTACCAGCCATCACCCTACGCTAAGTTGAGAATTGCCACAGGGGAATGTCCTAAATGGCTTGTAAAGCCAGCGACCCGTGCATGTAGATTAAGTGGACTATGCTGGTGGCAATCCACGTGCAAGTTCTTGCATTGAAATCAAAGTAGTCTAAGTTAAATGAACAAGTGTCTCCTGAACATGCCCGAAATGTAACACTCCTGAACATGCTTGCAAAGTAACATCCTGAACATGAACATGCTCGAAATGTAACATGCCTGAACATGCTTGAAATATACCACCCCGAACATGCTTGAAATGTGCCTCCTGAACATGCTCGAAACGTAACACTAGAACATGCCCACGACGTGCTAGAACCCGAGACATGGACTCGCCAGTTACATTGAATGTTTACATAAATCACGTCATATTACTTCATGTTAATGTTGACTAACTTGGTTTACTTTGGACAGGGAAGGCCGGACGGTAAGTATGGGTAAGTCGTGCATGTATTTCCATACGACACTTGAAATCAGTAACACGAGATAGGTCATGATATGTGCCATGAAATTGACCCTAAGGCAAGAATAGAAAGACAATGAATGATAGTCGGTGCACAAAAGTAAATGCAACGTGTTTGGTAATGATGGCGTTGTGGGCGAGCTAGCCTCCCCACCAGTGCATAACAATGTACTGATAACCCCACAGTCTGCTTGCAGGATACAGGAGACGCCGGCTGGTGCGGAGCTTCCATCGAACGTGTTAAGGCGCGGAGCCAACTCCGGGGCCTTGGGACGTTGCAGAAGCTGAAGCACCCTATACAGGACATAATGTATCGGAACATCGTCATGTATCATTCCATCTTGTAAGCCACTTGGCACGCCTTTTATGTTTCAGAGAGAGAGCTTGAGCGACTTGTAATATCGGCCTAGCGCCGCTTGTAACTTCTTGAATATCAATAAAGAGTTTGATTTTCGTATTCAACTTGTGCGTTCGTTTACTTTCCGCTGCAAATGGGGACACTCTGTGCGACTCTGTGGCCTAGCATCAAATCGGCCGTTTCTGGACTTGGCCTTGCACGGGCGCAACCTAGGCCCGTGCGGCATCACGCCTTAGCGAGGACGATCGCTCCTACGGGAGCGGGGCGTGACAATTACAAACTAAAATTAACAAACATAATTCCAATTCAAAAATTTACCTATCAGCCAACAATGGACAGTTTCGCGAGTCATGGGCCACTCCACGATGATTGCATGACCGACAAAGTCTAGGTTTCGCCATTGCCTTCTCTTTTGAAGATTTAAGTCTTCTTCCGGATCCTTTTGTCTTGACTGCAAGTGGCTCATTGATGATCTCTGAGCACTCAATGTTCTCCATCGGCTCCTTTTCAACATTAATATTTGTAATAATGCCTTTAATGTGAATCATTGAAGATTCACAGAATCTTTTTTAAATATTCAGTCCCTTCTGCACTTTGCAAAGCAAGATCAATTGTCGAAGACGAAAGATGAGACAACATTGTCTTTCGCATCATGAGAGACTCGGCTCCAGATTTGAGTTCCAAACCATCCTTGCCCCTACCAATTCCAACTCTGGCACTCTTAGTCCATCTTCTCAAAATATATTCTTCAGGCAAACGAAACTCTCCATTTATTTTCAGAAAAGCTATTATGTGTCTGCATGGGATTCCATTGAATTCAAATTTTTTGCAACTGCATTTTGCAATTTTTACACATTTGTCATATACAAGATTTCGAACTTTGGACATTTGTATATCAATCCTATGAACTTCATATACCATATGAAATTCATCATTACTTAACAATTTTGCAAAATAAACTTCACTTTCTACAACCTGTTCTTGAAACAATTGAAAATATTTTCGCGTATAGATACCACGCATCTGCTCTTCCATAGGCATCCTTGTTAACAATTTTGGATATTCATAAATATCAACATGATCCGCCCTCGACTCTTCATTTCTTTGGCGTTCAATTGCCATATTAAATCGTGTAATAAAAAGCATTAACGAATTTCTTTTATTGATATACTTCTTGAAGAAAGAATGATTGCTTTCTGCTCTTTGACTACTTGACATTCCAGCATGAAAATGATCTCTGAGATAGGCGGGAACCCAACTCTCACGAATTGTATACATAATCTTCAACCAATGATCGTCGGCCAAACCACTTTTTTCCAAAGCATTCTTCCATTATATTTCAAAATCTTCCGTTGTCTCTGAATTATACACACCGTCTTTGAAATAGTCATAATAAAGTTTGGTAGCTAGTGGGCCAAGTTTATCTGAAAACTTACTCATGATATGCCAAATACATAAACGATGGATTGTAGTTGGAAGAACTTCAGGTATCACCTCCATCATTGACGGACATTGGTCAGTAATTATTACTTTTTGTGGAGTTGGAAAAACTTTGAGCCATTGTTTAAACAACCAAGTAAATGACTCTTACGACTCACCGCTTAAAAAAGCACATGCTAATACAATAGTTTGACCATGATGGTTAACCCCTGTGAGTGGAGCAAAGATCATGGAATATTCATTAGTGTTGTATGTAGTATCAAACACCACAACATCACCAAAGAGCGTGTAAGCTTCTCTTGCAACATAGTCCACCCAGAAACATCTAGTCATATTGTTGTGTTCATCTTTCATAATTTTAAAATAAAATGAAGGATTCTTCACCTTTTCTGATAAAAAAATACTCTTTCAAGCACCTCGCATCATGCCCCTTTCTTTTTTCTTTCTTAGTCCTTTTATAATTTCTGATATCTTTCTCAGTGCAGCCCATATTTTTAATCCCGCCTGCTTGTTTTGCCATTAACCGAAGTTGTTGGCTTGTTGGTACATTTGCAGCTTCAAAGTCATCTACTAGATCCTTTGCAACACTTGAAACTTTTCAGTGCGACCTTAAAAAGTGAACTTTTTCGGAAGTTGAAAGTGGATGACTATGCTCTTCTGTGAAAATTGAGACACGATAAAGAGCATTATGCTTATTCCAAACGATATTCAGTTTGGCTTTGCAATCACAACGAGTTCTTCCTCGCCTCCTTAAATTCTTATTTTCAGAGTTCTTCCTCTTTCTCTCATGACACAAGTTCGTTTCTCCTTCCTTGGAACATACAAATTTTTTCCAAGTCCACATATCAGTACCCTTTTTTTTCTTGCCCCCATCTTTTCTAACGCTGAAACCTGCTTGCTTTGCATATGTATTGTAGAATTCAAATGCATCTTCCCAAGTTTCAAACTCTTGCCCTTCCCTGGGTTTTTAGCTCTCTGGAACTTGAGGAAAAAATCTTTGAATGGATGGCTCTTCCATCCTGTATATGAAAACATACCAACAAGAAATTGTTAGTTTAACTCAATGCCTCATACCTTGATCATAGAAGTTGACTTTTGTAAAGATATTACAGAAGCAATGTAAATGCTTAAAAAATTATTTATAATCTAATTGTTGCTCCTAGGAATTAAGGACAAATTGTTTATGTTACATTAGTTATCTAACAGTACATTTTCTCCAACGTAGATCATATCAAATGCAAAGAGCTAAACTGTGAAAGAAGGTTCATTATCATTAAAGGTTTTATAAAAGAAAGCAAAGGATCTCAATAAATATAGAAAAGTGACAGGATCATGTCTTCCATCTCCCAAAATCTTAACAGTTAATTCAAACACACTCAAAACATTATCTAAGATTCTAAACCAGCCAAGTCAGAACAGGTTTGGCTCCATCGCCAACAAACATCTGCAGAAGTCCACAATTTTATACATATTGGTTTCACTTGTAAAAATAAAACAGAAAATCAAACTGCTTGACGAGTATTTGGCATTCCAATTAAAACATGTGAATATGCTTAAATATAAAACATGTAGTAGAGATAGATTCGATCAAATAAAAGTATGTTGCCAATTTAATTTCTAATACCCCCAAAACGGGACTTAACTAGGTTTGGGCAATCCAGGTTCAAGCCAAAGAAGCATCATGTGAAGATGCAATGTCTACTTCATTTTTAATTTTAACTAATTAAAAAAATTTTACCTCTCCAATGGTGTCGGTGAGGACGGTTGAGAGACATAACCTTGAGAAAGAAAAGGAACATCAAATTCCATCTCCACGATACTTGGTTCGGGAATCATGTTTATGGTTCCCGCAGAGAGAGGGGAGGTGTATGAAATCATTCGGCCACCGTCATGATGGCTCGTTTGGCCGTCGACGAGAGGTTTCTGTGGTAGGCACGCTTCCATCCCCGCAATCGCTCACTTGCTCGAATCCTAATCCAGTACGCTTGAGCCCTAAGGGAGGTGATTGTCACTCCCCGTTCCCAGAATGCGTATTTTTATACATGTACAACTCATGTATATTTATTTAGTATTTATCATGTATTATTCTGTATTTAAATTCTTTTAAATTTTTATGTTAATTAATTATCTGCTCTTTAAATTCCATGTTAATCTATTTCCTGCAATTTTATTTCTGCATTTTATTTCCTGCTTTAGTCTTAGTGGGTTTCGGCTTGGGTGGACCTGTGCAACCCGGCCCATTAGCTCCCACCTACCACCATCTTCCTATTTAAATCTTTCATCTCTTTCTCTCTCCTCATTACTTCATTCTCACCATTACTTCTTCTTGCTCCTCTCATTACTCCCCACCACCTACCAGCAGCAGGAGAAGGCAAGTGCAAACTTGCTTCTCAATCACCCATTTTTATGGTTCATTTCCCTTCCTCTCATGATCCTGAGAGAGATTAGTTCTTAGCATTTTTGATTTCTCCGGCTGGTTTTCTCTAGATCTAAGTTATAGTATTTCGGCTGTTCATGGGTTCTTGGTCCACCAATATTAGCGTGTATTTCTGGCACTGGAACAAGGCTCCATAGGACTTGGAGTTTGGGAGATGTTTCACGCACACGTTCTTACGTGCTCACGTAAACATCAGCCCAGTCACGCACACGTTCTTACGTGTCTGCGTGTATTTTCAGTCACGCACACGTCTTTACGTGTCTGCGTGTATTTTTAGTCACGCTCGTGTTCTTACATGTTAGCGTGTATTTTTAGTCACGCTAACGTTCCCATGAGCGTGCGTGTATTTTTAGTCACGCTCGCATTTGAGTGCGTGAATTATTTGTCACGCTCGCGTTGTCTGCGTGTATTTGAGTCACGCTCCTGTCTTTGTACTGCGTGCGTGACTTTTCACGCTCATGTCCCTGAGCTTGCGTGCGTGACTTTTCACGATCACATTGTGCGTGACTTTTGGCGTTCGTGACTTTTCACCCTCACGCTGCGCGTGCGTGCGTGAATTATTTGTCACGCTCATACGCTCACGTTGCCAGCACGTATCACTTGTCACGCATCACTTGTCGCACCCACTGATCACGCTCACGCTTACCAGAGTGTACTACTTTTTACGCTCGCTCCTTCATGCCAGACTTGGCGTACTTTTCACGCATACGATCCTTGCGTGACTTTTGGACTTAGCTTAGACTTGTTAGCATGACTTCTTGACCTGGGTGTTTTAATTGTCTTATAATTATTCATTTAATGATGGCATGATAATTCTTCTATTATATCCTTACGCCTTTTTGCATGAACTTGATAAATCATGACATGTTAATATTGTAAATATGGATTGTTGTGTAGAATGTGTCATGTGTCTTGATTAATCCATGGATACCCAGTATGACTAGAACTTAATTCTGAGGAGTTATAGGCTCGACCCCATGTAATACTAATTGACTTTCATGCCTTGTCACCATTGATAATGATTGTGACATTGACTAATAATTGATCATGCGTTCCTAGTTGGAACTAAGAGACTGGCTAGTCGTCTTATTGAATGAAATGAATGAGACACGTTCATGTAATGAACTATTATACTCGATTAGCCGATCCCGAATATTGGCATACAGGCACATTCAGGCTTCAAAGTAATTATTTATTATTTAATTTTCTATTTATCTTACAAAGACAGCATGTGTACTTTATGGTCAAGGCATGATTATTCCGTGGTTAAATTGATTGTTGCATCACGCTATGTAAAACCTACAACCTAGCCGCACGGGTATTGTTGTAGAGTTGCACATATCGTACCCCGTACGAAAGTACTCATTCGAATGACCATGATCCACGACATGGAACTTCACTCAACGTAGAGACCATTAAGTCAAATAAAATAATGATGGCATGGAGAGAATGGATTCCCGAGTTCTTACATGGCAGCCCCCTTGGGACTATTAAGTGCCCGACGGGCCGGCTGGTTCCCACAGATACTGCAAACCTGTCACACGGGCAGGAAACAGTATCTGCTATTATTATTGTACATGCTATAACGGCGGGCGTCCCGCTGGGACTCGTCTAACTACATGATTGGCGCACATGATTGATTGGATAGACTAGCCTTGCTTGCACATAGTAAGAACTGAGGAATCCCTATAATTGCATAATTCCAGGATAACTTGGGACTCATAATAGCAAGCCGTAGAATTTGATTGGCCGTTCAAGATGATTTGTTTGTGTACTGTACTACTCTGTTACCTAACTGGGATGATCAGAATGTCAGGACATGACGGGCCAACTTCTGTCCTTATTTGGTTGGGAGGTTGGTTCGAAGTGTCGTGATGTGATGTGAATCCTAGTAGCAAGCAGAGATCTATTATTATATTCTTTTACTTACTGGTTTATGTCCTTCATATCGTCCTTCCTTGTGGTACTTGCTATTAGAGGTCTAACCTCTCTGGTTTTGCATGGCCAGATTTAGAGCCGGTTCCCGAGGATCCAGCGTACTTCTACCTCCAAGATGGTCAATACTAGAGGCATGATTGCAGGAGGACTCGAGTGGGTTCCTTACTTCACCGCTCATTTTGTTATTTACCTTTATACTTAGCCGTTTGGCACCGACATGTTAGTCGGATTGTCTTGTACTTACTTTTACATGATTGTAATTAAGTCAGACTGCAGCTGATAACAATTGTGTATACCTTACTATATCATCTGGCTATATTTTGTAAAGCCAGATCTCAAGAACATTTTGACTGAGCGTTTGGGACGCCTTACTGCTTTATCTTACATGTTCTCTATTACTGTTTCCTTGTTTGAATGATTGAGACAATAGATGTGAAATGACCATAGTAAGACCTTTATGTAGCATGCACCCCCTCGTCTGGTTAGACAGCATTGATCGTATTATACGGTATTCATCTACCCGTAATACGTAGCTGGCTGAGTCATTCCCCCGCTCTCCAGTATTCTGGTTCTGGGGCGTGACAAGGTTTTAGTGGTGGCCCATGCAGGTCTGATTTCAGACTTGTGGGGTGTTTTGATTTATAGGATGTCTCAATCACACATGTTTCCCCTTGATCTCCTGATTCGTTATTCTCAACTCTTGCTTGACATTCCGATATCCTTTGACTTCATTGATCCTTCATGTCCGGTCGTTTGATTGTTCTCTTGTCCCTTTTCTTAGGGGCACCTCGTCCGCACCTGTCAGAGCTGGTCAACAGCAACAAGAGCAACATGGACAACCCGACCCTGTTGGTCAGCAACAAGGGCCGGTACTAACCCAAGAGGCTACCCAGGAAGAAGTGATAGTGGAACCAGCGGCTGGATCGCAGTATCCGGATGTCCCACCACCACCGACAGTTCCACCTACCCAAGTGGACACACCAGCCCTTCTGGAGATCATGAGAGGAATGATGGCTGCTCAGCAACATCAGATGTTGGCCCAGCAACGTATGCACACTCAGCTACAAGAGCAGAATGTGTTGCTTAACCAAGGATTGCAGACGGCTTTGGAAAGAGGAGTGAGGGCTGATTCAGGAGCATCAGCCAGGTTTTGCAAGTACAACCCCCGCCGTTTCGAGGGCACGGAGGATGCCATTTCAGCAGATGCATGGCTTAAGGATATGGAGGATATTCTGACAACAGCTAAAGTACCGGCAGAAGAACGTGTGGATCTAGTGAAGTTGTTACTTCAGGATCTCGCACGTGATTGGTGGGAATCAGAGGAAGTGGGCATTAGACGTCCTGTGGCTTGGGACGATTTCACAGCAAGATTCAAGACCAAGTACTATGGAGTTGTGGCGCAGTTCGAGCTACAACAGAAGTTTATCAACCTCAGGCAGGCCGGCAAGACTGTAGATGCTTATGCAGCGGAGTTCTGCAGATTGAGTAGATTTGCCCCAGAGATGGTAGCGACGGAGCGCCAGAGGGCTATGAGGTTTCAACAAGGGTTTCATCTTGAACTCTTGCAATTGATCGAGGGGCACAATTACCAAACTTTTGACGAAGTATTGACAGCAACTCGAAGGCATGAGATCACCATTCAGAGGCTTGCAGTAAGGACTGGGGGTCAGAAGAGATCCCACAGTCAGATTGAAGGAGGAGGGGGAGCAGCGTCCCGAGCAACAGCACCATCCACTGGCATTCGTATCCACGATGTGGCGATACGAGGACCAGCACCACCCAGGCAGCAGCAGCAACAGCATCAGAGGAAGAACCAGCAACCCCCGGTGGGCTGCACTTATTGCGGAAAGATGGGACACACTAGAGATGTGTGTCGGACATTGAATGGACTGTGTCTGATATGTGGGAATCCAGATCATCGGGTTACCACATGTCCCATGAATTCGAGGTCAGGAGGACCAGGACAGCAGTTTCCTGCTCTGCCAGCACCAGGGGCAGGCCAGTATCGAGGACCAGCAGTGGCAGTAAGGCCGTTGGCACAGCGTCCGTTAGTACCGCAGGCTCAGATGTTTCGGCAGCAGGGACCGCCGATGCAGCAACACCAGCATAGACCACCCCAGCATCATCAAGGAAGAGGCCAGCAGCAGCATCAGGTTAGGCCGCAGCATAGAAATCAGCAAGGAGGTCGAGGGCAAGCATTCACTTTATCCTTGGAGGAGGCATTGGCATCGGGAGATGTTGTGGCAGGTAACATCCTCGTCGCCTCATATCCCGCAGTAGCATTGTTTGATTCGGGAGCATCCCATTCATTTATATCTGCACAATTTGCGACACGACTAGGAATGGAGTTCGAGGCATTGCCAGGGAGGTTGAATATACTCACTGGTAATGGGCTCGTAGGGGTTAGTAGAGTTATTCTAGCGTGTAGCGTTGTAGTTTGCGGGCATTCCTTACCCGCCCGGTTGATATAATTTTCTGTTGGAAATTTCGACGTTATCTTAGGCATGGACTGGCTGAAAGACAGTCATGCGACAATAGATTGTCGTAGAGGGAGTGTATCTTTTGATATTCCAGGCATGAAGAGATTCACCTTAGTCAGATCAGAGGCAACTCAACCAGAGCAGGGAATAGTAGCGGCAATGGAAGAAGTTCAGATCCCGAAGGTAGTTGAAGAATTCCTAGACGTATTTCCCGAAGAGCTTCCCGGACTACCACCGGTTAGGGATATTGAGTTCAGTATAGAATTGGCACCAGGAACTAAACCGATATCAGATCGAGTTTACAGAATGGTGGATTCAGAGCAGGCCAAGGTATATCAGCACATAGAGGAACTGAAGGAGAAGAAATTCATCCAAGCTAGCGTGTCACCATGGGCAGCACCAGTGGTACTTGTGGGGAAGAAGGATGGGTCATCCAGGTTGTGTATTGACTACAGGAAGCTTAACGCGGCAACAGTGAAGAACAAGTACCCATTACCCAGGATCGACGACTTATTTGATCAGTTGAGCCAGGCTAGAGTTTTCTCCAAGATAGATCTTCGTTCAGGGTACCATCAGGTGAGGGTTCGGAAGGAAGATATTCCCAAGACAGCATTCAGGTCGAAGTATGGGCATTACGAGTTCTTAGTAATACCGTTTGGTTTGACCAATGCTCCAGCAATATTCATGGATTTGATGAACCGCATCTTTATGCCATACTTAGACCAGTTTGTCGTTGTGTTCCTTGACGACATTCTCATATACTCAGCTAGTGAAGAGGAGCATGAAACCACCTCAGGAAAGTGTTGCAGGTTCTGAGAGAGAACCAGTTGTATGCCAAGCTCAGTAAGTGTGAGTTCTGGACGGATCACATTTCATTTTTGGGTCATATCATATCAGGAGCTGGAGTAGCAGTAGACCCCAAGAAGGTAGAAGCAGTAGAGAGTTTGCCAGTACCCAAGACCGTAGCAGATGTGCGGAGTTTCTTGGGATTGGAGGATATTACAGAAGGTTTGTGTCAGATTTTGCAAGGCTTTCAGCGCCCATGACCCGCTTGACCCGGAAGGATGTGCCATTTGATTGGTCGGCAGAATGTCAGGCATCATTCGAGACTTTGAAGCAGAAGTTGATATCAGCACCTATTCTTACATTGCCAGTTGGACCCGGAGGTTTTACAGTACATTGCGATGCGTCAGGTAAAGGACTTGGATGTGTCCTTATGCAACATGGGAAGGTGATAGCATATGCATCTAGGCAGCTTCGGGACCACGAGAAGAATTACCCAACTCATGATTTGGAGTTAGCAGCAGTAGTGTTTGCTCTGAAGTTATGGAGGCATTACTTATATGGTGACCGAATGGAGATGTACACAGATCATAAAAGTCTGAAGTACATCTTTACTCAGAAGGAGCTGAACATGAGGCAGAGAAGATGGCTGGAGTTGATTAAGGATTATGACGTGGAGCTTCAGTACCATCCAGGTAAGGCGAATGTAGTAGCAGACGCTCTTAGCAGGAGAGGCGGCGCATTTATGTTGACAACACAGAGGCATATCTTAGAAGACCTTCAGGAGATGGGCATCGAAGTTATATTTCCTAGTGATGTAGGAGTTCTAACTAGTCTACAAGTTCAATCCGACTTGGTAGACAGGATCAAGGCGGCTCAGGCACAAGACCCAAGGATTCAGAAGCTTAGGGAAGAATGTGAGTCAGGACTCAGAAAGGAGATGAGGATTCATGAAGATGGTACACTTAGGTTCGGATCGCGTTTATGTGTGCCTAGTGGAGATATCAGACAGGAGATCATGACAGAAGCTCACAGTTCTCAGTATTCTATTCACCCTGGAGGGACCAAGATGTACCAAGATATCAAGCAGCATTTCTGGTGGAACGGAATGAAGAGGGAGATAGCTAGATTTGTTTCCCGTTGCTTGGTATGTCAGCAAGTGAAGGCAGAACAGCAGAGGCCAGCTGGGTTATTACAACCGCTTCCTATTCCGGAATGGAAGTGGGAACACATCACAATGGACTTTGTGACCGGTTTACCGAGATCACCAAGTGGTAAGGATGCTATTTGGGTGATAGTAGATCGGCTTACGAAGGTAGCACACCTTCTTCCTTTCAGAGTAGGACAATCTACAGAAAAGTTGGCAGAGTTGTATATGCAACAGATAGTCAGGCAGCATGGAGTCCCTGTCAGTATTGTGTCGGATCGGGATACCCGCTTTATATCACATTTCTGGAAGAGCTTACATCATAGTCTTGGTACCAAGTTAAGATTTAGCACGGCTTACCATCCGCAGACGGATGGGCAATCAGAAAGAACGATTCAGACTTTAGAAGACATGTTACGAGCCTGCACTTTAGATTTTGGAGGATCTTGGGAGAGCCACCTGCACTTGGTTGAGTTCTCATACAACAATAGTTATCAAGCCAGTATCCAGATGGCGCCATTTGAAGCAATATATGGTAAGAAGTGCAGATCACCGCTTGCATGGGATGATATCGGAGAGAGGAAAATGTTAGGCCCAGAAGTGATTGTTCAGACGGTTGAAGTGGTTAAGGGAATTAGAGAGCGACTTCGTGTTGCGCAGGATCGGCATCGTCATTGGGCGGACCAGCATCGTAGGCCGTTAGAGTTCTCTATTGGGGACCACGTATTCTTGCGGATCTCACCTACTCGTGGGGTCATTAGATTTGGCGTTCGCGGGAAATTGAGTCCGCAGTACGTGGGCCCATTTGTTATCCTTGATCGGATAGGCGATGTTGCTTATCGTTTATCCCTCCCACCTTCGTTACGAGAGGTGCATGACGTGTTTCATGTATCTCAATTACGTAGGTATGTATCGGACCCAAGTCATGTCCTCGATCATTCGGAGCTGGTTGTTGGTACCAACCTGTCTTACGAGGAACAGCCTGTGTCCATTTTGGACCGAAGAGAGAAGATACTCAAGAACCGAACAATTAGTCTTGTCCGTGTTGCTTGGGGTCATCACTCCTTGGGAGAGTCAACATGGAAACGTGAGGACGATATCCGATCACGGTATCCACACCTGTTTGACTCACAAGGTATATCTCTTTCTGTATACCTTGATTGTCTTGATTTCTCATGCTTATCGCCTTATGGATAGAACTACCTGATATCGTAGATTGATGGATTTACTTATATAGTACTTGCTTTTGATATGGTAAAATGATTGCTTGCTCACTAAAATTGCCTGTATTAGCTTAGCTCTGATATTTCTATCCGGCTTGGATTTGAAATTCCGAGGACGGAATTTTTCTAAGGGGGGTAGAGATGTCACTCCCCGTTCCCAGAATGCGTATTTTTATACATGTACAACTCATGTATATTTATTTAGTATTTATCATGTATTATTCTGTATTTAAATTCTTTTAAATTTTTATGTTAATTAATTATCTGCTCTTTAAATTCCATGTTAATCTATTTCTGCAATTTTATTTCTGCATTTTATTTCCTGCATTTTATTTCCTGCTTTAGTCTTAGTGGATTTCGGCTTGGGTGGACCTGTGCAACCCGGCCCATTAGCTCCCACCTACCACCATCTTCCTATTTAAAGCTTCCATCTCTTTCTCTCTCCTCATTACTTCATTCTCACCATTACTTCTTCTTCTTCCTCTCATTACTCCCCACCACCTACCAGCAGCAGGAGAAGGCAAGTGCAAACTTGCTTCTCAATCACCCATTTTTATGGTTCATTTCCCTTCCTCTCATGATCCTGAGAGAGATTAGTTCTTAGCATTTTGATTTCTCCGGCTGGTTTTCTCTAGATCTAAGTTATAGTATTTCGGCTGTTCATGGGTTCTTGGTCCACCAATATTAGCGTGTATTTCTGGCACTGGAACAAGGCTCCATAGGACTTGGAGTTTGGGAGATGTTTCACGCACACGTTCTTACGTGCTCACGTAAACATCAGCCCAGTCACGCACACGTTCTTACGTGTCTGCGTGTATTTTCAGTCACGCACACGTCTTTACGTGTCTGCGTGTATTTTTAGTCACGCTCGTGTTCTTACATGTTAGCGTGTATTTTTAGTCACGCTAACGTTCCCATGAGCGTGCGTGTATTTTTAGTCACGCTCGCATTTGAGTGCGTGAATTATTTGTCACGCTCGCGTTGTCTGCGTGTATTTGAGTCACGCTCCTGTCTTTGTACTGCGTGCGTGACTTTTCACGCTCATGTCCCTGAGCTTGCGTGCGTGACTTTTCACGATCACATTGTGCGTGACTTTTGGCGTTCGTGACTTTTCACCCTCACGCTGCGCGTGCGTGCGTGAATTATTTGTCACGCTCATACGCTCACGTTGCCAGCACGTATCACTTGTCACGCATCACTTGTCGCACCCACTGATCACGCTCACGCTTACCAGAGTGTACTACTTTTTACGCTCGCTCCTTCATGCCAGACTTGGCGTACTTTTCACGCATACGATCCTTGCGTGACTTTTGGACTTAGCTTAGACTTGTTAGCATGACTTCTTGACCTGGGTGTTTTAATTGTCTTATAATTATTCATTTAATGATGGCATGATAATTCTTCTATTATATCCTTACGCCTTTTTGCATGAACTTGATAAATCATGACATGTTAATATTGTAAATATGGATTGTTGTGTAGAATGTGTCATGTGTCTTGATTAATCCATGGATACCCAGTATGACTAGAACTTAATTCTGAGGAGTTATAGGCTCGACCCCATGTAATACTAATTGACTTTCATGCCTTGTCACCATTGATAATGATTGTGACATTGACTAATAATTGATCATGCGTTCCTAGTTGGAACTAAGAGACTGGCTAGTCGTCTTATTGAATGAAATGAATGAGACACGTTCATGTAATGAACTATTATACTCGATTAGCCGATCCCGAATATTGGCATACAGGCACATGCAGGCTTCAAAGTAATTATTTATTATTTAATTTTCTATTTATCTTACAAAGACAGCATGTGTACTTTATGGTCAAGGCATGATTATTCCGTGGTTAAATTGATTGTTGCATCACGCTATGTAAAACCTACAACCTAGCCGCACGGGTATTGTTGTAGAGTTGCACATATCGTACCCCGTACGAAAGTACTCATTCGAATGACCATGATCCACGGCATGGAACTTCACTCAACGTAGAGACCATTAAGTCAAATAAAATAATGATGGCATGGAGAGAATGGATTCCCGAGTTCTTACATGGCAGCCCCCTTGGGACTATTAAGTGCCCGACGGGCCGGCTGGTTCCCACAGATACTGTAAACCTGTCACACGGGCAGGAAACAGTATCTGCTATTATTATTGTACATGCTATAACGGCGGGCGTCCCGCTGGGACTCGTCTAACTACATGATTGGCGCACATGATTGATTGGATAGACTAGCCTTGCTTGCACATAGTAAGAACTGAGGAATCCCTATAATTGCATAATTCCAGGATAACTTGGGACTCATAATAGCAAGCCGTAGAATTTGATTGGCCGTTCAAGATGATTTGTTTGTGTATTGTACTACTCTGTTACCTAACTGGGATGATCAGAATGTCAGGACATGACGGGCCAACTTCTGTCCTTATTTGGTTGGGAGGTTGGTTCGAAGTGTCGTGATGTGATGTGAATCCTAGTAGCAAGCAGAGATCTATTATTATATTCTTTTACTTACTGGTTTATGTCCTTCATATCGTCCTTCCTTGTGGTACTTGCTATTAGAGGTCTAACCTCTCTGGTTTTGCATGGCCAGATTTAGAGCCGGTTCCCGAGGATCCAGCGTACTTCTACCTCCAAGATGGTCAATACTAGAGGCATGATTGCAGGAGGACTCGAGTGGGTTCCTTACTTCACCGTTCGTTTTGTTATTTACCTTTATACTTAGCCGTTTGGCACCGACATGTTAGTCGGATTGTCTTGTACTTACTTTTACATGATTGTAATTAAGTCAGACTGCAGCTGATAACAATTGTGTATACCTTACTATATCATCTGGCTATATTTTGTAAAGCCAGATCTCAAGAACATTTTGACTGAGCGTTTGGGACGCCTTACTGCTTTATCTTACATGTTCTCTATTACTGTTTCCTTGTTTGAATGATTGAGACAATAGATGTGAAATGACCATAGTAAGACCTTTATGTAGCATGCACCCCCTCGTCTGGTTAGACAGCATTGATCGTATTATACGGTATTCATCTACCCGTAATACGTAGCTGGCTGAGTCATTCCCCCGCTCTCCAGTATTCTGGTTCTGGGGCGTGACAGTGACCGCCGAGGAGGGGGGACGCCGACCTAGGGTTTCGATGGACCTGCGTGAGATGATCCGAATTGTTGGAGTGGAGAAGATGTCGAGATGGAATTTGGGAAAGTGGTCGTAGGAGAAAGGAAATTTGTGAGAGAGTATTCGTGAGAAAAGGAAAGGAGAGAGAGAGAATACGTGAGAAAGAGAGATAAAATTAGAATGTGAAAATTTTCAAAAAGCACCCTGATCTTTTAATAGATTACCCACACATGTTTTCTGAGATTTTAAACCTAGCCATTAAATACGATCGTACGGTTGTATTATTGGCTGGTTTTATAATATAAAACCAGATGTCTGGTTTTTGAGCATTCCTGTATATATATATATATATATATATATATATATATATATATATATATATGGGGAGAGGGTTGGAGGAGAAGGGCGGGGGAGCAGGGGATTCGGGGGGAGCGGGAGGGCGAGGGGGGAAGGGGGAGCAGCGAGGGAGGTCGGGGGAGGGGAGGGGGGCCGGAGGAGGAGGGGAGGGGGGTCGGGGGAGCAGCAGGAGAGGGGGTCGGGGGAGCGGGGAGGGAGAGGGGGGTAGAATAGGAAGTTCACAATTTTTTTTTTTAGAATGGGGTGTGCTTAACAATTGCTGGGGTACGGATAGCCGCAATATATATATATATATATATATATATATATATATATATATATATATATATACTCATATGTGGAAATCTATTTCATGTAATCTCTAGCTAAAGATTTGAACTAAAAGTGGAGATCATAATGATATCAATGCAAACTTAGTAGAATAGTAATTTGTACCATAAATCTCATGATAAATAATTCAACAAATAAAATATAAAATTGTAGGCAGAGACCACTAATTTGAATGTTTAGGCACTTGAATGCTATCCAACACAACAAAAACTTTTATAGCATGTCAAACCTAACAAAAATGCACATGTTGTAAGGAGCTCTAGATGCATATGGCGCCATTGTGCGCTTGAATTAACCTGTGCAAAGTGCAAGATATTGTTACCATCTTGAGCTTCAAAATGAGAAAGTTTGTAAATTATAAAACAACTGAAGGATAAAGGTATATTCTATCAAAACAAGATTCCAACACATTTATATGATAAAAAAGAATAAACAATCTTAATTATAGACTATAAACCTCTTCTAGATCACACAATACAAAAACAAAGAAAAATCTGCCTGACGATATCACTTGCATTGGCATTCATTTTGTTGTTCTCAATTATGTTTGAGAGGCACTCTGTTAGTGATACCTTCAAATAAAGATTAACAATATAGCATGAACCTTTATCAAGCTCTTCAGCAAAATGTAAGTATCCGGAATACCAATTAAGTAGTTAAGATATCAAATTGTAAGTATCCCGAATATCAGTTAAGGAGCTAAGATGTCAAAATGAATGCCAATGCAAGTAGATAGGTAAGTCCAACACGTAAGTAGTTAAGATATTAAATTGAAGTAACCGGAATATCAATTAGGGCGAAGATTCCTGCTTTCCCTTAATTCTATAAGAAAATAAGACCATCCAATCAACAAAGTAAATGTTGTTAAAAAAAGTAGACAAAAATACTGCCATTTCAACTTGGTCAGTATCAACCATATCGCATGAACCTCTATCGAGCTCCTCAGCAAAATGTATCTGATGCAAAAGATTAAGCCTGAGAAACATAAGCATCAAAAATTAAATTTGGCCCAAAAGAAGCCAAGTTGTCAACTTTAAAAAAAAGTACTTGCATAGTGCAAAAAACTTTTAGTGTGCACTACAACTTTAGGTTCTAGTAAAGTCAAATTTATTAGGCTCTACATAGAGGATTCATCTCGTAAATACAACATTAGAAAGCAAAAAAACCTTTAGTGTGCACTACAACTTTAGGCTCTAGTAAAGTCAAATTTACTCTTGGGTGCCCATAAGAAGCATCGATTATATAGAGTAAATTCTTGCTATATATTTTAAAGAAAGATAATTTATTTGTATTAAGTACTCAAAGACAAAACAGATCTGTCAAAATTGGTCATGCTACACCTTAGCCTTTCTATAATAAGACTAGAAGACTCGATAATCTAGTAAAATGTTTTGAAACAGGGCCTTATGACAAAACCATATATCTGATGGATAGGAAATAAAATCATATACTCTTACCTGTAATTAATGATGGGAAGTATAAAAATCAAACGTGGCATCCTATTTTACACTACAACAAAAGGTAAAAGGTAAAAGGTGAAAGGGGAAAAGGAACTATTACCAGTAATGGCTTATTATCAAGGAGGATAGATCTGCTACAACAAGGAAGCTTCATTGTGGTAACCAACCTTATTTTAATTATACAAAGATAGATGACACTGCAACATAATAAGATAAATTAGTTACCAGTACTACTGAAAACCATTTCCATATTCCTGAGAATTACTTTATACTAAAATTCGCAAGTTTGAGGCAATGTAGAAGTTAGGTTGTCTTCTTATTAACAAAGCCTCACAGCAAGCCCCTTTTTAAGTTACCTCCACCTGTTGATGAGTTGCCCAAAGACATCAAAATAAATATTTCAAAGCTTAAAGTACATCCTGATTTTGAGACAAGTATTGGAGTCAAGCTACAAGTATTGGTTCACCAATGATGGTGATGATAAGTTCAACTTCAAATGAAACAATAATATTAAGACGAAACTGAAATAAAACTGGTCTACTTTCTAATTTATCAAGCCACGTTTCCTCATTAGCAAGAACATGTGCAGAACTTAACTTATCAAGCTATGTGTTTACCTACACTAAAGGGCAAAACACAATATAAACACAAAAGATAGTCTCTAATCCTCTTCCATATTAATTTTTTGTTAAGAAAAAAAAAATCAAAATCCCAACATAAGACCTACGAATTTCACAAGAAAGAGTGATTTTCCATTTTTCTTGCAAAGTCTTTAATGTGCTTACAAATACAAGTCTGGAGATGAACTTCACTAAACAATTAACCCTAAATCTTCAATAAATTCCTTACGTAGTAAATGGAATCATGATGTAATGGCTCCAGTCAAACAAAGCAAATATATGTATATTAAGATGGAGAAAATTTCCCCAGCAATTGCATTAATGGTAGTTAATAAAATAAAAATCACTGAAAACTTACCACATGGTAACGTTGCCTTTGGTGTCGGGTTTCTGAAGTTAGATGACATACTGCCATGCCTATTCCTGCAATGAAAAATCGATAATGAGGGTATTATATATGAGCCATAATAGTTGAACATAAGCTCCTATTTTCATCAATGATGATGACTCCTTTGACGGGTAAACTAAACACTAGAAATGACTGCATTTTCTATTCACAGTGAACCAAACACCTAAGTAGTGAATTGCTTGTTGGATCCTTATCATGAAATAAGTGCCCTCAAATTCATGGAACAACTGTATGGTAACATCCTAACATTTATTTTGGATAAAAAAATCTGACTCTATCTTAATTTCATACAATACCTGTTGATAATAGTTCGGTCCAACCGATTTGCTATGGATTGATATACCCAGGTCAAACATAATTACTGAAACAATGTCATAATCATAGACACAAAGCAGTTCACCATGGTCACGTATAGAGGAGTTTATTGTCTTTTAGCAACTCCTACATATCTTCCTAAAATGCAAAGCAGCATCAATGTGCAGTTGACTAAACCACCATACTTCTTCTTCAGGCCTTGAACTTTTCGAGATCTGCCAGCACTTCTTCTTCAGGCCTGTAGATCAGGTCACTCATTCGCTATACCTAAATAAACCACCATACGAATATTTCAGAAAAGCAGCAACACAACAAAATAAATGATGGCTTATCCAATTTTAGATTGTAGATATTATTAATATATTATACAGTGGATGATCAGTGCTAGTATTATGCTAGTTTAAGAACATAATTGTTAGATGTGGATTAGTCCTAAGATGCCTGCAGATTATATTGATGTTTGGATTCTTAACCAAAGATTTTATTAGCAACCATGGAATAGCTCACAACTTGAAACAACAAATTTACATCCTGTAATGTCCCACCACCACCAGTGCTACCACAATCATCAGATACACTAACAATAGTCCATGGATCACATGCATTCTAATAAAGATGACGAAGCATAGAAGGAGTAGCAATAGTTTGGATCAGAAGCACAGGCAGAGGTTCCCAACTCTAATATTCATTCCGAAGCGAGCTTTGTAGGAAGTCCCTGAGAAATCATGTACTAAAAGCCTGAGTACATTAGGGATATATGAACTGGACTGTACATAGAACCTCCTTTTCCACCATTTTTTAGAAAGCATGGAATAAGACTGTACATAAAACCAGACTAGATTATGATGAAGGGCTTTCAAAATTAGAAATTAGGGCTTTGAATATTAGGGCTTTCAAAATCAGAAACTATGGCTGAATAGAAATCAACACAGAAATTAGGGAGAAAACATACATTACAAAAATATTGTAAAAAAAATTAGGACAAAACCTTGAGGTATGATTTTTCGACAGTGGAGGCTCGGGAGGTGCCTCCAGTTCTGGCAGGGGAAAACATGCGAAGAAAGGAGGCGGGGGGAACAAGTATGCGATGGGATGCTGGTCCTCGAAGGAGAAGTGGGTAGAGGAGTCGAGCTTCCAGTTATGGCAGATACAATATTGTGGAGGCAGATCTCCAGCCGTGTGGAGAAATAGAGAGGAAGGAGAGGATGGATAGAGAAAATGTTTGAAGAATAAATGAAATATGATTGAAGGACAAACCATCAAAAAAGATCTACAATAAAAATAATTTTGAAAAAAATTACTATAATGGCAAATGAAAACATCGTGCCAATTTTTTGCACATACATTAGTTGACGCTTATCACTAAAGTATCAATAAATAAAATTGTGTTTCTTGACGGTTTTTCTAAAATCGTCAACTATTATGATAAAAATTTGTTATTTTGACATAAAACGTGTGTTTTCTTGACGTATACCTAAAACCGTCAAGATAATCTCTTTTTTTATGGTTTTCCACGACCGCCAAGAAAGATTATTTTTCTTGTAGTGACTGCGATTAACCAAAGTTGCTTTCGCAATTACTTAATATTGCCTCTGCGATTAAATCAAAGATTGCTTCCGTGATATCCCAAATTTTTTGTAATCATTCCAAGTTGATTCGTGTCTAAAAAGTTTTCCGTGACCCTTTTGGCTGCCCACTGGATGTTCAATACAATAAGTCTAAATACATTGTGATGCCCTAAATATGATTGTTGTCACTTGATGACCCAACAATGATTCGATGCCACAGTATGCTATGTTATAATTATTGTTCAGAATGTGGGAATAGAGAAAAGATGCTATGTGTGTTGGAACATGCTTGAGATTGCATGTTATGTTGGAAAAAAATTGTGAATGGGACAATTAATGAATGAGTTCAATAGAATTGATGAGTTGACTCATGCATAGTGGCCTTGTGATTTTGTGACCCTGAAAATGTTGGCTGGTGTTGTGATCAGTCTAGATCATAATTGTTCGGAATAGATTTGGATTTAGTATTGTTGGGAATGGCTTTATTTCTGACTGATATATGCCTCTACCACCACAGAATAAGATGTATCATGACCCTTTCCATAGGATAGCAATTAGTCTATCTATGAGTATTGGGTAGTGCTGAGACTTAGCTAGGAGTCATGTCTTATTGCTAGGAGACTCGAGTGTCACTTTTATGGTGATGTTTTGTTGGGTAGTGAGATTTTTGGAAATGGTTGTCGGATACCTTTGTTGGAAAATTGCTCAGTCAGGTAATGATTCAGACTAAACGGATGATAATTATATTGTGGGTAAATGAATTTGGCAAGAGAATGTTGTGACTTAGAACATGGAATGATAATTATGATTGGTTAGATAGAAATCATGTGTGGCTATTATAATTTGGTTGCTAATCTGAAAGTTCTTGGGATATGTTGTCGGCGACTCAGATAAAGTAGAAAATCTATGCCTTGACCCCAAGGTGTGATAGATGCTAATCCATCTTGACCACCAAATGATAGAATCAGTAAAGTACGAGTTCGTTCTTGATAAGATAGGTAGTCATTGCATATATATATATATATATATATATATATATATATATATATATATATATATATATATATATATATATATATATATATATGTATGCTCGAGGATTTGAATTGTATCACAAAAGTAACAAATAGTGACTCTGAATCCTTGTCATGTAGAGAATGGTTAATTGTTACATGAACATCAGAATAGAATGGAATGAATTACTTGACCCCTACAATATGAGATTTTACGAATGTTCGTATGAGATTTTGATGGCTGGAAAACAAATCGGAATGAGAATCACAAAATATGTTGGATAATGATGTAAGCCCATTTTCCTACTTTTTAAATTTTTTATTTATTTTGTTTATTTTAAATATTTTTTATTTTGAAAATTAATTCTTATTTTTAAATTCTATTATGGATATTTTGAAAGGAAAAGAGATTTGTCAAATTTATTTTAAAAGATATTTATGTTTACAAAAATATACTTCTAGGATTATTTAACTTAATATTATTATTTATGATTTGAATTTATAAAATATATTTTTGAAGTATTTGAATTACTACCCTCACTTATTTGGAAACTAATTTAAATATTATTATATTATATTTTAAATTTATTATTGATTTAGATTTGGCCAATCAAATCTAGGATTGTATTTTATTTAAAGTTTTATGGAAAGATATGTTTATTAAATTATTATTCTTATTCCTATTGTGATCAATCTTGATTATATTTGATTAATCTATTATTGATTGTTTTAAATTTATGGAAATGTTGATTGTATATCATAATTATTCCCTAATTAGGAAATTGAGTCAGCCTCTATCTATTTAAAGAGTCCTTATTCTTCTTCCAAAACCAAAATCCTTCCACTCTTAATCATAATTAAGTAATGACTATCATTTATATAAACCTATTGAACCTATGTCATCTTCCATAATTTCTTTTCTCAAAATTCTCTCTTTTTCGTCCAAAATAAGTCAAAATTCGTCATAAATTCAGCCTCATTTTTTTTGAAGCTATATCAACATCGCGAGGCCGTTGCAACCAACACCAGACTCCGTTTCACCCCCAGTTTTTGTTAGAACCATATCGAGGTTAGGTTTCCAAATCTATAATTTATTTTCTGTAGTTATGAAATGTGAATTTCTGGAAAATTGTTTGAGTGTTAGTTGTCCAACATATCGACATGTTTTACTATTTTTGAGATTTTGGGAGATCCCGAACTTCGTTTTGTGAACCAATTAATGTTTTGGAAAGCTGACACATAGGTTTATAGCATACTAATTTTCTAGAAATTAATAAAATAGTTTAATATTTTGTTTAATTTGTAGAACCCATAGATGGCCGATGATTCATCGAATTAGTAGCGGCTAGCCATAATTATAACAACTTTCAACCAAATCGAGATTGTGTCACACACGTCGATTGCAACTTAGAGGCAAGTACTCTATTGCTTTATGTGTTTATTACATTATAATGTTATCTCTCCTTGTGTTCCATTGAGTATCTTGTTGAGACACGATTGCGACACGATAGGCTTGATTGTATTATTGCTCGATTATTGACTGTTTAGTGAGTTGAAAGGGGAAATGTCTATTAGATATGAGAACAAACCCCAATGAATATTAATGTGGATAGCTAGGTCATACACCTCATGTATGGGTTAGCCGTATCAAAAATATGGATAGCCATCGTATGATGTACCGTATTAGTCCAGCCGTTCACATGTGGAAAGGTATTTCAAAGCACTGTTTGGTTAAGTTCTACTTGTTCATGTACATGTTCCAGTTGTCTTGTTCATACATGTTCCTGCTAGTAGTTTCTTGTACATATTATCGTTTCCAGTTATGTTCTTTTACTGTTACATTGCATCTTAATTGTCTAGATTTATTTTGTATTAAGTTACATAAATGCAATAGGATTGTATTTTGCTCATTTTCTGACTAGATCGTTGCAGGTGACTTGCCATTCTTCCTACTTTTGCGCTATGGACCATACAGGTGGAAATAGATATCTTGAAGGCCAAAACCTAGAGACAAATTAGATAGTTGAGTGTTTATTTAGTTGTCTTTTCTATAATTTGTGAGACATTGTATTTGGTTAAATAGAAATCTTGTAAATTTTATAATTGATTTAGAAACGTGAGTGAGCAATAAAATGATTATTTTATGAGCACTTGTTATTGCGGGCTAGACAGCATTCTACTGCCGATATTGCGGCGTAGGCTGGACTTGCGCACGCACTCGCATCCCGAAAAGTGAGTACGGGTCATGACAAATGCTGGTAGATGATGTGACGATATAGATGACTGTCAGTTGAAATATCGAGTGTGGGGTATAACTTAGTAATATGACTTTGTGATATAGACCGAAGTATGTTGATATTTGCAGATCAGTAACATGGTTATATGATCATTAGATGTTAAATGTAGAAAATTGCTAAATTTGAGATATTGTATATGACATGCTTTATTAGATCATGATGGTGCGATACGAATAAGTTGACGGTTAACATGAATCGATGATTTTGTTTAGACTATATCGGAATGGATATGGATACAACAAAAGTAAGGAATCGATTGATGGAATTTGGAGCAAGAGATTTTTAAATAAAATGGATCATTGGAAAATTTACATGATGGATTAGATTTCTGAGAATTGTATGTCGGGTTGGGATTTAGACCGTAATATTTTTGGATCGATCTTAGTTGATCATTGGATAAGTCTAGAATGAGCCTATGTGGGAGTTAGTTCCTTGAGGATGACCATAGATAAACTTGACCCTAGATACCGTGGGCTGCATACCAAATTGTCGACATAGTTGACAATGGCGATTAGTTGTTCGGATTGAGTTTATGCCCATAGGTTTGGGTTGAGTTCCTTGGAACTACTTGTTGACTGTTGGCCTTAAAAGAATAAGAAATTAGTATGGTCCCTAGTATCCGTCCACTCTAGGGGAGTTACCTAAATAATTAGGGTTAGCTATCAGTATAGCTAGCCCTAGAGACTTGACCGAATAATAGGGTGACCATTAGCGACCCATAGGATGACCCTTTTGGTATTGAACAAGAGATGGTGGTGATGAGTATAATTTAAGGAAGTATATGTTGCAACGGGAGCCTTGGAGATGTTTGACACTTGTGAAGTAATGTGTCGGCCTTAAACAGGAATTGCAATTATGGGGTGAGACTTAAGTTGTACGTATCGAGAAGTGAACTGTTCCATAAGGACGTTGCTCAGAAGGTTGATTGATGATTTCATTGGCGGAGAGGAAAATTGAAATAAGTCATCGAGGGATGAATGTCGTGTTGGATGGAATGTATGCATGGAATTATGTTTTTAGCTCGAGTAATTGATAATGAATGGCCTTCGGATTGGATCTTTTAGAAATGATGAATCGCCTTGGTGTACAATGTTGTTGGATTCGGAAAGTTATTTAATAGTTAGAAATCTATGGGATCATTCATGATACTCAATGTGAATCGAAATCAAGTAATAGTTGGTTGCATTCGTAATTTGAGTAAATGACAGATGAACAGATTGAAACCTTGTAATAAGATATTAAAATACTTAATAGAGATGAAAGGATTGGTATTGAGATTGGAGGGAATGAAATTACATATTGATTATTATGAACTCTTAATATGGTTGGCTCAAGTTAGATCCTTGGTTCAAATGTTCGAAACATTGTGCTTGTATCAGTAACTTATCTGAGTAATCCCTAATGTTAAATGTTGGTGGTTTAGAAGATAGCTGTTATGGGCAATGAACGGAGCAATAAGTAAATCAAAGGGATGCTGATAGATTTTGAGAACACATAGATCAAGAATTGATATTTAATGTGTGCAAGTCAGATTTGGAGAAAAAAGTTATACTTGTAGGTTGTTGAATCGCACTAGCACAGACGCTGGCTGAAATGCATATATTTTGGAAATGCCTAAAATATGTGTGTGAATCCAAACGAAGTGGTAGGCTGCGACGAAGATAACACTGTAGGAAGAATGTTGGTGAATCAATAAGAAGTCACAAGTATTTTGGAAAGTAAAAAGAAGAATTGAATCATTGGTACATGAATCTGTGCCAATGGATCAGAAATAGTTAAATTGTCGAGAGTGCTGAATCAAAATATTGAAAAGAAGTCGAATGATTAACTTGTTGTGACTAAATGAATTAGTAGAATGTATTGTTCTCTTAATTTTTGCGGACGAAACTTTTTTCGAGTGATATATTATGCAATGTCCCGCTCCGCATGAGGCATTTGGTTGACTTTTTGGATTCGATCAAAATGTTGGATCGTGACTTGGGTTGGAATATCAAAAGAATTGAAAATGATGCAGTCTTTCTTAACTGGCCGAATGAAATGACTTACGGAACATGGCTCGATGGTGTGGTTATGTCAAGTGGGGAATATGATGCTTTATGTCATGACAATCTCTGGAGGACCCGTTGAGCATATATGTGACCGGAACAGGAAGACCCTTTATGGAAGTGAGTGGAACTGTCCCTTCTTTCCTACTCCTTCATGCTTAATAAAATAGAGTATTGTGTTACTATATAATATCCCTGAATGTCCCATGATTTAGTTGCTGACTTAATAGAGATGCTTATATTGGCTAATGTCGAGATAAAAACACGTAAACATGAACTGTCACGGTGAATCACATACTAGAAATGAATTGATATTGTTGTCCATGTCTAATGCTGTTGAAATTTATGACACATTTGAATAATGAACTTCCTATGTGAATGATACATAAGAAATGAACTGGCAATGCTATTGACACAATAAAATAAATGATGAATGTCCCTATGAGAAATGGAATGTTGTTTATTCCTTATTGAAAGGAATGATGTGAAAAATATTATGATGTGACGGAATAAGAATGTGAAATGGTGAGGCTTGGGATCGTTAAGATCACCAAATATGGAAATAATAGAAATGATTAGTCGTTGAATACAACTTGGATTTGAGTGAGATGATGAACTGTTGGCTTGCTTACTTTCAGTTATTTTACAATACACTTTGTGTTTATCGAGTCGGACACACATTTGCATGGTCATGGACGTACTTGTGCACAAGTTCGAGTAAGTTTCCTCGAACGATGCTTGGGACACTGGGACTGATTCAATCCAGGAGGAAACATTGGTCATGCTTTAGTGGTACAAGGTATTGCGGGTCATTCAACTAGGCTTGCAACCTACTCTGGAATGGTGCATCGTAATACCGGTTGGAAAGTCCTTTATGGTGCAGTGTCACCAATGACCACTAGTCGAATGCATGCTAATGAATATTTTGTGCATGCAGAGTAAGTATATCATAAAAAAGGTACAAAGGAGTCGACTATCGATAAAAGATCACTTAAATGTGATATATTTATCATACATGTTGAATTCAACTTTGATGCTTAACATGTTAAATACAGTATGCTACAATGTCCTTTACATGAATAATGCTATAACATGTTTACCTGCTTCACTATGATACTGCACATGAACTTTTAACTGATGTTAGGCCCAAATAGAAAGATCATGTTAATAAATATTTGCTCACATGACTACTTAGTGTTGGTTTAGGCGAGTGGGGTGTTCCGCTCTCCAGTATACGACAATGTACTGACCTACATTGTGGGCACTCTTTTTAGGTGCTCGTGTTTGGAAAGTTCTGTAAGTACCCTGATTTTTAGAAATTATTTTTATTTATTTTAGATTATTTTTCTTTATTAAAATAGATTTTTATATTTAATTATTACTATTGATGTAGTTTTCCGTAGCTTTGACTTATGGAGCATAAGAAGGGCAAATCTTTCGAAACGTTCTTCATGAGTTTTGAAGTAGATAAATCCATCTTCAATTTTCTATATCATGTCACATCGAAACTTGTTTTCTAACATTCTTTTGACCTCGCACATTTTTGGGTCAATTTAGGCTAATTTATTGTTTACCGTAATTCTAGACTAACTTTTCACATGAGTTCAGAACTCGATATCGATCAAAACCATTTGACCCAATATATAATTTTGACCCATTTTAAGCCAACGACACAAATACCAAGGGTGTGCTACTCAATCGAGTTCCCATGTGCTATTCATTTGTGAATGACACAAGAGACTCATTGGTTGATTTTTCGAGTTCAATTTGACTAGAAAATATAGTTGAACCCTAACCTAGCTAACCCCACTTGGTAGAGCTATGTTAGGTTGCCATAAAATAGTAGAATTATTTTGGAATGTTATACAGCCAAATAGGTTTAAATACAGTTTGGTATATATATATATGATTATATTTATAATAGTCTAATACTATATGGCCTTAGTCATGATTAAGTTTGGGGTGCATATTGACTAGGAATTGTGGCACAGATAGTGTAACTGTATGCCTTGACTAAGGTATTAGTCATGCTAGGGAAGGCCTAGCCATAGCGGTGTCCCAGCTAGGAAAATAAGTCATATTTGTGACTTGACCCTAAAAGTGGTTTAAATATTAATTATTAAGACTTTTAATTTTCTAGGAAACCCGGTTAGACCGAATTAGTCCGGACCTGACCCGAACCAAACACAAACCTATGTAGTCGGATAGTGTGTCTAAGAAAGTCCACGTAGATGTATGTTGTATTAGTAATTTATTTTAATGATTTAATGCACAATTTTATAAATGATTGAGGATATATAATAAAAATGTTATTGCTATTAAATTAATACTTAATTTTGGAGATAGCACAAATAAGTTTCCTAAAAACAACTTGGTGCATTTTTGGGCTAAATATATTTGTATGTATGCCTATTAAATAAATGTATATATAAGGTTATTATTAATTGTAAAGGTTGGTATATATAAATATAGCCCGATAAATAGAATTAGTTAGATAAATTGTAAATATATTCTATGACCACTTGTTTACTATTTTATAAATATTACTAATGGATATTACTTATACTTTTTCTATATATATATATATTTTTTTTTACTTACTCTTTTTCTATATATATTAATTATACTTTTTCTATATATATATATATATATATATATATATATATATATATATATATATATTCATTCAAAAAAAAAAAATATATATATTCATTCAAAACAAGATAGTCCAAAAAGTTTCCGTACATTCTCAAAACATGATAACCTAAGTTCCCTTTCTTCATGTTTGCAAGCTATTATGGCCTTGCCTATTTGTCTCTGCACTTCGAAACAAAATTGTCGTCCCGAATACATATATATTTTATATACTTTATATATATACTTTATATATACTTTTTCTATATAGATTTTATATACTTTATATATATATATATATATATATATATATATATATATATATATATATATATATATATATATATATATATATATATATATATAATCAAACCCCCATTTTTATTCATTCAAGGCGCAAAATGTCGAAGCCTTTACAAGTAAGAGCAAAAAAGCAAAATACAACAAGAAAGGGGGAAGCCTCTCCTAGCAAAAAGAACATGAGGACATATGACCCACGTGGTGGCAGCTGCAACCCAGGTGGCCAGTGTCACGCCCCAATTTCGTAGAATCGATAGTCGTCCCCCGGGCGTGATGCCGTGCAATCCTAAGTTGCGATCGCACAAGGCATAGTCATAAGGTTATCCGAAACACAACATCAAGTTAGAGTACGCAGAGAAATTGAATGACACATTTGAAATAGAAATAGACTTTTTCATTGATGATAATAAAACTTTACATAGACTCCTTTACAATCATTGCCGCGCGGGCTACAACATGACTCGACTTACAAAATGAACGCCGATGAGATAGTCGTTCCATACATTACATCCCTTTTTACAAGCAAAAACTATTACACATTTCTACCTGCTATCGAGGCGAGTCGAGTCGTCATCTTCTTTTGGACTGAGTGCGAGTCTTCTTCAAAAGGAATCCAGAAACAAGCCTTTACACGCGGACGAGGCTTCAAAAGGGTTCACTTCGCCTTGAGCTTTCAAGTGGCACGCCCTTCGTAGTTCGGGGTACCTACGTGGAGAGCTAGGATCAGTACATTACACTTTGTACTGGTGCGTGGCTATTTAAGTTCCAAGCTCTCATTTGGTTGAAGAGTTTAAATGACTTGAAGTATGAATGTTTCTAACCATCCTAATGAATTGCAAACAAGCATATGACAAGCATAGTGAAATTTATGTTAAAACTTACCGACGGCGACCCGTGCCGCGCCTTATGAAACTTCCATGTTCTTCCCTGTCAATTGTTATCATTTCCATACCAAGTGCAATATTTCGTGTGTTGGTCACTGACTCCCAGAGCCAACGTGGACTCCTCTAGATTTTGTTAGACGGGGTCCTTTCAGCGCGAGTAGCGAGCCCCGCTGCAAGTCCTCGCCTAACCCGTGCCCAGCACAGCTAATTATTTGTTTCCTTTTTCGACCGTAACGGTTCCGTGGCCTCGGGTTGCCGTGCGGGAAAACGCTCACATTGTCGATAAGTTGTCCATGACCGTGCAAAGACCATTTTCTTCTTTTAGTTATTAAGATATAGCCTACATTCTCTTTAAAAACTCAATCATTTTACCGTGCCCGTGCCCTTGCATTCAATCTTTAATCCGCAACAACACTATCGATTTACCAAAGAAGGGGTCAAGAAGAGAAGGGTCAGCCACTCACCTTGAGTTTACTTCGGCGAGAGGACTTGTTGGTCGCGCTAGACGTCGCCTACGCGATTACCTGAAATCGCACAAGCAACCGATTATAACACTGTATTATTCAAGGAGTTCGATAGGAAATGCGAGTTCGAAATGCAAGCCATAAAAACCATCGAAAACATTCACGAAAGCGCATTCAGAAAACAAAGCCAAAACCAACGCAAGCGGCGTGAAAAGCAGAGCAACGGGAGGTCTTTCCCGACTCAGCCGCAGAGTCAATCCTCGAGGCGCAACCCGCTGAATATGGGACTTGGTTCCGTAGAAGACATTCCATAACGAGGAATGGATCTTAATTCAACCGTTCCCGTTCGATCGACTCGGTCGATCCCGACCTATTGGTCCCGACCGAATCGATAGCGACAGTGTTCCTTTCTCGCGCACCCCGTGGACAGAGTACGGGGCACGATGTAGGGACGGGGCACTACACCATAACCAACTAAGAAAAAGTTTCGTCCTCGAAACTTAAAATAGAACCTACCTCTACGAGAACAACGAAGGGAACTTCTCCTTCATTTCTGACTCAAGCTCCCACGTCGACTCCTCGACTGAATGGTTTCTCCAGAGGACGCGGACGAAGGGAATAGCACGGTTGCGGATAAGTTTATTCTTGTGCTCCAAGATTTGCACCGGCTCTTTGACATATGACAAGTCCGCCTTCAGGTCCAGCTTACCCAAATCCACAACATGGCTTGGATCATGCACGTACTTCCTCAATTGCGATACGTGGAAGACGTTATGTACCTCTGACAACGCAGGCGGCAAGGCAATTTGGTAAGCTATCGGGGCGACTCGCTTCAATATTTTGAACGGGCCAACAAATCTTGGGCTCAATTTCCCCTTCGTACTGAACCTGGAAACTCCACGCATAGGCATCACCTTCAGGAATACATGGTCACCTTCCGAGAACTCGAGGGGGCGTCGGTGCGTGTCAGCATAGCTTTTCTGCCGGCTTTGTGCTATCTTCAATCTTTCTCGTATCAACTTGACCTTCTGCACAGTCTGCTCCACCAGCTCCGGACCAAGTATCTGCCGTTTCCCGACTTTATCCCAGCAAATGGGCGATCTACACTTCCGGCCGTACAAAGCTTCATACGGCGCCATTTGGATGCTGGACTGATAGCTGTTGTTGTATGCAAACTCGGCCAGCGATAGATGGACGTCCCAACTTGACTTCAAGTCGATCGCACAGAGTCGTAACATGTCTTCGAGAATTTGGTTCACCCGCTCTGTTTGGCCGTCAGTCTGAGGATGATAAGCTGAGCTGAACTTCAACTTGGTCCCCAGTGCTGAATGAAGACTACTCCAGAAGCGCGCTACGAACCGTCCATCCCGATCCGAGACGATAGAAATTGGGACCCCGTGCAGCCGAACTATTTTATCAAGGTATATCTGAGCAAGACGGTCGACGCTCCAAGTAACTTTGATGGCGATAAAGTGCGCTGACTTGGTTAGTCGATCGAGATGACCCAGACGGCGTCGTTTCTCCGCGGCGTCCTCGGCAAGCCAACAACGAAGTCCATAGTGATGTGATCCCACTTCCACTCTAGAATGGCGAGGTTCTGCATCTCCCCGCCCGGTCGCTGGTGCTCGGCTTTGACTTGCTGACAGGCCATATATTTTGACACAAAGAGCGCTACGTCCTTCTTCATGCCGTGCCACCAAAAGACAACGCGGAGGTCCTTATACATCTTAGTGCTGCCAGGATGCAAGAAATATTTTGCATAGTGCGCCTCTGTCATTATCTTCTTTCTAAGTTCTACGTCGTCCAGTACGTATAGCCGTCCCTTCACGCGCAACACTCCCGACTCGTCCTCTGCAAAGTCGGACGCTTTCCCTGTCGATATCAGCTTTCGCATCTTCTCCAGGTATGGGTCGTCCTTCTGTGCAGACTTGATCCTCTCCAGTAGGCTCGGTTCCACCCACAGTTGTGCTAGTTTCACGTCTCTGAAACGAACTCGGAGTTCGATGCCCATTCCTTCCAAGTCATGCAGAAGTCGATCGTTGATGCATAACGAAGCTAAGTACTTCCGGCTCAGCGCATCCGCTACCACATTTTCCTTGCCCGGCGTATAGTCGATTGATAAGTCATAGTCTTTGATCAGCTCGAGCCATCGTCTCTGCCGCAAATTCAATTCTTTCTGGGTGAAGAGATACTTGAGGCTTTTGTGGTCCGTATAAATCCTGCACGCCACGCCATAGAGATAGTGACGCCACAGCTTCAACGCAAACACAATCGCCGCTAATTCTAGGTCATGTGTGGGGTAGTTCTTCTCGTGCGGCTTCAACTGCCGGGAAGCAAAAGATATCACCTTATTCCGCTGTATGAGCACACACCCCAAGTCCTGGGCAGAAGCATCGCTGAAGATCTGAAATCCCTCCGTCCCTTCAGGAAGAGCAAGTATCGGGGCCGAAACGAGCCATTGTTTGAGCTCCTAGAAGGAAGCTTCACAGTCGTCTGACCACTTGAATGTGACTCCTTTCTGGGTGAGGTGAGTCAACTGCGATGCAATCTTCGCGAAGTCCTTCACGAAGCGTCGGTAGTATCCCGCCAAGCCTAGAAAGCTTCGAATTTCGCTAACTGATGCGGGCCGTTTCCAATCAGCAACTGCCTCGACTTTCTTCGGATCGACTGCGATGCCCACGGCGGAGATGATGTGCCCAAGGAATAAGACGCTGTTCAGCCAGAACTCGCACTTGCTCATCTTTGCATACAACTGATTCTCTCGAAGGGTTTGGAGTACCGTCCGCAGATGCTCTGTATGTTGCGCTCGATCCTTCGAGTAGACGAGGATGTCGTCGATGAAGACTACTACGAACTTGTCAACGAACGGACGGAACACTCGATTCATTAGATCCATGAAGACGGCAGGGGCGTTTGTCAGACCGAACGGCATTACCAAGAACTCGTAGTGGCCGTAACGAGTACGGAAGGCAGACTTCGGCACGTCATCTGGCTTGACTTTGAGTTGGTGATAACCCGATCGTAGATCAATCTTTGAAAACACCGTTGCACCTTGGAGTTGGTCGAACAAGTCGTCGATGCGGGGCAGGGGGTATTTGTTTCGGACGGTAGCTTTATTCAATTCCCGATAGTCGATGCAGAGTTGCATCGATCCATCCTTCTTCTTCACGAACAGCACGGGTGCACCCCATGGCGAGACACTCGGACGGATAAACCCTCTGTCGAGCAATTCCTGAAGTTGTGCCTTCAATTCTTTCAATTCTGTAGGGGCCATTCTGTACAGAGCCTTCGAGATCGGCCGGGTATCGGGGAATATATCGATGGTGAATTCTATTTCTCGATCGGGCGGCATGCCGGATAGTTCGTCCGGGAACACGTCTGGGAATTCTGCCACAACGTCGGTCTGACCCGCGTTTACACCATCCTGTCGCATGTCTCGAACGGAAGCTAGATAGCCTTCGTACCCGGAATGCAGCATCCGTCGAGCAGATATTGCGGAGATCACCATACAGGTCGGCGACGCCTCACCACACGAGTAGCAGAATTCAGGCACTCCAGGTATGCAGAATGTGACCTTCTTTTCAGCGCAGTCTATGGTTGCGTTGCACGGCCCGAGCCAATCCATTCCCAGAATGATGTCAAAGTCCTTCATGTCTAGAACTATCACGTCCAGACCGATCTTTTGACCGCCGATATAGATATTCCTGCCGGCACAAGCTAAGTTTGTGAGAATTGGTGTGCCCGAAGGCGTGCTTACGCTAAGGTCGAGATCTAATGATATTACAGGGAATTTGTGCTCGGCGGCAAAGTCCGTCGATATAAAACTATGTGAAGCGCCTGAATCAAATAACACACGAGCAGGCACATTATTGAATTTTAGTATACCTGACACTACTGTATCTGATGCCAGCGCTTCATCTCGAGTAATGGCGTAGACGCGGCCCTGAGTGTTGGGGCGACGATCTTGGCCATTTTGTGGTACAGGTTGAGTGGGCGGAGGAGGTCGGGGCGCCTGCCCTCGATTCTCTTAGCGATATTGTTGTGGTGGTGCATTACGAGTCTGTCGAAAGCTTGAGCAGTTATGAGCCCTGTGACCTGTCACGCCCCAGAACCAGAATACTGGAGAGCGGGGGAATGACTCAGCCAGCTACGTATTACGGGTAGATGAATATCGTATAATACGATCAATGCTGTCTAACCAGACGAGGGGGTGCATACTACATGAAAGTCTTACTATGGTCACTTCACATCTATTGTCTCAATCATTCAAACAAGAAGCAAAAATAGAGAACATATAAGATAAAGCAGTAAGGCGTCCCAAACGCTTAGTCAAAATATTCTTGAGATCTGGCTTTACAAAACATAGCCAGATGGTATAGTAACATATACACAATTGTTATCAGCTGCAGTCTGACTTTAGTAACAATTATGCAAAAGTAAGTACAAGACAATCCGACTAACATATCGGTGCCAAACGGCTAAGTATGATGTAAATAACAAAACGAGCGGTGAAGTAAGGAACCCACTCGAGTCCTCCTGCGATCATTCCCCTAGTATTGACCATCTTGGAGGTAGAAGTAAGCTGGATCCTCGAGGACTGGCTCTAAATCTGGCCATGCAAAACCAGAGAGGTTAGACCTCTAATAGCAAGTACCACAAGGGAGCACGATATGAAGGATTAAACCAGTAAGTAAGAGAATATAATAATAGATCTCTGCTTTCTACTAGGATTCACATAACATCACGACACTTCGAACCAACCTCCCAACCAAACAAGGACAGAAGTTGGCCTGTCATGTCCTGACATTCTGATCATCTCAGTTAGGCAACAGAGTAGGTACAGTACACAAACAATCATCTTAAATGGTCAATCAACTCCTACGGCTTGCTATTGTGAGTCCCAAGTTATCCTGGAATTACGCAAATAGGGATTCCTCAGTTCTTACTATGTGCGAGCAAGGCTAGTCTATCCAATCAATCAATTGCGCCAATCATGTAATTAGACGAGTCCCAGCGGGACGCCCGCCGTTAATATAGCATGTACAATTTAATAATATAAGCAGATACCGTTCCCTGCCCGTGTGACAGATTTAGAGTATCTGTGGGAACCAGCCGGCCTGTCGGGCACTACTAGTCCCAAGAGGGCTGCCATGTAAGAACTCGAAAATCCATTCTCTCCATGCAATCATTATTTTATTTAACTTAATAGTCTCTACGTTGAGTGAAGTCTCATGCCGTGGATCATGGTCATTCAAATGAGTACTTTTGTACTGGGTACGATATACGCAACTCTACAACGATACCCGTGCGGCTAGGTTGTAGGTCTTACATAGCGTAATGCAACAATCAAGTCTAACCACGGAGTCATCATGCCTTGACCATAAAGTACACATGCTAAGATAAATAAATAAATAAATAAATAATTTAAAGCCTGCATGTGCCTGTATGCCAATATTCGGGATCGGCTAATCGAGTACAATAGTTCATAACATGAACGTGTCTCATTCAATCAATTCAATAAGACGACTAGCCAGTCTCTTAGTTCCAACTAGGAACGCATGATCAATTATTAGTCAATGTCACAATCATTATCAATGGTGACAAGGCATGAAAGTCAATTAGTGTTACATGGGGTTGAGTCTATAACTCTCAGGGTTAAGTTCCAGCCTTACTGGGTATCTATAAACCAATCAAGACACAAGGCGTATTCCACATAACAATCTGTATTATAAATATTAACATATCATGATTTATCAAGTTCATGTAAAAAGGCGTAAGGATATAATAAAAAAATTATCATGCCATCATTAAATGAATAAGTTATAGAGCAAATAAAAACACCCAGGTTAGGAAGTCACGCCAACAAGTCTACGCTAAGGCCAACAAGTCACGCTAAGTCTAGTAGGTAGGAGTGAGCGTGAAAAGTGGTTCACGTTGGCACGCACAGCGTGAGCGTGAAGGAAAATTCACGTACTCATAACGTGAGCGTGAAAAGTAACTCACACACGCACAGCGTGAGCGTGAAAAGTGAGCGTGGAAAGTGAGCGTAGAAAATGATAAGAAATTCACGCACTCATAGATGTGCGTGACTAAAAATTCACGCACGCATGTAAGGACGTGAGCGTGACTGAAAATTCACGCACTCTCGTCAAGACGTGTGCGTGACTGAAAATACACGCAAGCACGTAAAGACGTGCGTGTGACTAAAAATACACGCAGACACGTAAGAACGTGAGCGTGACTAAAATACACGCAGACACGTAAGAACGTGTGCGTGACTAAAAAATACACGCAGACACGTAAGAACGTGTGCGTGACTAAAAATACACGCAGACATGTAAGAACGTGTGCGTGACTAAAAATACACGCAGACACGTAAGAACGTGTGCATGACTAAAAATACACGCAGACACGTAAGAACGTGTGCGTGACTCAGGAACCTTCGTCCCAAGCCAGAAATGAAGTTCCCATGGTTCAGAACCCATGGACAACAGAGAATACACGCCAAGTTGGGAGATCAAACCCATGGTCAACCGAAAACACAAAAACTTAGATCTGGGAGAAACAAGCCAACGAAATCAAAAATACTAAGTACTAAACTCTCTCAGGATCATGAGAGGAAGAATAATAAACCATAAAAATGGTTCTCCAAGCAAGAAGCAAGATTGCACTTGCCTGCTGCTACTGCTGGTAGGTGGAGAAGTAATGAGAGGAAGAAGAAGAAGTAATGGTGAAGAATGAAAGTTATGAGGAGAGAGAATGAGATGGAAGCTTTAAATAGGAAGGGTGGTGGTAGGTGGGGTTATTGGGTCGGGTTTGTTCGGATCCAACCAAGGCAACCCGAAAGCAAGACAGAGAGGTTAAAAGCAGAAAAATAAATGCAGGAATAAAATTGCAGGAATAAAATTGCAGGAAATAAAATACAAAAAATTAATTAACATAAAATTAAAGGAATTTAAATACAGGATAATACATGATAAATACTAAATAAATATACATGAGTTGTACATGTATAAAAATATGTATTCTGGGAACGGGGAGTGACATCTCTACCCACCTTAGAAAAATTTCGTCCTCGGAATTTCAAATCCAAGCAGGTAGAAATATCGGAGCTAAACTAATACAAGTAATTCTAGTGAGCAAGTAGTCATTTTTACCATGTCAAAAGCAAGTACTATATATATAAATTCATCAATCCACGATATCAAGTAGCTCTACCCATAAGGTGACAAGCATAAAGAATCAGGACAATCAAGGTATACAGAAAGAGATATACCTTGTGAGTCAAACATGTGTGGATACCGTGATCGGATATCATCCTCACGTTCCCACGTTGACTCTCCTAAGGAGTGATGACCCCAAGCAACACGAATAAGACTAATTATTCGGTTCTTGAGTATCTTCTCTCTTTGGTCCAAAATGGACACAGGCTGTTCCTCGTAAGACAGGTTGGTACCAACAACCAGCTCAGAATGATCGAGGATATGACTTGGGTCCGATACATACCTACGTAATTGAGATACATGAAACACGTCATGCACCACTCGTAATGAAGGTGGAAGGGATAAACGATAAGCAACATCGCCTATCCGATCAAGGATAACAAATGGGCCCACGTACCGCGGACTCAATTTCCCGCGAACGCCAAATCTAATGACCCCACGAGTAGGTGAGATCCGCAAGAATACGTGGTCCCCAACAGAGAACTCTAACGGCCTACGATGCTGGTCCGCCCAATGACGATGCCGGTCCTGCGTAACTCGAAGTCGCTCTTTAATTCCCTTAACCACTTCAACCGTCAGAACAATCATTTCTGGGCCTAACATCTTCCTCTCCCCGATATCATCCCATACAAGTGGCGACCTGCACTTCTTACCATATAATGCTTCAAATGGTGCAATCTGGATACTGGCTTGATAACTATTGTTGTATGAGAACTCGACTAAGTGCAGGTGACTCTCCCAAGACCCTCCAAAATCTAGAGTGCAAGCTCGCAACATATCTTCTAAAGTCTGAATCGTTCTTTCTGATTGCTCATCCGTCTGCGGATGGTAGGCCGTGCTAAACCTTAACTTGGTACCCAGACTATGATGTAAGCTCTTCCAGAAATGTGAGGTAATGCGGGTATCTCGATCCGACACAATACTGACAGGGACTCCATGCTGCCTGACTATCTGTTGCATATACAACTCTGCCAACTTTTCTGTAGATTGCCCTACTCTGAAAGGAAGAAAATGTGCTACCTTCGTAAGTCGGTCCACTATTACCCAAATAGCGTCCTTACCACTTGGTGATCTCGGTAAACCGGTCACAAAGTCTATTGTAATATGCTCCCATTTCCATTCCGGAATAGGAAGCGGTTGTAATAACCCAGCTAGCCTCTGCTGTTCTGCCTTCACTTGCTGACATACCAAGCAACGGGAAACGAATCTAGCTATCTCCCTCTTCATCCCGTTCCACCAGAAATGTTGCTTGATATCTTGGTACATCTTGGTCCCTCCAGGATGAATAGAATACTGAAAACTGTGAGCTTCTGTCATAACCTCCTGTCTGATATCTCTACTAGGCACACATAGACGTGATCCAAACCTAAGTGTACCATCTTCATGAATTCTCATCTCCTTCCTGAGTCCTGACTCACACTCTGCCCTAAGCTTCTGAATCCTTGGATCTTGTGCCTGAGCTGCCTTGATTCTGCCTACCAAGTTGAATTGAACTTGCAGACTTGTTAGAACTCCTACATCACTAGGAAGTATAACTTTGATGCCCATCTCCTGAAGGTCTTCTAAGATATGCCTCTGTGTTGTCAACATAAATGCGCCGCCTCTCCTGCTAAGAGCGTCTGCTACTACATTCGCCTTGCCTGGATGATACTGAAGCTCCACGTCATAATCCTTAATCAACTCCAACCATCTTCTCTGCCTCATGTTTAGTTCTTTATGAGTAAAGATGTACTTCAGACTTTTATGGTCCGTGTATATATCCACTCGATCACCATATAAGTAATGCCTCCATAGCTTCAGAGCAAACACTACTACCGCTAACTCCAAATCATGAGTTGGGTAATTCTTCTCGTGGTCCCGAAGCTGCCTAGATGCATATGCTATCACCTTCCCATGCTGCATAAGGACACATCCAAGTCCTTTACCTGACGTATCACAATATACTGTAAAACCTTCGAGTCCAACTGGCAATGTAAGAATAGGTGCTGATATCAACTTCTGCTTCAAAGTCTCAAATGATGCCTGACATTCTGCCGACCAAACGAACGGTACATCCTTCCGGGTCAAGCGGGTCATGGGTGCTGAAAGCCTTGCAAAGTCTGACACAAACCTTCTGTAATATCCAACAATCCCAAGAAGCTCCGCACATCTGCTACGGTCTTGGGTACTGGCCAACTTTCTACTGCTTCTATCTTCTTGGGATCTACTGCTACTCCAGCTCCTGATATGATATGACCCAAAAATGAAATGTGATCCGACCAAAACTCACACTTATTGAGCTTGGCATACAACTGGTTCTCTCTCAGAACCTGTAACACTTTCCTGAGGTGGTCTTCATGCTCCTCTTCACTAGTAGAGTATACGAGAATGTCGTCAAGAAACACAACGACAAACTGGTCTAAGTATGGCATAAAGATACGATTCATCAAATCTATGAATATTGCTAGAGCATTGGTCAAACCAAACGGCATTACTAAGAACTCATAATGCCCATACTTCGACCTGAATGCTGTCTTGGGAATATCTTCCTTCCGAACCCTCACCTGATGGTACCCTGAACGAAGATCTATCTTGGAGAAAACTCTAGCTTTGCTCAACTGATCAAATAAGTCGTCGATCTTGGGTAATGGGTACTTGTTCTTCACTGTTGCCGTATTAAGCTTCCTGTAGTCAATGCACAATCTGGATGACCCATCTTTCTTGCCTACAAGTACCACTGGTGCTGCCCATGGTGACACGCTGGCTTGGATGAACTTCTTCTCCTTCAGTTCCTCTATATGCTGGTATACCTTGGCCTGCTCTGAATCCGCCATTCTGTAAACTCGATTTGATATCGGTTTAGTTCCTGGTGCCAATTCTATACTGAACTCAATATCTCTAACCGGTGGTAGACCTGGGAGTTCTTCGGGAAATACATCTAAAAATTCTTCAACTACCTTCGGAATCTGAACTTCTTCCATTGCCGCTATTACTCCCTGCTCTTGCTGAGTTGCCTCCGATCTGACTAAGGTGAACCGCTTCATGCCTGGAATATCAAAAGATACACTTCCTCTACGACAATCTATTATCGCATGACTGTCTTTCAGCCAGTCCATGCCTAAGATAACGTCGAAATTTCCAACAGAAAATTCTATCAACCGGGCGGGTAAGGAATGCCCGCAAACTACAACGCTACATGCTAAAATAACTCTACTAACTCCTACGAGCCCATTACCAGTGAGTATATTCAACCTCCCTAGCAATGCATCGAACACCATCCCTAGTCGTGTCGTAAATTGTGCAGATATAAATGAATGGGATGTTCCCAAATCAAACAATGCTACTGCGGGATATGAGGCGACGAGAATGTTACCTGCCACAACATCTTCCGATGCCAATGCCTCCTCCAAGGACAGAGTGAATGCTTGCCCTCGACCTCCTTGCTGATTTCCATGCTGCGGCCTAGCCTGATGCTGCTGCTGGCCCCTTCCTTGATGATGCTGGGGTGGTCTATGTTGGTGTTGCTGCATCGGCGGCCCCTGCTGCCGAAACATCTGAGCCTGCGGCAGTAACGGATGCTGTGCCAACTGCCTTACTGCCACCGCTGGTCCTCGATACTGGCCTGCCCCTGGTGCTGGCAGAGCAGGAAACTGCTGCCCTGGTCCTCCTGCCCTCGAATTCATGGGACATGTGGTAACCCGATGGTCTGGATTTCCACATATCAGACACAGTCCATTCAATGTCCGACACACATCTCTAGTGTGCCCCATCTTCCCACAATAAGTGCAGCCCGCCGGGGGTTGCTGGTTCTTCCTCTGTTGCTGTTGCTGCTGCCTGGGTGGTGGTACTGGTCCTCGTATCGCCACATCGTGGATACGAATGCCAGTGGATGGTACTGTTGTTCGGGGCACTGCTCTCCCTCCTCCTTCAATCTGACTGTAGGATCTCTTCTGACCCCCAGTCCTCACCGCAAGCCTCTGAATGGTGATCTCATGCCTTCGAGTCGCCGTCAATACTTCGTCAAGAGTTTGGTAATTGTGCCTCTCTATCAATTGCAAGAGTTCAAGATAAAACCCTTGCTGAAACCTCATAGCCCTCTGGCGCTCTGTTGCTACCATCTCTGGGGCGAATCTACTCAATCTGCAGAACTCCGCTGCATAAGCATCTACAGTCTTGCCGGCCTGCCTGAGGTTGATAAATTTCTGTTGTAGCTCAAACTGCGCCACAACTCCATAGTACTTTGTCTTGAATCTTGTAGTAAAATCGTCCCAAGCCACAGGATGTCTGATGCCCACTTCCTCTGATTCCCACCAATCACGTACGAGATCCTGAAGTAACAACTTCACTAGATCCACACGTTCTTCTGTCGGCACCTTAGCTGCTGTCATAATAGCCTCAATATCCTTAAGCCATGCATCTGCTGAGATGGCATCCTCCGTGCCCTCGAAACGGCGGGGGTTGTATTTGCAAAACATGGCTGATGCTCCTGAATCAGTCCTCACTCCTCTTTCCAAAGCTGTCTGTAATCCTTGGTTGAGCAACACATTCTGCTCTTGTAGCTGAGTGTGCATGCGTTGCTGGGCCAACATCTGATGTTGCTGAGTAGCCATCATTCCTCTTATGATCTCCAGAAGGGCTGGTGTGTCCACTTGGGTAGGTAGAACTGTTGGTGGTGGTGGAACATCCGGATACTGTGATTCAGCCGCTGATTCCACTATCACTTCTTCCTGGGTAGCCCCCTGAGGTGAGACTGGCCCTGGTTGCTGACCAACCTGGTCATGTTGCCAATGTTGCCCCTGCTGTTGTCCAGCTCTGACCGATGTGGACGAAGTGCCCCTAAGAAAAGGGACAAGAGAACAATCAAACAACCGGACATGAAGGATCAATGAAGTCAAAGGATACCGGAATGTCAAGCAAGGGTTGAGAATAACGAATCATGAGATCAAGGAGGGAACACGTGTGATTGAGACATCCTATAAATCAAAACACCCTACAAGTCTGAAATCAGACCTGCATGGGCCACCACTAAAACCTTGTCACGCCCCAGAACCAGAATACTGGAGAGCGGGGGAATGACTCAGCCAGCTACGTATTACGGGTAGATGAATATCGTATAATACGATCAATGATGTCTAACCAGACGAGGGGGTGCATACTACATGAAAGTCTTAATATGGTCACTTCACATCTATTGTCTCAATCATTCAAATAAGAAGCAAAAATAGAGAACATGTAAGATAAAGCAGTAAGGCGTCCCAAACGCTTAGTCAAAATATTCTTGAGATCTGGCTTTACAAAACATAGCCAGATGGTATAGTAACATATACACAATTGTTATCAGCTGCAGTCTGACTTTAGTTATAATTATCCAAAAGTAAGTGCAAGACAATCCGACTAATATGTCGGTGCCAAACGGCTAAGTATGATGTAAATAACAAAACGAGCTGTGAATTAAGGAACCCACTCGAGTCCTCCTGCGATCATTCCCCTAGTATTGACCATCTTGGAGGTAGAAGTAAGCTGGATCCTCGAGGACTGGCTCTAAATCTGGCCATACAAAACAGCGAGGTTAGACCTCTAATAACAAGTACCACAAGGGAGCACGATATGAAGGATTAAACCAGTAAGTAAGAGAATATAATAATAGATCTCTGCTTTCCACTAGGATTCACATAACATCACGACACTTCGAACCAACCTCCCAACCAAACAAGGACAGAAGTTGGCCCGTCATGTCCTGACATTACAGTTAGGCAACAGAGTAGGTACAGTACACAAACAATCATCTTGAACGGCCAATCAACTCCTACGGCTTGCTATTGTGAGTCCCAAGTTATCCTGGAATTATGCAAATAGGGATTCCTCAGTTCTTGCTATGTGCGAGCAAGGCTAGTTTATCCAATCAATCAATTGTGCCAATCATGTAATTAGACGAGTCCCAGCGGGACGCCCGCCGTTAATATAGCATGTACAATTTAATAATATAAGCAGATACCGTTCCCTGCCCGTGTGACAGATTTACAGTATCTGTGGGAACCAGCCGGCCTGTCGGGCACTACTAGTCCCAAGAGGGCTGCCATGTAAGAACTCGGGAATCCATTCTCTCCATGCAATCATTATTTTATTTAACTTAATAGTCTCTACGTTGAGTGAAGTCCCATGCCGTGGATCATGGTCATTCAAATAAGTACTTTTGTACGGGATACGATATGCGCAACTCTACAATGATACCCGTGCGGCTAGGTTGTAGGTCTTACATAGCGTAATGCAACAATCAAGTCTAACCACGGAGTCATCATGCCTTGACCATAAAGTACACATGCTGTTTTTATAAGATAAATAAATAACTAAATAAATAAATAAATAATTTAAAGCCTGCATGTACCTGTATGCCAATATTCGGGATCGGCTAATCGAGTACAATAGTTCATAACATGAACGTGTCTCATTCAATCAATTCAATAATACGACTAGCTAGTCTCTTAGTTCCAACTAGGAACGCATGATCAATTATTAGTCAATGTCACAATTATTATCAATGGTGACAAGGCATAAAAGTTAATTAGTGTTACATGGGGTCGAGTCTATAACTCTCAGGGTTAAGTTCCAGCCTTACTGGGTATCCATAAACCAATCAAGACACAAGGCGCATTCCACATAACAATCTGTATTATAAATATTAACATATCATGATTTATCAAGTTCATGCAAAAAGGCGTAAGGATATAATAAAAAAATTATCATGCCATCATTAAATGAATAAGTTATAGAGCAAATAAAAATACCCAGGTCAGGAAGTCACGCCAACAAGTCTATGCTAAGGCCAACAAGTCACGCTAAGTCTAGTAGGTAGGAGTGAGCATGAAAAGTGGTTCACGTTGGCACGCACAGCGTGAGCGTGAAGGGAAATTCACGCACTCATAACGTGAGCGTGAAAAGTAACTCACGCACGCACAGCGTGAGCGTGAAAAGTGAGCGTGGAAAGTGAGCGTGAAAAATGATAAGAAATTCACGCACTCATAGATGTGCGTGACTAAAAATTCATGCACGCATGCAAGGACGTGAGCGTGACTGAAAATTCACACACTCTCGTCAAGACGTATGCGTGACTGAAAATACACGCAGACACGTAAAGACGTGTGCGTGACTGAAAATACACGCAGACACGTAAGAACGTGAGCGTAACTAAAATACACGCAGACACGTAAGAACGTGTTTGTGACTAAAAAATACACGCAGACACGTAAGAACGTGTGCGTGACTAAAAATACACACAGACACGTAAGAACGTGTGCGTGACTAAAAATATACGCAGACACGTAAGAACGTGTGCGTGACTAAAAATACACGCAGACACGTAAGAACGTGTGCGTGACTCAGGAACCTTCGTCCCAAGCCAGAAATGAAGTTCCCATGGTTCAGAACCCATGGACAATCGAGAATACACGCCAAGTTGGGAGATCAAACCCATGGTCAACCGAAAACACAAAAACTTAGATCTGGGAGAAACAAGCCAACGAAATCAAAAATACTAAGTACTAAACTCTCTCAGGATCATGAGAGGAAGAATAATGAACCATAAAAATGGTTCTCCAAGCAAGAAGCAAGATTGCACTTGCCTGCTGCTACTGCTGGTAGGTGGAGAAGTGATGAGAGGAGGAAGAAGAAGTAATGGTGAAGAATGAAAGTTATGAGGAGAGAGAATGAGATGGAAGCTTTAAATAGGAAGGGTGGTGGTAGGTGGGGTTATTGGATCGGGTTTGTTCGGATCCAACCAAGGCAACCCGAAAGCAAGGCAGAGAGGTTAAAAGCAGAAAAATAAATGCAGGAATAAAATACAGGAATAAAATTGCAGGAATAAAATTGCAGGAAATAAAATACAGAAAATTAATTAACATGAAATTAAAGGAATTTAAATACAGGATAATACATGATAAATACTAAATAAATATACATGAGTTGTACATGTATAAAAATACGCATTCTGGGAACGGGGAGTGACATGACCCTTCTGTCCGCAAGCGAAACATTTAATATTACGAAAAAAGCAGTGGCTGGCATAGTGTCCGACTTGTCCGCAATTTGTGCACTTAGGTATCGTCTTCTCACCCTGGTAGCCGCCGTTATTTGGACGCTTTGACGCGTCGTTGTTGCCTCCCATCTGGCTAGGACGTTTGTGATTGGAGTGGTGCACAACGTCGTCAGCACTGGAAGGATACAGGATCTCAAGGCGGAGGGCGTGATTCAGAGCCTCGCCCACGGTCTTGTACTCCGGGACCCCGACATACGCACCTATAGAGTGTTGCAGACCCACTTCGAACCGTCGCACACGGCACTCTTCAGTAGGCAGAAACTGGCCAGCAAATTTTGATAACTTATTGAATTCTGCGGCATATTGTTCCACCGTCCGGCTCCCTTGCTTCAACTGCATGAATTTATTTTCCTTCGCTTGAAGAACGGCTGACGGAAGGTACTGGACTTCAAAAGCTTTGCGGAATGTGGCCCAAGTGATCGGCGCGGTAGTGTTGTTCGGTCGGATCGCACACTTGCGTACGGCCCACCAGTCGTGCACGTTCAACCGTAGTTAAAGTTGTGCACAGGCGACTTGCTTCGATTCTTCAATGCCAAGAAGCTCGAAGTGATCTTCCAGCTCTTCCAACCAGTCGATCGCCATGGAAGGGCCTTCGGTACCGCTGAAGGAAGTACGGCACGCCTTTTTGAATTTTGACACTTCGAAGTTGTACTTTTTCGGTGCCGCTGGTTGACGCTCGGTCTCCTCCGTATCGACTTCAGTGGGTTGGATCGTCGGCACGGTAGCAGCAGGTTCGGTGACGGTAGGCGCAGTCGCAGAATTTTCGTTGGTCGCCATTGTCTAGACGATCTGCTGCAGGGTATCTAACTGCTTTTGTTGAAGTTTGGCATGTGCGTCAAAGCGAGCTTCGAAGCGAGCTTCGAATTAGGCCAGTCGTTCCTCTACTTGTTGATGTCGGTTCTCGGACTGGTTCCGCTGTGCCTCCATCATGCGCAGCATCCTTTCGATGGTATCGTTAGAAGGCCCGGCCCGCGGACAATGCGAACTACTAGAGTCGCTTGAAGCGCTCTGTTCTTGCTCGGCCGTGGGTTCCGTCACTTCTGCGATATAAAGGCAAACGCATCAGTCATAAATTATTACGGACTCATTGTATGGAACAACTTATCTCATCGATGCGAGGTCAAAGGTTTGGAACTCTAGACGCGAGGCCAAAGGATGTAAAGCACGGCTCTGATACCATTATATCACGCCCCGATTCCGTAGAATCGATAGTCGTCCCCCGGGCGTGATGCCGTACAATCCTAAGTTGCGATCGCACAAGGCATAGTCATAAGGTTATCCGAAACACAATATCAAGTTAGAGTACGCAGAGAAATTGAATGACACATTTGAAATAGAAATAGATTTTTTCATTGATGATAATAAAACTTTACATAGACTCCTTTACAATCATTGCCGCGCGAGCTACAACATGACTCGACTTACAAAATAAACGCCGATGAGATAGTCGTTCCATACATTACATCCCTTTTTACAAGCAAAAACTATTACATATTTCCACCTGCTATCGAGGCGAGTCGAGTCGTCATCTTCTTTTGGACTGAGTGTGGGTCTTCTTCAAAAGGAATCCAGAAACAAGCCTTTACACGCGGACGAGGCTTCAAAAGGGTTCACTTCGCCTTGAGCTTTCAAGTGGCACGCCCTTCGTGGTTCGGGGTACCTGCGTGGAGAGCGAGGATCAGTATATTACACTTTGTACTGGTGCGTGGCTATTTAAGTTCCAAGCTCTCATTTGGTTGAAGAGTTTAAATGACTTGAAGTATGAATGTTTCTAACCATCCTAATGAATTGTAAACAAACATATGACAAGCATAGTGAAATTTACGTTAAAACTTATCGACGGCGGCCCGCGCCGCGCCTTATGAAACTTACCATGTTCTTTCCTGTCAATTGTTATCATTTCCATACCAAGTGCAATATTTCGTGTGTTGGTCACTGACTTCCAGAGCCATCGTGGACTCCTCTAGCTTTTGTTAGACGGGGTCCTTTCAGCGCGAGTAGCGAGCCCCGCTGCAAGTCCTCGCCTAACCCATGCCCAGCACAGCTAATTACTTGTTTCTTTTTTCGGCCGTAATGGTCCCGTGGCCTCGGGTTACCGTGCGGAAAAATGCTCACCTTGTCGATAAGTTGTCCATGACCGTGCAAAGACCATTTTCTTCTTTTAGTTATTAAGATATAGCCTACATTCTCTTTAAAAACTCAATCATTTTACCGTGCCCGTGCCCTTGCATTCAATCTTTAATCCGTAACAACACTATCGATTTACCAAAGAAGGGGTCAAGAAGAGAAGGGTTAGCCACTCACCTTGAGTTTACTTCGGCGAGAGGACTTGTTGGTCGCGCTAGACGTCGCCTACACGATTACCTGAAATCGCACAAGCAACCGATTCGAACACTGCATTATTCAAAAAGTTTGATAGGAAATGCGAGTTCGAAATGCAAGCCATGAAAACTATCGAAAATATTCACGAAAGCGCATTCAGAAAACAAAGCCAAAACCAATGCAAGCGGCGTGAAAAGCAGAGCAACGGGAGGTCTCTTCCGACTCAGCCGTATAGTCAATCCTCGAGGTGCAACCCGCTGAATATGGGACTTGGTTCCCAAGAAGATATTCCATAACGAGGAATGGATCTTAATTCAACCGTTCCCGTTCGATCGACTCGGTCGATCCTGACCTATCGATCCCGACCGAATCGATAGCGACAGTGTTCCTTTCTCGCGCACCCCATGGACAAAGTACGGAGCATGATGTAGGGATGGGGCACTACAGCCAGAAGACTCCCACCAACCATAACCATGTACTAGGCCCAAAATGCCGATGCCTAAATAAGACACCAATCAAAAAGACGCAAAATTCGAGGAGCTAGGAGAGAAGAGAGTTCCAAAAGAGAAACTGGCCGTGCGAGCAAAACGATATGATCTTTCGGCACTGTCGGAGTACCTCCCTAATTAGTTGGTCGGCAAAGTACTGGTGACCTTCATATCTCGCCTTATTGCGATTCTTCCAGAGGACCCACGTAGCAGCCGCCGTAACGATCTGGTAGCCATGGGAAGTAGAGACCCATTCTGCCAAGAGATCGTTGAAACGCCCACCGTCCTGATGCTGCTCGCAACGCTGAGAGAGGACCCTCCAGACCTGGACAGGTAAATCCCTTTGACAGAAGATATGGTCAGTGGTTTCGGTCTGACGATCCGAGCAGCAATTACACGCAGACGCAAGGCTGAACCCAATGGTGTTGAGATTGTCATCAGTAGGCAACTTCTTACAAAATGCTCTCTAAATAAGGAAGGACCATTTGTTGGGGATTCAGGTTTGCCAGAAGGCCCCGATGGTGGGGGATGGCGCCCCAATACCCCGTACCACTCTTCTCGCCGAGCTGACCGAGAAGGAGCCAGCAGCTTTGGCCGACCACCTTAGCACATCGGGCTCGGGGCCAAGCTTAAGATCGTTGTTGCGAATGCACTCTACTGCCTCTTCTCCAACCCAATTCCGGACCTGATTCCAATTCCAGTCATTTCCTGTTTGGTCCGACAAATCCTTGATCTTGATGTTTCTCGGAGCCGTCAGGAGGCTGGGGAGCAAGGTGTCTCCCGCCCAACGTTCCAGGAAGGTCGAAGATTCGCCATTACCCAGTTGGAGCCTTATTACCGGTTCAGCGATGGAGCAGCCCGTGAGAATACACTGCCAAGGTTCGGAAGATCTGCTGTTGGGATAGCCAGCGATGGGTGTATATATTTGAAGTACCTGGCCTTCATGAATCTAGCCCATAAGTTCTGACTAGTACGAAGCTTCCACCACAGCTTTATCGAGAAGGCATCAATAATGTGGGAGAGTTTAGTGAATCCTAGACTCCCCGTCAGTGGGCCTAGCCATAGAGTCCCAATTGGCCCAGTGATGTCTGTCGTGGCCTTCACTGTGACCCCAGAAGAAATTCGTGATGATGCTCTCAAGCGAAGAGAGAACTTTCTTGGGACGGAGCACGCAGCCAGGGTATAGATGGAGACGGAGGTGAGCACATGTTTGATGAGGATCATCTTACCGCCCGGGAATAGAGTAGCATTGTGCCACCCCTCACTTTTTTTCCTGATTCTGTTAATCAGCTCCTCAAAAATGCCAGCGTTAGATTTGCCGTACACGAGGGGGCAACCAAGGTAGTGGAACGGAGGATGATCGACGGCAAAAGAGGTGATGCTGGATAGGTTGGCCGCATGCTCACTCTTAATGTTGTGATGGGCGTAGATCACACTCTTGGCGGGGTTGACCTTCTGGCCAGAGCACCTGTTGTATTTCTTGAGCGTGTTGTGGACTACCTCCACCGACCCAACGTCCCCAGAGGAGAAAATAATGATGTCGTCGGCGTAGGCCAGATGAGTGATAATCGGACAACCACTGACAGTATGAAAGTGCTGGAAGTTCGGAGCTCTAGTCATACAATTCAACTGTCTACTCAAAGCGTCTGCCGCAATGATGAAGATGGTAGACAATAATGGGTCACCTTACCTAACCCTACGTCTGGATTTGAAGAAACCATCTGCTTGCCCGTTGATGACCGTTGAGAACCAGGAGTTGCTGATCGATCTCCATACTATGTTGGTCCACGTTGCTAAAAATCCGAAGGCCCTGAGAACCCAGATCATGAATTGCCAATCCAGCCTGTCATACGCTTTCTCTATATCCAGTTTGATAGCTATGTTGCCACCCCTCGCTGGGAACTTCATGCAGGTGATGAGCTCATGAGCCAGCATAATATTGTCTTGGATGTTTCTACCCTTGACAAATCCACTCTGCTCAGAGATTATCTTGGAAAGAATTTCGGACATGCGGGAGGCGATGATTTTGGAAATGATCTTATTGGTGAAGGTGCAGAGACTGATAGGGTGGAAATCCCGAAATGTCTCCGGGTTATCTTTTTTGGAGATAAGGATCAAGTTGGCGCTCGATATGGCTCTGGGGTAGGTAGCTCCCTGGAAGAAGGCCGTGACCGCTTCATGGATGTCATACTTGATGATATCCCAGCAGGTATGAAAAAATACCCCCGAAAATCCGTCAGGTCCTGGCGCGCTATGCTCGTCGAGTGCCCACACCGCGTATTTCACCTCGCTCTCGGAGGGGAGGAGTTCCAGCTGGTTGTTGTCGTCGTCGTTGATGAGGTAAGGTATCTCTGCCAGGATGGAGTTGTCTTTGTAGATCGTTTCTTTGGTAAACAACTGGGAGTAGAACTTAGCGGCAGCCACTTGGATACCCCGTTGGTCGTTGATGATGTTCCCTGATTCGTCGGCTATCTGATGCAGGGTTAGTTTCTGTCTGCGACCGTTGACGCAGGCATGAAAATAGCTCGAGTTTTTGTCCCCCTCACTGTCCCATTGTTTTTTGTTTCCAAAAATCGGTCTCAACCTTTAACCGAAATTTGAAAATAGCTTTGGTGAGGTTAAGGGCCGCCCTGGCCGCAGGCGAACGCTCAATCGCTAACAGAGTTTCGGCACGGGTGACATCATCCTCGACGACACGAACGGCCTGAAAAATGTCCCCATATGCCTGTTTACTCCATATCAAAAGGGCATGCCTCGTGGCCTTGAGCTTGTTGGCCACTCTGATAAGCGGGTTAGGGGAGTCCGCTTGGGCCCAAGCTTCCTCAACAGTTGTCACGACCCGCACCCTAGAGTAAGGGCACGAGAAGTGGGTACGTCCAGCCTACGCCGCAGTGTCGGCGGTAGAACGCTGTCCTAGATTACTGTCTAATCAACAACTCACGCAATTATATAATATACTTGTCAAATCTCAACTCCGAACGGAGGACAAGTAATGATATAATGAAACTCAATCACAGTCTAAGAACGATAAGATAACACAGAAGTTTATAACTAAAGACTAACAACAACATTTAAAAACTACTAAATAATAATATCTCAAACAAACTTCAAATACCAACTCGAATCTCAAGTTATTACAATTCAAGTTCTAAAACATGAAAAACTAAACCAAGTCTACTAGCTAGTCTCCCGATCACTCCTGAGTGTCGGGGCCATAGGTAGCTAAGCCATCTCCTGCTCCAAGGCAAGTGGGGCAAATGTCCTCAGGGCAATCATCTGTAATATTTTCAACAGGTCCAGTCAGGACAGGAACGAGTACATTTCATCAAGAAATTCCAAGTAAATGACAGAGAACTATAAAGCAGTTATAGACAGTTGTATTGATGGATATGGCAGTTTATGTTCAGGTGATGATAAGAAAGACAGATAAAGTACAAGGAAAGTAAATAACTAAACAAGAGAAGAATCATAGCAAAGAAGACTGTAAAATAAGATCTAGCTGAACTAGAGTAACATAATGAGTTCAGATGTACAATATAAGTCGAGTGTAATCCCAAAGTGAGTCTAATACAAGATGAGTCGAATGTAATTCTAATCATTATTCTAATAAGGTGAATCGAATAAGGTGATACGAATAAGGTGATACGAATAGTGATTCACATGATGTTCTAATAATGATTCGAATAAATTCTCCAAGTGTGCTTTAAAATACTTAGATAGACATGTAAACGGCTAAGGGTAAATCCGGCACATCACACACCTGGCCGGGTGTGGAATGGCTATCGTTCGAATATATTCACAGGGGGTGGTTCGAATAGTGGGAATGTTCACATGTCTAATCAAGTATTTCCCCGCCCAGTCTAATACAAATGAATCCAAATCCAACACATAAGACGAATACAAGTCCAACCAACATATGAAAATACGAATAGGGTGATTCGAATAGTGATTCGTATGGTGATTCGTATGGTGATTCGAATAATAGAGGTAAGACGAGTAAGTATGTGTGTCGCATACATGGATTCAGAAATAATAATACGTGTTTGTAACAGAGAATCACATACAACTAACTAGAACTGAAATACAGTAATTGACAAGTAAATGAAAGAACTATCAGAGAATGTACTCGCCTGATCTCTGAAAAGAGTAATATAATATCAGATGTCTGCACCGGAGTCACAATGTCCTAAATAGAGCAGTATGGGTTATGACATGTTCAAAACAAGGAAAATGAAAGCTACAATGCAATCTACATGATTTCTAGGCCAATCTAGGTCAAGTCAACTCTAAGTCAAACCTGGTCAACTGTCTAGGTCAAACTAGGTCAATCCTAGTCTAGTCAAGTCTCACTAGGGCTAACCAAGCCTAGACTAGCAAGCACACATCAAAATTGGGCTATACATGTCAACAACACACATTGACTGGCATTCATGCCATACACATAGGCCATGTACCATATACATAGCCTATATGCCATAAGGGCTATATCACATATTCCCACACCTCATATATACACTAATTTAATATAATTTATCATATACCTATATATGTATACATACCACATTATTGTATTTAGCATATAGAAATATGTATATATATATATACATAGAGTGATAGGGGGAAACATATGAATATTCAAAGTGTGTGTGTCATGAGTGAGAGTGAGGGCATGTGGGCTTGTGTGTGTAGAGCTAGAGTGTCAAGAGTGTGGTGAGAGGGCAGTGAGGCATGCACTAGGGTGTGTGTTTGATATGAGAAGACAGTGAAGTGAGTGTCATAGATTGATAGATAAGTGAAGGTGTAAGGCATGTGTGAAATCAGTGTAAAAACAGTGAGGAAACTCAAGATAACACATAATCCATTCTCAGAATTTTCAATAGTTCAAAAGTGCTTCACAACTCAGTACACAAGACAGTTAAGCAATAATTTGACAGTACATAAATGGGTATTGGGATTGAGTATGGAGGGGGTCTGAAACTCTATTGTCCAGTTGGAAACTGAACACAAAGCTCACCCTCATCAAGGTTTAACCCAAGTATATAGTGGGGCTGTTAGCATTAACATAGGCGTGATATTAAATACAAGGGAAAGAACATGAGGATCCTAAGGTTGATGCTCAAGCAAATGTGAATGTTTCTCAGGAAAACAGAGAAACCAACTCATCCTTAATCTCAGGTTCCAATCCCCTTCATTAAAATGGACCCAAATCGAAGTCCCCATATCTCAGGTATTCCATATCAGGTTATTAGACTGTTAACAGTTCTCAGGTATTCCTACATGATTTCTCAGGTTTTCTACCATGTTCCCAGGTTACTCATGCAACTCCAACCTATATTCATGTATGCATTACTCACAATGTCACAATGCAAATGAATTCATGTATCAAAACACATATATGATTTACCCCAACTAATTTCTGAATTAAACTCACAACCTATATTCCAAACCTGAACAGAGAGTTCAAAACAGTGCATTTATACATTGTATAATAATTTAACCTTGCTAAAAGAAAACATTTGAAATCAGTTGATATGATAATTCTCAGATTTTCTTCATGAACTCAGGATTTCACTATAGTGAACAAACCCATCATTCCTTTGAAAACTCAGGTTTCAGGAATTTGATCTCCAGTTAATAGTTTAGAATGGGAATTTCAGTTGGCAGTTATACATATCTTTCAACCTAATTTCGAAAACCCAATCAAACATGCAATTCCTTAACTAACATGAAAATCTAACATCAAGATATATATGAACTCAGAACATTTCAAATCCCAATTAAATTTCAAATCTCAGTTTGACAGTTGAACTATACAACTCAGGGTTCCATTTGTCTTGACAGTTCAAAAATTTGAAAGCCAAAACCTATGCTAAAATGAACCCAATACATAGGCCAATCTCTGATACATATATGTGAACCAACATCCCAATTAATTGATCAAAACAGCTTAAAATTTACACATCAAACAAAATCTCAGAAATAGGTTTCAGCCTAGGTATCAGAAGAAAATAGGTTTGAACCCAAATCATATTCGAATTACAATAAAACTTCAAACAAATGGTTGACAGAGGTGTATGAACATAACATGGTGTTGTACAGGTGATTCGTGTCCACAAAAGTGGACACGGCGTGTCTAAGTCACGAAAGTACACAGAGAGCAAGAAGGGCACACTGACAGCCTCGTGCAGAGGTGCAGCGTGACCTAGGGGCTCGTGTGTGCACCCTCGAGCCTCGTGCTCGTGTCCAGAGGTAGTCTAGGTATAGGGGTAGGTGTCTAGGTGCCTGCACAGTGTCCACGAGGTCGCGTGTCCACGATACAGAGGCGTATCAGTGTGGATTTCCGCGCGCGTGTGTCTGTGTTCAAGATCAGTGCACATCGAATATCGTGTCCGACACGTTATAAATTGACACGAAACTTTGGGAATGACATGTCAGTCATGTCCCCTAGCTGTGTGTCAATTTTCACGTGTCCAAGTGACACAGACACGGAGAAATCTTGATCAAGCAGCAGGACACTGCACGACAGTGTCGTGCAGCGTGTTCGTGTCCATTTTGGACACGGACACGGCTCGAAAACGTGCTCAGTCCTAGGGTTTTGTGATCAGCATGACAAGGGCTACAAAATCATGTAATTAGTTTTGAAAATTAACAGCATTCATTTCATTCAAGCATTTCATCAAACACCCATTCAATCACACCGATACGTGTCCGATACGGACACGAAATTGACACGGATTCCTACCAAACTTGGGCTACACCTAGGGGAACCCTAAATGAATGCATCTATGAAGAAAAATCATGATTTTAATGGGTGTAGATAGGTTTACCTATTGAGAGCTAGAATCTCAATGTAAAGAGCCTCGATTCGATGTCTTCTTCGATTTTCTCCGGTTCAATCGTCCTCGAACCTTGCTAGCAAGCCCCCACAAGTATCCTCTACTGTTGGGGAGGATGATGCAATTGATTTGACTCAATTTGGGCTCAATTTGGATTAATGGGGAGAGTTTTAGGGAAGAACAAGGTAGGGCTTTTCTAGGGTTTGTAAAAGAGGCCAAGGCTTTGTTAATGTGACTTTATAGGAGGGGGGGGGGTCTTGTGGCTGTTGAAATCAGTAGGGTTAGGGTTTTAGATGAGTGGTTAGGATCACTCCACCAATTTCCAAGGTTTCCTATTGGTTAAGGCTTCTTTTTACAAATATCCTAAAAGGAAAATATCTTCCTAATAATATCTAGATATTACTAACCTTGGCACTTAGTAGGAATGTTCTAACCCTAATTTTAACCTCATTACTAATCTAGGTTAGGTTAACTTCTAGGTTAAGGCTCCACTAAAAGACTAGCACAATATTTAATTAATATAAATTACAAATTCACAAAATTGCCAAAATGACCAAAATACCCTTAGGCTAAAAATAGGTAATTTGAATTCCTAATTACATGACTAGGCCTCCTTGGTCATGATTAGTCTTCTAGGTCATGCATGACTAAGGTTACACTAGCAAAACACCAATGTCACATTTTACTCAATTAAATAGTTTTAAAATAACTAAAAATCACCAAAAATCATATCATGACTTAAATATTATTATTAAATGATTTAAAATACAAAAGTTCAAAATTATCCTCATTTGGAAAAACTGGGTGTTACAAGTCTACCCCCCTTAGAAGAATTTCGTCCTCGAAATTAAGATGATCGTACTCCTACTAGGTCAAACCTCCAAATCAAACAAGGTCAAGATAATACACAAAACTCTGTCCTACTGGTCGTGATTCCACAGTCTCGAACAGGGTAACTACTCTATCTAGCATATCACAATCATATCCTGGCAGGTACTAATGGAAATCACACATGAAAGTGGGGAGGAAGAATAAGAAGGTCAAACCTGCTAACCCGTCACCTGCAGCGTCAGTCTCCTCGACTGCCATAGCAAAAGCTCCACCCCTCTGGGCATGGTGCTGCGCTACAGGTGGCCTAGCTCTCTCTCTCTGACCCGGTGCTCCATCAAATACGGGTGCAGTAGGGCAATCCCTCACCTGATGAGCAGCGGATCCACAGAACAGACAAACCTTCCGCCTCCTATAACAAGTCTCCCAAACGTGCCCTGCCCTCTTGCAGTAAGCACAAGGCTGCACGTTGCGGTCCTGCCCTCTTGGCTGATGCTGTGCCTGCTGTACTCTTACCGGTGCCTGCATCTGCTGAATCTGTACGTGAGGCCTCTTGGTCTGGCCTCCGCTGCTGCTGCCCCCAACTGGGTCTCGCCCCCTCTTGAGCCTAAGCTCAAGATCATCCTCTGCCAATAAGGCTCCTGTCAGAATCTCCTCGAACGTGGCATCCCTGTTGCCCTTGGTCAAGGACTTGACCTCCCTGACCAGACCCTTCCGGAACCTCTGGGCCTTCGCCGTCTCGCTCAATCCCTCAACAAATCTGCCGAGACGGCCAAACTCTCCCGCATACTCCTCTACTGAGAGGCTCCCCTGGACCAAGCTCTCAAACTGCGTCTCCAAGGCTCTGACTGCTGAATCTGGGAAGAACTTCTTCTTGAAGAAGCCCCTGAACTGCTCCCAAGTCTGCCCTGGTACCCCCACCCTGGGGTCCGACTGATACCAGGTGCGAGCAAGATCTCGCATCCGGCTAGCTGCAGCCTCTATCTGGAGATCTGCTGGAATCCTGGCCAAGCGGAAGATCTCCTCAATATGCTCGATCCACTCGTCGGCATATAAAATCCCCTCTGTCCCCAGGAAGTCTCTGGGGCTCATCTTCTGGAACTGCTCTATCCCCGGTGTCCTCGGCTGCTGGATCACTGGTCGAGCTGCGACTGTCGTAAGGACCAACTCCATGCCCCTGTCCTGTCGGACCTGCTGCCGGTCCATAAACTGCTGGAAGTAGGCAAACATCTGTGCCGCATCCACGTGTCCTGTAGACGGCGGCTGCTGGAACTGCATCTCTGGGGTGACTGGGTCCTGCCCCTGAACTGGTGGAGGCATACCCCTAGCTGCTGCTGCTGCTGAAGTCTCAATATGAATAGAGGTGGCAGGAGTTGCAGCCTCCTGACCCTGCTGATCTGGCTGAGAGGTGGCAGTCCCCTCTACAACAACTGCTGCACCAGAGCGATGTGATCGTGTCTCCACCATCCTGAAGACAGATCGAAAAGGAAGTCAATACTGAGCAGGAATCGATAAATCAAAGGAGGACAGTTTATTACAAAGAAGACAAGTCAGTAAGATATGTAGATGGCATGAATTGAAGCAGAATTTTTCCTAACTGTGATTGAGTACCTTTCCGTTTAAGCCTATCTCTCAATTCTATCGCAGGCTGTAGTGATACTCTAGTTCGAATACCACTACATAAACGCGACCTGCATGGGCCACCACTAAAAACGTGTCACGACCCGCACCCTAGAGTAAGGGCACGAGAAGTGGGTACGTCCAGCCTACGCCGCAGTGTCGGCGGTAGAACGCTGTCCTAGATTACTGTCTAATCAACAACTCACGCAATTATATAATATACTTGTCAAATCTCAACTCCGAACGGAGGACAAGTAATGATATAATGAAACTCAATCACAGTCTAAGAACGATAAGATAACACAGAAGTTTATAACTAAAGACTAACAACAACATTTAAAAACTACTAAATAATAATATCTCAAACAAACTTCAAATACCAACTCGAATCTCAAGTTATTACAATTCAAGTTCTAAAACATGAAAAACTAAACCAAGTCTACTAGCTAGTCTCCCGATCACTCCTGAGTGTCGGGGCCATAGGTAGCTAAGCCATCTCCTGCTCCAAGGCAAGTGGGGCAAATGTCCTCAGGGCAATCATCTGTAATATTTTCAACAGGTCCAGTCAGGACAGGAACGAGTACATTTCATCAAGAAATTCCAAGTAAATGACAGAGAACTATAAAGCAGTTATAGACAGTTGTATTGATGGATATGGCAGTTTATGTTCAGGTGATGATAAGAAAGACAGATAAAGTACAAGGAAAGTAAATAACTAAACAAGAGAAGAATCATAGCAAAGAAGACTGTAAAATAAGATCTAGCTGAACTAGAGTAACATAATGAGTTCAGATGTACAATATAAGTCGAGTGTAATCCCAAAGTGAGTCTAATACAAGATGAGTCGAATGTAATTCTAATCATTATTCTAATAAGGTGAATCGAATAAGGTGATACGAATAAGGTGATACGAATAGTGATTCACATGATGTTCTAATAATGATTCGAATAAATTCTCCAAGTGTGCTTTAAAATACTTAGATAGACATGTAAACGGCTAAGGGTAAATCCGGCACATCACACACCTGGCCGGGTGTGGAATGGCTATCGTTCGAATATATTCACAGGGGGTGGTTCGAATAGTGGGAATGTTCACATGTCTAATCAAGTATTTCCCCGCCCAGTCTAATACAAATGAATCCAAATCCAACACATAAGACGAATACAAGTCCAACCAACATATGAAAATACGAATAGGGTGATTCGAATAGTGATTCGTATGGTGATTCGTATGGTGATTCGAATAATAGAGGTAAGACGAGTAAGTATGTGTGTCGCATACATGGATTCAGAAATAATAATACGTGTTTGTAACAGAGAATCACATACAACTAACTAGAACTGAAATACAGTAATTGACAAGTAAATGAAAGAACTATCAGAGAATGTACTCGCCTGATCTCTGAAAAGAGTAATATAATATCAGATGTCTGCACCGGAGTCACAATGTCCTAAATAGAGCAGTATGGGTTATGACATGTTCAAAACAAGGAAAATGAAAGCTACAATGCAATCTACATGATTTCTAGGCCAATCTAGGTCAAGTCAACTCTAAGTCAAACCTGGTCAACTGTCTAGGTCAAACTAGGTCAATCCTAGTCTAGTCAAGTCTCACTAGGGCTAACCAAGCCTAGACTAGCAAGCACACATCAAAATTGGGCTATACATGTCAACAACACACATTGACTGGCATTCATGCCATACACATAGGCCATGTACCATATACATAGCCTATATGCCATAAGGGCTATATCACATATTCCCACACCTCATATATACACTAATTTAATATAATTTATCATATACCTATATATGTATACATACCACATTATTGTATTTAGCATATAGAAATATGTATATATATATATACATAGAGTGATAGGGGGAAACATATGAATATTCAAAGTGTGTGTGTCATGAGTGAGAGTGAGGGCATGTGGGCTTGTGTGTGTAGAGCTAGAGTGTCAAGAGTGTGGTGAGAGGGCAGTGAGGCATGCACTAGGGTGTGTGTTTGATATGAGAAGACAGTGAAGTGAGTGTCATAGATTGATAGATAAGTGAAGGTGTAAGGCATGTGTGAAATCAGTGTAAAAACAGTGAGGAAACTCAAGATAACACATAATCCATTCTCAGAATTTTCAATAGTTCAAAAGTGCTTCACAACTCAGTACACAAGACAGTTAAGCAATAATTTGACAGTACATAAATGGGTATTGGGATTGAGTATGGAGGGGGTCTGAAACTCTATTGTCCAGTTGGAAACTGAACACAAAGCTCACCCTCATCAAGGTTTAACCCAAGTATATAGTGGGGCTGTTAGCATTAACATAGGCGTGATATTAAATACAAGGGAAAGAACATGAGGATCCTAAGGTTGATGCTCAAGCAAATGTGAATGTTTCTCAGGAAAACAGAGAAACCAACTCATCCTTAATCTCAGGTTCCAATCCCCTTCATTAAAATGGACCCAAATCGAAGTCCCCATATCTCAGGTATTCCATATCAGGTTATTAGACTGTTAACAGTTCTCAGGTATTCCTACATGATTTCTCAGGTTTTCTACCATGTTCCCAGGTTACTCATGCAACTCCAACCTATATTCATGTATGCATTACTCACAATGTCACAATGCAAATGAATTCATGTATCAAAACACATATATGATTTACCCCAACTAATTTCTGAATTAAACTCACAACCTATATTCCAAACCTGAACAGAGAGTTCAAAACAGTGCATTTATACATTGTATAATAATTTAACCTTGCTAAAAGAAAACATTTGAAATCAGTTGATATGATAATTCTCAGATTTTCTTCATGAACTCAGGATTTCACTATAGTGAACAAACCCATCATTCCCTTGAAAACTCAGGTTTCAGGAATTTGATCTCCAGTTAATAGTTTAGAATGGGAATTTCAGTTGGCAGTTATACATATCTTTCAACCTAATTTCGAAAACCCAATCAAACATGCAATTCCTTAACTAACATGAAAATCTAACATCAAGATATATATGAACTCAGAACATTTCAAATCCCAATTAAATTTCAAATCTCAGTTTGACAGTTGAACTATACAACTCAGGGTTCCATTTGTCTTGACAGTTCAAAAATTTGAAAGCCAAAACCTATGCTAAAATGAACCCAATACATAGGCCAATCTCTGATACATATATGTGAACCAACATCCCAATTAATTGATCAAAACAGCTTAAAATTTACACATCAAACAAAATCTCAGAAATAGGTTTCAGCCTAGGTATCAGAAGAAAATAGGTTTGAACCCAAATCATATTCGAATTACAATAAAACTTCAAACAAATGGTTGACAGAGGTGTATGAACATAACATGGTGTTGTACAGGTGATTCGTGTCCACAAAAGTGGACACGGCGTGTCTAAGTCACGAAAGTACACAGAGAGCAAGAAGGGCACACTGACAGCCTCGTGCAGAGGTGCAGCGTGACCTAGGGGCTCGTGTGTGCACCCTCGAGCCTCGTGCTCGTGTCCAGAGGTAGTCTAGGTATAGGGGTAGGTGTCTAGGTGCCTGCACAGTGTCCACGAGGTCGCGTGTCCACGATATAGAGGCGTATCAGTGTGGATTTCCGCGCGCGTGTGTCTGTGTTCAAGATCAGTGCACATCGAATATCGTGTCCGACACGTTATAAATTGACACGAAACTTTGGGAATGACATGTCAGTCATGTCCCCTAGCTGTGTGTCAATTTTCACGTGTCCAAGTGACACAGACACGGAGAAATCTTGATCAAGCAGCAGGACACTGCACGACAGTGTCGTGCAGCGTGTTCGTGTCCATTTTGGACACGGACACGGCTCGAAAACGTGCTCAGTCCTAGGGTTTTGTGATCAGCATGACAAGGGCTACAAAATCATGTAATTAGTTTTGAAAATTAACAGCATTCATTTCATTCAAGCATTTCATCAAACACCCATTCAATCACACCGATACGTGTCCGATACGGACACGAAATTGACACGGATTCCTACCAAACTTGGGCTACACCTAGGGGAACCCTAAATGAATGCATCTATGAAGAAAAATCATGATTTTAATGGGTGTAGATAGGTTTACCTATTGAGAGCTAGAATCTCAATGTAAAGAGCCTCGATTCGATGTCTTCTTCGATTTTCTCCGGTTCAATCGTCCTCGAACCTTGCTAGCAAGCCCCCACAAGTATCCTCTACTGTTGGGGAGGATGATGCAATTGATTTGACTCAATTTGGGCTCAATTTGGATTAATGGGGAGAGTTTTAGGGAAGAACAAGGTAGGGCTTTTCTAGGGTTTGTAAAAGAGGCCAAGGCTTTGTTAATGTGACTTTATAGGAGGGGGGGGGGTCTTGTGGCTGTTGAAATCAGTAGGGTTAGGGTTTTAGATGAGTGGTTAGGATCACTCCACCAATTTCCAAGGTTTCCTATTGGTTAAGGCTTCTTTTTACAAATATCCTAAAAGGAAAATATCTTCCTAATAATATCTAGATATTACTAACCTTGGCACTTAGTAGGAATGTTCTAACCCTAATTTTAACCTCATTACTAATCTAGGTTAGGTTAACTTCTAGGTTAAGGCTCCACTAAAAGACTAGCACAATATTTAATTAATATAAATTACAAATTCACAAAATTGCCAAAATGACCAAAATACCCTTAGGCTAAAAATAGGTAATTTGAATTCCTAATTACATGACTAGGCCTCCTTGGTCATGATTAGTCTTCTAGGTCATGCATGACTAAGGTTACACTAGCAAAACACCAATGTCACATTTTACTCAATTAAATAGTTTTAAAATAACTAAAAATCACCAAAAATCATATCATGACTTAAATATTATTATTAAATGATTTAAAATACAAAAGTTCAAAATTATCCTCATTTGGAAAAACTGGGTGTTACAACAGTGCACTTAAAGTGGGGGTGTTCGCTCCAGAAGTCAAGGAAGCGGAAGTTTTTTTTGATCTGGATGGATTTGCTTTTGACTTCGACTAGAAGAGGGGTGTGGTCTGATTCGATGGAATTTAGTATATATGTGTGTGTGTATGTATGTATGTTGCAAATATATTAGGCATATGGGGATTGTGCCTAGGGAGAGGGCTGTGTGTGTAAGTGTTTAGGAGGTTGTGTACCCGTTGTGCACTATTTGTGTATCAGTGAAGGATACTTGTGTTGTGTGTATAGATGTGCATACAAGTGCACGGGCCCTAGGTGGCTATCAACCCCACATAGGAGTCCAGGTTAAAGGGTGTTGCATGGGTTAGGGAGTGAACTTTTGAGACAGGCTGTGCATCTAGGGTCTGTGAGACCTCTATGCACAGAAATGTGCACAGACAGTATGCACTCATGTGTCCATACCTAAATACCTGTGTGCAGACAATGTGTGCTATACAGTAGGGAAATACATGTGAGTACTAGTATCATAGGAGTTTGGATAAACTACATTGGCACAATTAGGCCTCGTTTGGTTCACAAAAAGGAAATCGATTCCCATGTATTTTCCATGGGGAAGGGAAAGTAGAATTCCTATCAAATTTCCTTTCCTATGTTTGGTTGGTATAGGAAAGGAAAGAAAAAATATATCGTTGTTCCAACAATATCCAATGTCAACATAATTATAATGAAGAGTTAATTGGTAAAATAGGTAATAAATCAAGACTACTTTTGTCATAATGTTTGGTAATTAATGTTGGGAAAGGAGGAGGGAAAATGAATCCCATGGGTCATGAGAGGAACCATTTTCCCTCCTATTTTCCTCTATGTCAGGAAAGTGTTTCCCAAATTTTTGGTTACCAAACAAAGGAAAGGAACAAGTTTCCTTTCCGGATTCCTTGAATCCGTGAACCAAACGAGGCCTTAGTGTGGTGTATTAGGGAGAAACCTGTGTTAGTAGGTAATAGTTAATTAGGTTATCTGTGTAGGAAAATTCCTGAGCACCTATATGTGCAGTGTACAGGTTTGTAGGTTCTTGAGTATGTGTGAGTGGACATGTATGTGGGTGTCAGTGTTTGAGTTCTCATAGTATTGGGGTGCAGTGAAGAGAAGAGGTTTACCTATACAAACCAGTGTAGGAGGATTGTATATAACCTGCGTATTGTGTTCAGGAGTTTAGGTACGAGCCGTGAGTATTCAGTTCAGAAGAGAGGGGGATGAATAGGCCTGTAGGCAATGTGTGTGCAGTGGTGCACATATCCTGTGCAGACAGGAGAGGGTAAGGGTTGAGGGTTAAGTGTCCGTGTACTTGGGAAGAAATGAATCTGTGTGAATCGTTTAGGAGGATTTTGTGTGTGCGTGCGTATGCTATAGTTGGTAACCTGCCGTAGGTAGTATATAGTTATAACTGCAGGCAGGGGAAGCATAACCTGTGCGTGCATATGATGGGTGTGTATATTAGTATGAGCGTTCAGTACAGGTGTTTCCAGTGATTTGTGTGTGTTCAGCACACACAGGTACAGGGCAATTACCTGGGTAATCAGTGGAAGATGAACACATGTGTATGTGCCACTCGCCTATATATTTCCTGCACAGGATGGTTACCTGTAGGGGAGCCTTGTCTGTTAGCCCATCTGCATTCCTGTATTGGGGCCAGGGCAGTAAAATTCCTATGGCAGTATGTGTGTTTTGAGTGATAGTAAGGAATTAGTGTCCTAAGGAAACTGTGTATCAGATATCACAGTGAGTGACTTTTGGGTGTGTGTGTATACACAGGTATTGGTTATCAGTAGGGAGTACCAGTGAGTAGTGTAGTCAGTGTGGTTTTGTGTGAGTATCATATTATACAGTAGGGTGATTGTGTCATAAGGAACATGTGTATCAGATATCAGTGTGTGTGTGTGCGTGCGCTTACCTATTAGATAGGGCTATAGAATCCTACCCATGTGTGCAGTCTAGTTTGTACTAGTGAAGAGCTGCCTATATATTTAGCAATAGAAAAGCTGTGTACAGCAGGACAGAACATGGGGAAAACATATCTATGTGTGAGTTTGTGTTTTAACAGCAGCATGTATTAGTGGATAATGTGTGTGTGTTAGAATCTTTGCAAGGCTAATAAGGGTGAACCTAACCAGTATGTACAGGAGATCCTATTGCAGGGTACCTGTGTTGTGTTATTTGTGTGTGTGACCACAAGTGTATACACAGGTGTGTGAATAGGGAACCTTATAGGATCATATCCTAGTAGCTATGATAGGTAATTTTGGACGCATAGATATACATATATGGTGCTCTATGGATATGTAGGATATGAGCATAGGAGTAAGGCCTCATGTATACATAGAGTAAATATTGGCTAATAGGTAACGGTATGACTAGAGTTTAGGGAATACCTCAAACAACACGACAACCTAGTTTAGCAAAGACCTAGGAAGCCCATGAAACCTAAAAAAATGGCTAGATAATCATATTTAATCCCAATATTGATTCCTTTTCGGTTGAACTAATATAGATCTACTGGACATCGATTTGGACACCGGTTCGATTTAGATTTTCAGCTTGGAGTACAGGCAAGTACATGCATTAATGCCATTTTATTTTCTGATACTGTCTCTATTTCATGATTTAGACATCCATATCATGTTTGTGACACTCTCGTTACACGTAATTATTATTCTATGGATTTACTTCATTATTTCTCGTGATTCGTGTCTTATCGTGATTACCGTGACTCATGCATCTCACTATGTGAATTAAATCCATGAATGCTAGTGTCGGACGGAGAAATACCTCAGTAGACATGTGAACGCCCTATCTATTCTTCGTGTCTAATCGTGTGGATAACAATCGCATATTATTGTGTACGATTTGTCGTATTATCCGAGCCATTCACATGTCGAACATGGTATTTCAAATAACAGCTAGAAGTTAGTGATTTCACATTGTTCACCATGTTCACATTATTATTATATGTTACTCATATTTTACTGTTTTACTTGTATCATTAAACTGTTACTTAGCTTTACCTGTTTACTCTATTTTTACATATCATAACTCTTGTTATATAGTCATTATCATGTGTAGAAGCATGAAAATTCAGGCACATTAAGAGAACTGAAGTTTCTATACGCCACAAATATTATGCATCGAAGACACAAGACAAATGTCATGCATTCAAAGACAGTAAAGATAAGAAGCATAGAGAAGAGATTTTTCTTTATATGAAAAATCTATTACATAGTTTTTTCATTACAAGTCTACTCCAAGAAGCCTAGTCTAAATTCTATGGCTAGGCACATCACTCTGACATCTCAGCATAGGCGCATCATTCTTCCTTGTCAGAGCGAATCACTTCCTCGTTATTGCACAAGTGTATGCACGACACAAATAAGTCAAGAAGTATATAGACGGTACAAATAAGTTAAAAAATGTGCACACGGTATACAACACAACGTTTGAGCCTAAAATTTGGCTATAACAGAAACACGTACTTCGGTACGAGACCTAATATCGTAAATTGAGTCGTTGATACTAAGTTCACGAGGTTATGATTAAGCCATTTTCGGAGACGAAATGAGTAAAAGGCTACTAGGTTCACATGTTTATGATTAAGCCATTTTTTGAAATGAAATTGGAAAAGGTCGTAGGACAAGTATTGAGTAAAAATATACTATACTGCGAGACACGGCCTCTATGATGATACAAGAATGGATCTTATACACGACTACGATTGCATAAATAGATTTTTGTAGCAGGGTCACAGGGTCACAAGGCCTAAAGCCAACCCTTGTAATATTTTTATTCTTATCAATAAAGTTCTAATTTTGTTTGCAACACTTGTGTTTCTTTTGGTGTTTTGTTGATGTCTTCTATGTGACTCGGTCGTTTAGCTTCTAATTGGCCGTTTTGGCCATTTGCCTTACACGAGCGCAATTCTAGGCTCGTGCGGCATCACGCCTTAGTAAAAACAATTGATTCTGTGGAACTGGAGAGTGACATAATGGTATCATAGCAGGACTTTATGTCCTTGGACTTTGATTAAATTCTTTTGAACCCTGATGTTGTTACTTTCGTAAATAATGTTGCTGGCGCTCTCCCTCAATATTCCATGGGATGTTCCACACAATAAGTCTATATATTTTGAAAATTCCCACGAAAAAAAATTTGGCTAAACAAAGATGATTTTACGTAAGGCACGGTTGGCTGAGTTGACCTGGACAATATACACTAAGATCTGCGTCGACGTTAGCACTACAAAATTCAAATTGTGTCAGACAAGAATGAGTTAGACTCGATTCATGAGATGTACGTTCGATTCCTAACGAGTAGGAATTCATTAGTCAAATTTCCAACTTATCCGTTGTTTTCCATAAAGAAATTCTCATTATTTGTTGTGTTTCTGGGAAAATTACAACTGTAGAAATCCGATCTAGAAGACGATCGCTTTATCCCTTGGACTATGCGAAGAAGAAAAGCTCTCAAAATTTTGACAGTAGATATCAATGTATCTGTACAATGAATGAGAAAAAAAAGAACTCTATTTATAGAGTCAAAAAAAAGTAACTGAAAAGATAACTACCTCACCACTGGTGCACTTGAAAAGTCACGCAGACTCTAAATACACGCAGGGTTAGTGAGTAGTTACTGGACGTGGCCCGTAACTGTTGGACACATGGCATCAGTGCATGGGTCGTGTGCAAATTACTGGGCACACGAGAGAGAGATCGGTGGCATGGCTGCCACGTACTCCAGTTGAAATGAAATCCACGCTGACTTGCTGAAGGCAAAAATCCACGCAGATTCGTTGACGCAGACTCGTTGAAGACGAAATCCACGCAAGCTTTGAAGAAGAATACTTCAGAATTCACGCAGGCTTTGAGAAGAATAACTCAAAAGTCACGCAATGTTTTGAGGAAGGAGAAGGTTCAGAATCCACGCAAACCGCCAACTGTCTTGATTTGGCACGCTTCGTCTGACACAAAATCTCTGACATTGATTATATTGTCAGCCGCATTAAATGAAGATAAGACCCAAAGTCACGCCAACTTGGTGAAGAGTGAGTCTTGCTAAGGAAGATTGCAAAAGACGGCTGTGATCTCTCGAGTTCTGTGCATACGTGGCATACGAGGAGACGTTTCTCGACTGTTGTGCTGTCAGTCATAATTACTCTCTGACAAATGATGAGCTGTCTCCCCAGCGTGATTTGTTTATATTGTCTGGATCAACTGAGTGTGACTTTTGACTCTGTCTTGATCAACTCAGCGTGACTTTCATTTTTTTGAGGCCTACAAAACCCCCTTCAAAGTTTTCGAAAAATGATAAATTATTTCGAAATACTTTGAAAATAGAGATGATAAAATGGATTTAGTCACGCTGAGATGACTCCAAAATGAGAGATTTACTCCGAGATGTTTAGACTGTTGGGATTCTGTGCTGTTAGGATCCCGTGCAAATCTCCAAATATCGAGGCAAATAATGACTTGACCGTTATTTTAGAATTCTTTATGAGCCTATAAATAAGCCATAGATTACTTCTTTCTTTCTTTACTTGCGTTTGAAAGAGAGAACCCACAGAAGAGAACTTTATCTTCCCCGACGAACTCCTTCCTCTCCGACTTCTTCTTCTACTTTTTCTGTAGCAATGGCTCCCAAAAAAGCTGATGTTCAGGCCAAGGGGAAAGCCCCTGCGACTTCGTCGCGTGCCACAACTGACAGACTTCCTCGACAAGAAGTCCCGCGAGCTCCTATGCATCGTAAGTGATGGAAGAACACAAACTGTCGAAGACGATGAAGATGAACTCCACATAGAATTTTTTTAGGATCTTAAGATATTAAACTTCAGAAATATATCCCCCCTCCTTAGGGCAAAGGATATTTAATAAAGTATGCCCCCTCTTTAGGGTCGGCCATACTTCACATCTTCGTGTTTACGAAGCTCTGTGTAAAGGAGCATGGTTCTCATGATTCTGCGTGACTTTTCACGTTGGCAGAAATGTCCATGTTGAAATAGTCACGCAGCTTTCAGGATGACGCTGCGTAATTTTTCACATGTTGACAGAGATGTCAATGTTAAATTATTCACGCAGGCTTCTGAGAGTCATCTTCTGGATAGATTAGTCTTGATCTGTCAGCGTTTTTTTTTGTCATTTCCATTTAAATGTGATTCTGGCAAATGATGCGTGACTTTCATCCTAATCTGTCTGAGCTTTGCGTGAATTAATCATCCACGTGAATAAATCACTCAGCATGTTACAGTAATATATCCATGTGGAGTCTGCGTGACTTTTGAATTTTTCTTCAAATACTGTAATACACGCATAGACATAGGTATATCTGACTTTGTCTTCTTGTCATTTTCTGTAGTGAACATCCGAAGCGAAGAAGCAGATTTTGAGGGGTGCTTAAGTATTTCATTTAAGCATGATCTATCTCATATAACATTTCCTCATTTTGATCTTCCTGAAGCAAGACTATCACTGTTGGCTAATCAAGACCACACAACTTTACTCTGCTTGATGAATGGACAACCTTTCCAAAGTATAGATCTGGTATCCCATAAGAAACCAGCATTCTTGTTCGGAGATGCTATAGCACAAAAATCTCAGCCAAAGGGCATTAGGGAGAAGGTATGCTTCTGCTTTGAGGGGGATGTGAAACAACCTATGTATTGGCCAAAGGTTTCCCGGGACTTGTCAATCATGAGACTTATGTATGCCAGCTATCCAAGAAAGATGTCTTGGTATTTGACTGAATATCAGCAGGCGAAAGCAAGCCGTATTATTTACAGGAAAGAGGGATTTTTCAGTGCCCCGGAGGATCATGTATCAGTGTTTCGGGGTCTGAAGCCTGGATGCATACCACCTGAAGACTCAGCCATATTAATGCCGTTTAGGATACCCATTTTTATAAACGAATTCATGTCCAACAAGAATGCATTCTATCCGACCGATTCGACGCCAAAGATGAATGGTCTAATGAATCAGGAGAATGTGAGATGGAGGACTTTAGTCCACTGGGCTTTAGAGAATTTTAAAACTGAGCTGAAGAAGATAAATCTCTATGATGCCGTCGTCAATTCATCCTACGGCTTCAAGCCTAATCCTTTTCTGTTCCTTGCTTTGGTTGAGAGGTACAACCATAGGACGGGGACCTTTATGACCCCAAAAGGGAAGATGGGCTTCGCCCTTCACGAGATGGAATACATCTCACATCTGCCTTCAGGCTCAATGTCGTATGAAGAGTATGTTCCCACGACAGAAGAGCTGAACTTTCTGTCAGAACAGAACCCAGAGATGGTACATCTGTTTGAAGAGATGATGTGCCATTTTGGCATATGTACTCTATATTATAAGGGTTCCAAAGATGAAGCCGGTAACTACATACAGAAATGGATGTCATACCTTTTCATGAATCGTGAAAAGGATGAGAAGAAAATAAATGAGAAGAGGTGGTACCAGATTAGCAACTTCAAGCCTCTTTCTGAAAGTGAAATCACTTATCTGCTGGAGAAATATGATTGCAAAGATTTCACTATCACTGAAGACTGGTACGAGTTCAAAGCTGGAACCACTTTTAGCTCTTATGTGAGGCAGAGTAGCAAGAGTCTGTCGAGGAACGATCATCTGGCCGGATTCCTATCCCTGTGGTTAAGAAGATTCATCGTTCCTGGCTCCAGCACCTTGGACAGGATACACAGAGGCGTTATCTTTGCGGCGGTGCACCTTGTGTATGGTTATAAGTTGGATTTATTATCGGCGATGACCTGTAGACTGAATGCAGGTCTTCGGAATTTTGTGACTACCATGCTGTCTGTTCAGAGGCTGATGACTGAAGAATTCCCAAGGATAGAGATGCCTTTCACATTTTTATATGGTTGGCTTCTCCTTCATCATGATGGTCTGATACCTCCAGGGGCAGGAGGGAGTAGCAGTCTTTTTCTGGAGAGGTATTCTGGAGAGACATTCTGGAAGGTTCACACCCTCCCAGAATGCAGAAATGTCTTGAATCGGGCATCATATTGGTCGATGCAATGTGTCCCTCCACCATCGGGCTATGAAAATATGCCTTTAAATATGATGGACGGAGATATGGAAAACCGGCTAGATGATGTAGCCTTCCAATGGTTACAGAGGATCCGGCCTTCTCATCTAGTATACCGTCACGAAGAAATGGCATATCTGGAACCATATTTACCAAGCCAATTTGCCAGACAATTCGGGTATGACCAACTCCACGTTGGGAACGCCACTACTTGTTTATCTGCTCGTGGAGGACTCATCGACGGAGCTCGAGCTTGGAGATATTTTACGGCTAGAGATACAAAGGTCGTATTCTCTATGCCTAATCCTTTGTCTAGCTCGGGACCAAAGATACTTTATACGTATGTACGCTTCTATGTGTCGTCGAGCACCTTTAGACCGAGTTTCAATATGAAGACCTTTGTTGTAGAGGATGATCCAGCTCCATCGAAGAGGTCAAAGAAGAAAATTGTTATTCAGCACTTTCCTTCAGAACCCGAGGATGAGACAACAGAAGTTGATCCTCCCTATGAATTATTCCAGGAAGGAAATTTCCCTGATGAGGTTCTTCCTCCTATATTTATATCTCTTTCCAAAAGGAAAAGAAGTGACGAATCTGAGACTGTCTCCAAGAGGAGTACTAGGTCTCAAACATCCAAGAACAAGAAGAAAGGGGTCTCGGTGACTGCTACTTCATCTTTGGGCGGTATCTCAGTTGATGAAGACGATGCTGCTGATAGGGACGAAGAGACCGATGAAGACGACGCTCCTTTAATAAGGAGGTCAAGAGGCAAATATGTTAAGAAGTCTGTTAGCAAAATTAAGGGCAATAAACTCCTAGAGACGATCATGAGTGGAGGAGCTTTGCCGGAAATCAATGAAGCAGCTTCTACTGAGAAGACCGAATCTGATGATATTCACCTTGCAACAGCTTCAACTGAACAGACTAAAGTAGAGTCTGTTCAAGCTCAGGAAACAACTGCTCCCACCACAAGTGGAGTAGCTATTGAACCCTCGGAGACGAGGATAATCCCATTTGAGCATGGGACAGAAGGCGTCATTCAAGCACTGGATGACCAGATTGATTACTCTGAAGAAGCAACAGTTCCGGAAGAAGCTATCAAACAGCCAGAAGTTCTTGAATTTCAAGCTGAAGAAAATATTTCTTTGGCCAGAAGCGATGAAGACATGCCGGCGCCTGAGCTAACAGCTGCTGATGATCTGTTAAAGAATGTTTGTCAAGATATCATTCTTCGACCCGATATTCCAGAGACAACTGAACCGGCAGCCAATACTGAGCTTGCTATCGTCATTGTTCCAGAGACTCATGAAGATGTAAATATCATTGATTCTGAATCAGAAGCTCATCCTGAAGACGAAGAAGAAGAAGAAGCTGAAGGAGGAGAAGACTGGCATGCTGACACTTCAACTCCTTATGATGCGGATAAAGTGAAGGGGAACAGAATAGATTTTAGCCCTGAACCTGTTCAATCACCAAACAATGCTGTAGCACCCAGTAATTCTGGAGCTGGAAGCAGCCATATAAAGCAAGTATCGAATACAGTCATGGACCGGTTGCGAGAAAAAGCAAAACTCCCTCCACATACTGAATATGAACCTCAGCCAGGTAGAACTTTATTTTAGATTCTGTTTTCGCTGTTTCTCTGCCTTTAAATGCTGATCATATTTTTCTTTAATTGTAGGAACAGCTGCAGCAATGAGCTCGACTCATGCTCCGCTTATCCAAGCTGATGCTGATGAAGGGAGTTCACACTTGCCAACTTCTCCTGTCGCACATACTTCTGTTCCGAGGATAGAGAATATTCAAGCTTCTTCTTCCATGATGACAGCAACTCCTGGATTTGAGACTGGGCTAGCAAGAACCCTGGGAATGTATCCGGAGATCATTTATTCATATTTAGATACATATTCCAGACGATTCTTGAAGGATGAAGCTATGCCCTTTTCTGATCTCAGAACTATGGTCAAATTTCCACTGATGGTGCTGCGATATACTGGTTGTGCATCTCAGTGCATCTTCTTCGAACATCTCCTGGATGAGTTAGAGGTAACTATCCGAAAATACTGGGAGACTAAGAAGGAGGACATTCAATCTTTGACTGTAGCTGAGATTGAGCAACTAGAGAATGAAGTACGGTCTCAACAAGTAGCTTTTGAAGCATTTCTTGCCTCTTCTACTGAAAAATTAGTAGAAAAGGGCGAAGAAATATTAGCTGCTCGTCAAAGAGTAGAGTTTTTAGAAAAAGACAACACATCCAAGACTGAAGAATTGAAGAAGTTGAAAGAGGAATTAGCTCGTCTTCAAGAGCGTATTTGCTGTCATGGAAACAAAACAAGCTGAGATTGCTACGGCTTATATCTTTGAAGCCGAACGTTGCGAGATTCTTCAGAAGGAACGAGAACAGATGCAGGAGGAACAGATTGAAGAAGCCAATCGTCGCCAGTCTGCCATCATTACTTTTGATGAACAGAATGTTACAATTGTAGCAGCAGAAAGAGTTAGAAAAACTCATGAAGAGAAACTGAATGTTGTTCTAGATCGTATTAGGGAGCTGATAACTCCAAGCAAGTAAATTCCCCCCCTTTTTTTATTTTCACTTTCACTTGTATTCCATATTTTGATCATGAAATGACAACAAATGAAAGTTCTTGATCTGACTTTTGGTTTTGCTGTTTTGATAATGATAGATTCATAGAAAATATGTTCAAAGGTAAATGTTATATGACATATTTCAGTAGAATAGAATATACAAACGAACTTTGTAATTCTATCAAATGATATTAAACCAGAAATGATCTTAGTTTAATACTGATTGGAAAAAATAGAATTCAGACATAAAAATATCTTTGAACTCAATTTTTCATGATCTTTAGACTCGGAAATCAAAAGACTAGATGAATGAACGGGTTAACCGTCAGATTATAATGAACGGGCGAACCGTCGGATGGATGAACGGATGAACCGTCAGGCATTAATGAACGGATGAACCGTCAGATGAACGGATGAACCGTCAGATGAACGGATGAACCGTCAAGTATGAATCATTTTTCAAAACAGACAATAGAAACCATATTGGAAGACAGAATGTTGCAGTAGAAGTCCCCGATACTTGTATCGGAATCCCAAGAAGTGGTGCTAGAAGAATCAGATCTCTTATCTTCGTCAGACTCAGGATCTTCATGAATAATATTGATGAAAGGAGTAGGAGCAGTATAACCCAATCCGCATTTCGTCCTTCCATATTTCAAAGGAGGAATCCGGACGGGTATTTTTCTTTCTTTTCCATTATTGAGGCCAGTCCTGAAGTCATAGCCCATATTTTTGATGATGTCTCTAGATTGCTGACTATAATGACGTAGTTGTAATCTTCCAGTATCATCATTTTTGTCATCATCTTCAAGATCAGAAGGATTTTGAGGTCCTTTGTAGAAGAATATTGGAATGTCTCCTGGCTTTCTGCTGGGAACTAGAAAGTATGAAGATTGTACAGGTTCTAGAGATACATCTGTATGAACAGTCTGTACAACTTCTATGGTTATTGTGTTCAAGTCATCTAACAGATGTAAATAACTATGAACATAATTACACACATCAACGTACTGCAAAGGTGGAGACTTTTCATTAAATGTAAAAGCAGCAATATTTACATTGGGAGAAGGGTGAGCCTTAGAGATTTTAGCCAAGTCAATGACTAAAGGGGGAGAAGAAGAAGAAGCTTTGTTTCGATTAAGATCGATAACAAATGGCTCAGAAGAGGTGAGCTCCCTTGAAGTTTGAGTAGGAAGAGTAGTCCGCCCTCCAACTGGAATTAGCAGAGTATCTTGTGAAGGAACAAGAACTGTAGTACGCCCACTGACAGGAATGATCAGTATATTTTGAGTAGATGACTGAGGTAACGGAGAGATCCGTCCACTCACTGGAATGATGAAAGAATCTTCTCCAGAGGGTTTAGGAGATGGTTGCTGAGTAGTTCGACCTTTAACATGGATTATTAAAGTCTCACTTTGTGCATCTTCTTTCTCCATAGCTTGTATGATCCTTGTATACTCTTCTTTGTACATTCGGGAATCGTTGAAATAAGCTTCAACCCCATGGAAGGGATTTATATCAGCAACTTCTTTTTGTACTCTTCCATTGTTATCAATGTATTTAAAACATTGATGAAGAGTAGAGGGCACCACATTATTTTCATGAAGAAAGGGCCTCCCTAGAAGAAGATTATAGGATCCCGCGATCTTGATCACATAGAAAGTGACTTTAGATCTGAAATCGCCTATCTGAAGCTTCAGATGAATCTTTCCCAAAGGCTCACTTCGGCTTTGATTGAATCCCAAGATAGTAGTAACCGTCTTAGAGAGCTTGGGAAGAGGGATTTTTAGTTCATCCAACAAACTCTTTGGCATTATGCTTATAGCAGACCCTTGGTCAATGAGGATACGATCTATCTTCATCGTATCAATATAACCAGTGTAGTAGAGAGGTCGGTCATGTCGATTATCCTCCAGTAACATGTCATCTTGTGTAAAGGTGATATTTGGGATAATCTCCAGTATACTGTTGTAATGTAAGCAAGTGGCAGGTTCCGCATCCGGCTTCTTCAATTGTGCAAGACATGAGTCAGCTTGTAGAAGTGCTTCACTTAACATCTCCCGAGTCTCTTTGGAAAGACGTAGAAGTTCAAAAAGGGACATTCTAGCTGGAGTATTAGCAAGTTGAGCCAAAATGTCGAAGTTGTAAGGCTTCTGAAGTCCAAGAGGAGAAGACTTCTTGATTGGCTTATCAAACCGAGCCTGTTGTTTGCCTTTCTCCAGAGCCGTAGGCTTGGAAGGAACAGGTTCAGTAGATGATTCTTCTTCAAGAGGAACGTTAGGAACATCTTTAGCATCTGAAGGGATATCAGTAGGATCTTCAGGATTTTTAGAATAATCTTTTAGGTAAGGTTTCCCCGTTCGAGTAGCACTAACAAGTGCTTCTTCTTTGTCTTTTGGCTCTGTGTCAGAGGTAGACCCAAGAGAAGTCATATGACATGACTTGATCTTTCCAGCCTTCTTGGATTTTTGAGAAGAAATCTTTTGAGGAGAAGACGATTTAAAATCTGCCACTAGATCAGGATGGATCCACATGATTTCCCCTGTTTCCAAAGTGATTGGCACTAATCCTTCAGACTGTGGAGGAGGAAGATTCACTATGTCAAGAGTTGCCTTGGGAATAGGAACAATCCCACTTTCAAGGAGTTGAGAAGGGAAATTTCCAAATTGCATAGAGACGACGTTGGAGATGACGGTCTTCTCTTTTGGAGTAAGAGAGATAGCTCCAGATTTAATCATTTCTTGGATCTTTCCTTTTAATACATAACATGTACGAATTGTGTGACCCAGCATTCTGTGATATGGACAGTATTTAGGATGATCTGTCTTACCAGCTTCATCAGGTTTCTTGATCTCTGGTAATTGTATTTTATTACCTTTCAGCAGACATTCAAAGATACCAAGGACATCGTCGTCATCAAAAGAATATTCTTCTCTAGGGCGAGGTGTTCTTGATTGTTGAGTTGTAGAGGCAGGAGTTTGAACATTTGATGCATCTTTGCTCTGAAGATTAACTTCAAGAGTTTCTTTTCCTTTGCGAGCATTATTTTTATTGTTAGCACCTTGTTCTGTTTCTTTAGGAGTCATCTGCACTCCTAAACCTTTGAAGGTTTCAGCACTAATTTCTGCAGCTTTGGCACTGACTATGAAGGAAGGCCAATCTTGAAATTGAGTGGACCCTGTCCACATACTGATGATTGGCAACAAGTTTGATTTGCACGTGTCAATGGTGACAGCATCAGGAGTTCCAAGAGGCATCTTCAGAGCTTCTCTTCGAAACCGTTCAATGTATTCCTCTGTAGATTCATTATTTTTCTGCTTGATTCTAATAAGAGCAGACATAGTCATGTCATTAAGCCCTTCATAGAACCTTTCAAGAAACATCTGTTTGAAACCAGCAAATGAAGTAATACTCCCATCTGGGAGACTTCTATACCATTCATAAGCTGTTCCCTTGAGACATCCAATAAATACCCGAGTAAGGAGGGCATCACTTGGTTGTAGTTGATCAGTCATCACTTCAAAGTGATTGATAAACTGACTTGGAGAAATGGTTCCATCATAGAATGAGATAGTAAGAGGCTTGTATTTAGGAGGATATGATACTTGCTTCCATTCTATCGGATAAGGCTGCTTGATGCCTAACCTTTGTAAACCATCCTTCTGCTTGAATGCCTCGAATTGATTTTGAGATTCTTCAATTCTTCAGAGACAACTCCCGAAGATTGTGGAGTTGTGGCTTGTAGAGAATAGTTGGAAGGAGGAACAGCATTGTAAGCACTACCCCCAGCTCCAGAGAGACTAGGATTTGGTTGAGCTGGTCCAGGAGTATTGGATTGTACTGCTGGAGGAACTTGCACTGGACTTATATCAGTATCAACTGGTATGGCATCTGATACAGTTTGTCAATTTTGCAACTGAGCTGTCATGAGTTCATACATCGACTTCATTGTGTCAGTCATAGACTTCATTTGCTGTTCCAAAGAAGCAATTCTTTGATCTTGAGGAGTCAAGGAAGAAGTGGGTTCATCAGTATTCCCATCAACCATATAAGTCGTGACTGTATGAGGGATTATTGATGAACTAGTGGATGTTGTATACTCTGAATCATTGCTTCATGTATCAAAGTCAACTATAGGAGAATTACCCCCAGTAGGAAGAGGTGGGAAGTTAGATTCTCCAAGAAATTCAGAATCAATTTCAGGGATCAAATTTCTTTGACTAGAAGCCAGGACTCTTGCTCTGGTGTTTCTATATACTCCATCTGGACTATCAACTCTACCTCCGGTGTCCCGAGAAGTCATGTTGACAGAGGCAAACAAAGGCTCATCTTCATCAGGCATAGGTTCATACTGAATCCTATTGAAGACAGACTGTCGTTTATTTTGACATCTGTATTACATTGTGACTCTTGGCTGGAAGTCACATTCATGATCACCATGGTCTTGAACTGTTGATTGACATCTGCACTGAATTCTGACTCTTGGATAGAAGTCACATTCAGCATGTTCCTTTGATATAGAATTACTCCTTCTCTTCTGTTGAAGATATTCCCGTAAATCTGTTTGTGAAGATTGAGGAGTATACTTCCTGTTCTTGGGTCTTGATGGCTCTTGATTATACAAAGAGTGATTAATGTGAGCCACATAATTTCTTGCATACTCTGCATCTGGATCTTTTATCTTTATATCCAATTGGTATGGTTTCTTAACACCAGAAGTGCTGAGTTTTGTTCTTAAATCAGTGGAAGGTAATACATTAATTTTGGAAACATGGAGTTTTCCTTCCATTGATCTGGATATTTGCAGAGAAGGAAGAGTTAAACCACTCCCTTGATTAGGAGTTGGTAACAGACCCTCTTTAATGGACAGATTCTGTGCCCAATTTGAAGAAATCAAAGAAGAAGACATTAAGGAATGTTTCTTCTTAGACTCATTCAGATTTTGAGACATAGAATGTCCAGAAGGAAGAGTAGTCAAAAGACCATCTCCTTTCCTTTGACTAACAAAAGTATCAGTCAAAGCTGTTCCTGAAGTAAAAACTACAGGAGCAGAAGAAACAACTAAAGAGTTATTCCTTTTCGAAGGGACTTTGTGTGGAAGACCACCCCCAGTTCTAGTAGAACTCGGTGAAGAAGAAGAGATAACTAAGGAGCTATTCTTCTCTGATGAAATACACGCTGAAACAGATTTGGCTAAAGAACCAGAGCTGTTAGCGTGACTTTTGATTTTAGAATTACACGCTGGAACAGATTTGGCTAAGGAGCCAGTACTGTCAGCGTGACTTTTGAATGTGGGATTGCACACTGGAATAGATTTGGCTAAGGAGCCAGTACTATCAGCGTGACTTTTAGAGTTGAATTTGCACGCTGGAACATATTCGGCTAAGGAGCCAGTACTGTCAGCGTGACTTTTAGAGTTGAATTTGCACGCTGGAACAGATTCGGCTAAGGAGCCAGTACTGTCAGCGTGACTTTTAGTTACTGTCATCTTTGAGCGCACAAGAGTGTGCGTGCTTGCAGTGGAGTTCTTGCCAGTGTTAGGAGTAGACACTGTGGCAGAGACTTCACCATTGACTGCCAACTGATTCTTAGGGACATAGACAAATTGTCCCTTCGACTTGGCAGTGATGATGGAGGCTGGAGTGGGCTTGCCACCCTTAGCCCGCTGTATTTCTTCATAGGCGAGTTGATCGAATTTGATCGTCATCACCTTCTTCGTCGAGCCGATTGACGAAGTGTCGTATTGAGTTGTTACCATCTCAGAAGAGAAGATGGTTTTCCCCAGCAGAGTCGCCAATTTGTTTTCCATAAAGAAATTCTCTTTATTTGTTGTGTTTCTGGGAAAATTACAACTGTAGGAATCCGATCTAGAAGACGATCGCTTTATCCCTTGGACTATGCGAAGAAGAAAAGCTCTCAAAATTTTGACAGTAGATATCAATGTATCTGTACAATGAATGAAAAAAAAAGAACTCTATTTATAGAGTCAAAAAAAAGTAACTGAAAAGATAACTACCTCACCACTGGTGCACTTGAAAAGTCACGCAGACTCTAAATACACGCAGGGTTAGTGAGTAGTTACTGGACGTGGCCCGTAACTGTTGGACACATGGCATCAGTGCATGGGTCGTGTGCAAATTACTGGGCACACGAGAGAGAGATCGGTGGCATAGCTGCCACGTACTCCAGTTGAAATGAAATCCACGCTGACTTGCTGAAGGCAAAAATCTACGCAGATTCGTTGACGCAGACTCGTTGAAGGCGAAATCCACGCAAGCTTTGAAGAAGAATACTTCAGAATTCATGCAGGCTTTGAGAAGAATAACTCAAAAGTCACGCAATATTTTGAGGAAGGAGAAGGTTCAGAATCCACGCAAACCGCCAACTGTCTTGATTTGGCATGCTTCGTCTGACACAAAATCTCTGACATTGATTATATTGTCAGCCGCATTGAATGAAGATAAGACCCAAAGTCACGCCAACTTGGTGAAGAGTGAGTCTTGCTAAGGAAGATTGCAAAAGACGGCTGTGATCTCTCGAGTTCTATGCATACGTGGCATACGAGGAGACGTTTCTCGACTGTTATGCTGTCAGTCATAATTACTCTCTGACAAATGATGAGCTGTCTCCCCAGCGTGATTTGTTTATATTGTCTGGATCAACTGAGTGTGACTTTTGACTCTGTCTTGATCAACTCAGCGTGACTTTCATTTTTTTGAGGCCTACATCCGTCTCGCAATATCGAACATAATTTCGATCCACACAAGCTCAATTGCAAGGTGAATCCAAATCTAACGACATAACTCGTAAGTCATTCTCTTATCGTTCTCTCTCGTGCATAGCACGATTCTCGCAATCACCTATCCGAATCACCAAGTTCGTTGGTGAATTTCTAGTTCGATCGTCGACCAACATAACCATTCAAGCACTCATCCGACGAATACTCAAAATCTAACTACATCATTCTCAATCGAAAGTTGTTCCAACAATTTTTGATCGCCTAGACTTATCATCAATATTCACCACATTATATTTGTTATCGATGCAGTTTCATATGCGATATCGCATGGGTTATCTTACGGTCTGCAATATTCAATTTGATTTGGCGGTCAAGTCTTCTAGGGTCAGCTGTCCCGAAGCTATGCTCGATAATTGTGGATCATTAACGAATGACAGTTTACTACGAACCATGCTATATCTTATTTCGGAGCCAAATCACGTTCCGACAATTTCTATGCGACTACCAAATTTTGGGCAAAACCATTTCTATCGGCGCAACTGATGCGCAACTATCCTCCGAGTAAAGTCATGCACTACTGTCGATGATTCTGCAATCCACGAAGCATCTACTCGCATTGAGTTTGAGTCTATCTTATTTGCGATCGACACACGAGATGCTATACGCATCGAACAATCGTCGATGACTTATAGTCTCATCTTGATCAATCAAAAAGTTCATGATCAAGTAGTTCGTTCATTCTCGTATTGTTATTTATGAAATTTTGATAGCGCGAGGCACACTCCATTTTGCATTCTCACATCGTGCTTACGTTTCCTTACGTATCGGTCTCGATACGTCGTATCAATTTTGATAGCATAAGGGTCAACTTTGATTCTGTTTCAACGTCGATAACTTGTATTGCATATGTCCAAGTTCTCCACAAACATTTTCGTACGTCTCGAATCGTTTCTCGATTCGTTGCATTCCGTTATGCTTTGATTGTGTAACCAAGTTATCGATTTTTCCGACGTTGTACCCTCTAAGTTTTATATGATTTCGTTTGCTCAAAGTGAGTTTCGTCTCGACATAACCTACTATTTTTCTTAGGCACGGCTATCCGAATCAACCAATGTTTTCATCAAAATTACAAGTCGTATGATTCGATAACACTTTGCATCGGCTAACATTTCTATCGAGATCGCAAGTAGTGCGATTCGATTACCATTCGCGTATTCTAATATTTTTGTCGAGATCGTAAGTCGTGCGATTCGATTATAATTTGTATTGCCTAACATTTTCATCGAGATTACAAGTCGTACAACTCGATTTTGATTCGCCTCGTCCAACATTTCTATCGAGTTTGCAAGTCGTGCGACTCGTTTGTAAGTTCAAGTTTTTCTTTTCCGTCGATCCAATTATTGCTTCAAGGCATAATCGTTCCGCTAGTCTCGATCGTTTAACCGACTTATAAATTTTTGTCCGACGTATCATTCATTGATACGAGTAACCGTCCTATAGTTCCAACCGATTATCGACTTGCATTAACATACGGTCATACAAATTTCCAATCGAGTCTCGGTACTCTCCCGTCCGTTGCGGACAAACCTTCCGTAATTCTCACAACGCGTCAATGCAATTCATAGCACAAGTGGTATATCATATACCACTCAGAATCGAGTCATTCATTGCATACGTGGTATGGCATATACCACTCAGAAATCAAGCAATTTCTCTTGCACAATATCCGGTATGAACCAACAATCTCTTCCGACTCACAATTTTTGCAGTGATCGTGCTTGACCACAGCCGTAACTTTGACTAATCAAAATTCGACACAATTCGGCCAATGTTTTCATTTGCCAACACAAGTTCGGTGTGCAACCGAACGATTCGTTCTATCGATTTATGATTTCAGTTCCTTCCGTTGCATCTCGTGTAACGATTTATTTCCAATATCCGTTGTACTCCGTGCAGCGATTAATTTGACATGCGTTGCACCATGCGCAATAATTTATTTTAGACACGCATTGTACATTGTACAACGACTTATTTCTGACATTCATTACACCCCGTGCAACAATTTTATTTTCGACATCTGTTGCACCTCGTACAACAATTTGTTCCCGCCATTCAAAGTCAATGCTCAAATCCGTTTAACACATTCGATATTGACTTATCATTTTCATTGCAACGCACATTCACAATTAACTCGTTGCAATTCCTGCAACGCATTATTTAAGTTTTTGCATTGGTGCAACCAATATTCACAGCCTAATGCACTTCAAGCATCGTTTCATTTCTCATTCAATATGTTACATTGCAACAATAACATCTCAAATTGCATTTCATAATTTGTTGTACTTGCAGCAACTAACATTTTACGGCTCGTTGCATTCAATGCGACGAAATTTTTCACGACTTTCTCCGCAACATCATATAAATTCGAAGTACTTGCGGCAACGTTACCCGACTTTGTATTAGACTTATTGTATGGAACATCCAGTGCGGCATCGAGTAGAGTCAAGAGTGATTCAATTGGTGGTGGACAACTCTTTGGAATTGAAACAAAGCAAACGTCCTGAGAAAATTGAGCCTGGAGCTCTGATACCAATCTGTCACGTCCCGACCCGAAATCACCCGATTCATCGTCCTCGCAAGGGGCTTGATGCCGCACGAGCCTGGAGTTGCGCTCGTGCAAGACAAGATGACAAGTTCTCAAATGGTTATCTTTGATTTGATATTAACAACGAAAGAAAAATAGAGTATACAAAACAATTCTTTTTATTGATATTCGAACTGAAATTACAAAGGCTTTCAATAGTCCAACTGAATTTGCCAGGTTGACTATAACACTCAAGTTTTCTCTTGTCCATAAAGGATTTCACCGTTTCATAGCCTTCTATATCTCGGCCACATCAATCTTGTTGCAAGTCCGAGAGACAATGTGATCGCACGCTTCAAACGCTTCGGTATTCCATGTCTCTGCGCGATCAAGCGAAGCTTCACCGCGAGCAATCTATTTCCTGCACCCTATATAAAAGATGATGGGGGATCAGTACGTTCGTCCTCGCATGTACTGACGAAAAGACCAACTTTCTAAATCGACATTTTAGTATTTATGTTCAATCATGCAACTTAGCTTATGATCTTGCTATATTCTCCTTATGGTCGATATCATGGCATATTCAAAAACGGTAAAGCATGTTATCATGGCAAGCAAGTTATTCGAATTGAATAGGCAAGCAGGCAAGCAATCTCGTATTTGTTTCATGGCACAATTTTTTACTAAGTCGACGCACTCGCCCTTGCACTGACGCAAGGTAAATATGCCACATTCCTTTAATGTCATGTTATAAGTGCTCTCTATGCGGGATCTATGTGTGCAGGACACATACGTGCCTACACTTTTAACCCATCGTTTCTTAACTATATGAAGGTCTTGGCGTATCCGCGCCAGAATGGACTAAAGGCGTTTCTCTTTCTTTTCTTTTCCCTCTTTCGTTTCTCTTTCTTTTCTCTCTTTTTTTTTCTTTCTTTCTTTTCACTTTCTTTTATTTCTCGAATTGGGTAGTTCGACGCCTCTCATAGTGGGTTATTGTCCTAATTACGGAGATCTTTTGCTGTATACCATCATTTACGGCTTTTTACATCTTGCTAAGCGGTCGCTAATCATCTTACGGATGTGCGCCTATCAAAGATCATATCCCTCCTAGGCCGAACGATCCTGGTGTTCCGGCGCACCCGTTTGGAGAAAATGTTCCGTGCAAGAAAGATTATTACAATTATCTCAAGTCCATTCGACCATGCAACGCACTATTATTCATACAGCCAAACATAGTCTTGAGTCCGAGACAGAATTTATCATCTCGTATTTCTTCCATTAACTTTCTATGTTCTTACATTTCATACTTCGTTTCAATGTTCAATGGCATCATGCCTCAACTCAATATTCATCAACCGAACGACCCGAAGGTCCCGAACACCTTTCGAGACATCATGCCACATCTGACAGTTCTGTCACCTACATGCCACAACTGTTCTCTTCGCAACGAAGCCATCTTTTATGATCTTGTGCGCGTACGCACGTTTTAACACGTTTATCATCTTTTCCTTTGCGTCGTGCACTTGCTGTACGCATCGAAGCCGTATTTCCATATTCTATGCCTTAGTGTTTAATGTACATGGCTCGTGCACTAGGGCACTCACCTATATTTTCTTTCAATGTGCTAGCCTTTCTAACTCGTGCGCAAGGGCACGGAATGGCTCGTATACGAAGGCACCCACCGAATACAGTTATCCCTTGTTCTTGTGGCTTGCGCACTGAGATGCTCTTCTTTGCGATATCCAATGTTCCATAGCGACTCGTACATTTGATGCACGTTTCATTTCAATTGTTCTAACTAGTGTTCGACACACACTATAATTTATCTTCCGATCGGACCACGCCCGTGGCGTCGATAGGTTAACTTAGCATACAATAATACATTCTTACTTAGGCACGAAGGAGTAAAAAGAAGAGTCAATCCTCCCACCTTAAGCCGATATGCCTTGTCGTTTCGCCGAGCTGATGCGGCTCGATTTCATATCTTTGTTGCACGGCCAAATCTTCTGACTTAGCCATTCGGACACTTCTTGTTTTATTGAAATACTCGATCGATTCCGGTCTACCTTGCCCAAGTTCCAGCCCTTTGCGGGACGGTGATTTGGGTTTTGCGGACCCGTTGCGAATGAGACGAAATATCGACCTCTAATATTTCAGCGTAAATGGATAGCCTGTCCATGAAACCAACTAAAATCAATACTTGCATTGATTCAGATTTGCTCCTTGGTCGATTCGATTTCTTAGAATCTTCGAGCCTACTCAACGCACTTATCCTTCGGGGCAATGCGGAGCTTCGCATCGATTCAACTCGATGCATTTCTTTAGGACAATGCAACTCTCCACATCGACTTAGTTCGATGCATTGCTCGGGACAATGTAACTCTTCGCATCGACTTAGTTCAATGCATTGTTCGGGACAACGTAACTCTCGTATCGATCCGCATCGATACATTTCATTCGGTCAACGCGACTCTTTCAGTCAACGCCTCAGCGTAATGCACCGTGCGGAGCGGGGCATTACAACTGCAGCTCTGTTTGGTGAGCCACCAGTTCCAGTGCATACCTGGTATAACCAACTTTTTGTCATTAAAATTTGTTCCTTTGTGTGATGTTTGATTGGTTGAATTCGACGTCAAAGTTGGTCGTCCGAATTCGTAATTTCCAACTTATAAAATTCTAATTTTGGACCCGAGACTCTAAATTCCAATTATGACACCACCATGGACTTGTAGCATCATTCTGGCTCAAGTTCACATATAGTTTGCTAGATTTGGAGGATGTAGGCCCCGACATGCACTTCGGTGCAAATCGGGTCCCAAAGTCCGAGTCAATAGATCATTTTGAGATCGGCTCATCGGAATCCAATTCTAGATATATCATTGGATTCGTATCATCATTCTGAATTCGTTGACGTAAACTTTGCTAGATTTACTAGACTTTGGCTTCGGCACGCATTTTTGTGCAAACCAGATTCCAACGTCCGGTCAATGGGTCATTTTGAGATCGGGTCATCGGAATCCAATTCTGGATATACCGTTGGGTTCGTATCATCATTCTGGACACGTTGACATATATTTTGCTAGATTTAGTAGACTTGAGCTCCAGTACGCATTTTTCGGCAAACCGGATTCTAACGTCTGGATCAACGAGTTATTTTGAGATCGACTCATCGAAATCCAATTATGGATATACTGTTGGGTTCGTTTTATCATTATGGACTCATGGACATATAGTTTTTTTTTGATGACTTTGATCCTGACACGAATTTTGGTACAAGTGGGTCCAACGACGGGTCGTATCTTGACCCAAAATTACTATTTTGCCCCTGTGTCCAAAATTGGACTTATGGGTAGTATATTTTTAGCTATTTTTTATTTCAAAAATGTTGGTGATGTTTGTTTTAGCATCCGACGATGTTCATGGAGACTCCTATGTTGTTACCTTTCTTAGACATGACGATTTGCCTGCAGGACATCATCGGATTACTGCTTCACCCCAAGCAAGATACCTTACCATACTTGTTCTATTTACATTATTCATATCTATTCTCATGTTGTTAGTTGGTGACAGTGGTAGTGTGTAACCAAGTATGACTTAGATTTTATCGATGATGGCATCGATGTTATGGGTGCGTGCGTGTGAGACTTAGAGTTAGTAGACGTACCCAAAAACTGTTAAATTATCCCAGTAACTTCTATGAATTGACACGAGACATTACACGACACTGTGAGTGAGGATTCATTGTGTTGGCATGAGCTTACGCATTCGACTGATCATCGGTGCGAGCGGTTCATGTGTCGGTACATATAGAGTTAGATGGTGTCTAGGTTAGAGACTCACATCGAGATACGGGTTGTCTGAGTCATGGATACGACTTGCATAGTTCATGGACGGAGAAGACTATTAGTAGGCGTATGGGACAACCAGATATATTTTTCAGCCTCATGGTGGCTCGGGTAGGGGAATATGTACTTACTAGTATGTATATCTGGCAGTGGCCACTAGCTGCGCGCTAGGTACAGTCGGAAGGTATGCTAGTACATGTACTACTCGACTTGTGATCTGACGTTAGCCCGTATTTTCACGCAAATCCTTGTTCACCTACCCATATGCTCAAAAGTTATCTTCAACATACATTCACATTGAATTGTTATTTCGTGTACCTATGTCGGACCATATCATGGGACAGTAACTTATCATGGGCTGGTATGCCATTCATTGATCATGATTGGTCAAAGATATGGTTTACTAATTAATGATTGAATATTGGACCGTGTTATGATTCGGGTTGTTCATTTTATTCAATGCATATTATGGCATGTATTTTTGTATCTTGCTACATCCAGCTAAGGACCTGGTGATCTCTCCAGGTATTTGTTGAGTAGTTAATACATAGTAGCTGGACAGGTGCTGCATGATGCACCGAGGTTTCAGGTAAATATATATGTGTGTGTTCTCTTGTATTTACATTTACTCTTCCCTGTATATATTTCATCTTTATTTGATTCATGCTGCTATGTAGCCTATTATTTGCAAACTTATTCCTTTCTCGAACTTGCTCGAACATATAGATTACTGGGTGGCCAACTTTAATATATTATGTTCGTTCTTGATATTCGCTTCATTACTGTGGGTTGAGATATAGATGATCAGTTACTTTTAGTACCCTTGACAGCGTAATACGTCTAAGGATAAGTTCATTAAATTGGAAACATATCCTAGATCGTATTAGCTGACATGCTCGCGTCATAAGTTTCCGTATATTTTGGAACTGGGATGTGACACCACTGCCTACACTACTCGACCTATGTCTATATACATACTGTTCCCCAATTCGTGTGTGCAACTGATACGCACAAGTTAAACCCCCAAATCACCCTGTTCTAACAGTTAGCTAAGGACCCTACTTACATTATCTGTTCACACAACCTAGGCATACGTTAGCACCCGACCTCCCCCAACTCATCCTACAGGAAGTTCATGACACAAACACCAATATGCATACATTATATATAACTCGTATGTATATAAACATAACTGATACACACACAGTTATTACCCCTACCTATACATTGACCCCTGGTATCTTTCGCTGATACTTAAATGTATCAGTCCAATAGGCACAGAATATGTGTATGGTCTTTCTCTTTGTGTACAAAGACTTGTGTCATCTGTACTTCCTGTGTGATACACAAACCCACACCACTTTCTATTTTCTACCTTCCTGTGACACACTGATCCAGTTTACTGATACACATATAAACCACATAGCCCTCTCATACAAAGAAATCTGTGTATAGGTCCTACTTATTAATTATATATACCTGGGTGTCCCAATTACTGGTACCTATACTACTACCCAAGGACACAAACACTTCACTGTTTGCTACCTACATAGGCAACTGCTACTGGTTCAGTACCCCCTTAGCTGCAAAATCTATTAGCAAACTAAAACTTGCACACTGGTATGCCTACAGCTACCTGTGTGTAGGTTGGTCACTGGTACTCGAAGTATCAGTCCACACTGACATTTTTTGTACAGAGGAACACTGATACCAACCCCTTAATACCCTGACATAGATGTGCACATGAACTAAAATCGTGTCTATGTGTGTTTGCATTCACACACACACACACACTCACACATGCCTCAACTGGGCACTCAGTGTATCAGTTTGCCACTTGTATATGGTTGGCACCAACTGTAGAGTGGTTCCTTGTCTACTAGAACCTAGGCCTAACACTTGACTGTCGTGCTTCGACACAGGAGCATACACCTATATATTTGTACAGGTACCTATATACCCTTTTTAACTATGCCAATGTACATATGCATAATTGCAAGTGTTCACAGACCTTTACAATAACAGAGGTAACACCACATCCTAGTACATCTATACATGCATACATGTGAAATAAATGATAGTACCTATAAGAGTATACAGATAACAGCCAATCCCCTATCCAATCTACCTAAACATGAGTACACCAATATGACATATACACATATTTACATATCTACATAGCCTATGACACACAAATATGAATATTGCACATGATGCACATGTCACAACTATGATACAAAAGTTCCATAACACACGAATACTCTTCACCATGTCATGATACAACTTCATTACCATAGTTAAGGCACATGAACCAAGTTCTACCCCAAACTTGCTACAAAATCCTATTGAGAACTTTTATCAAACACTTGGTTTTTACATTCCCGTAACTATCCAAATGACACCATTTGGATCCATAGAACTATTAGGAATGAGCCCTCAAATGTCTATTTCACACTCATAGGTTTGGATCTAGCCATTAGAAGGGTCGCCTATAGGAATACATGAAATTTGACCATGGAAAAGAGAGTTTAGACGGTTATACCCATGTAGAAAAGAGCCCACACACAAGGACCCATGAATTTGGAGAAGATGGAGGAAGAAGTGGCTCCTAAATCCTTGCTAGAGCCTCCATCAAGCCTCCTTGAGCTCCCCAACTCTTTAGCACACCAAGGAAAAGAAGAAGGAAAATTTTGGGAGAGTATGGAATGAAGGAATGAGTGGAAAACCCTAGGTTGATATGGTGGCTTCCATTTATGGCTTGTGGGGGGTTTATATAGGGTCTTGCTAAGCCCTAAACTCATTATGACATTTTGTATTAGGAAGGTCTTTAAGGAAAGTAAGTGGTTTAGCCCTAAACTAATGTTTGCACCTCAATTTGCCATGATTAGGGTCAACTAAATAGGAATTCTAATTTTATGAATTTGGTTTAATTATCATGCTAGTGGCCCACCATTAGGAAAATTTTAATTTGGTCGAAAATAAACCTAACCCATAAAAGTGGTAGTGACAGCTACTACCGGTGATTCGTGTCTTATCGTGATTTACCGTGATTCTTGTATCTTGTTTACGTGAATTAAATCCATGAATGATAAGTGTCAGGCGAGAAAATACCTCAGTAGACATGTGAACACCCTATCTATTCTCTGTGTCTCATCATGTGGATAGCAATCACATATATCACGTGTGATTTGTCATATTGTGTGGATAGCAATCGCATATTATCATATGCGATTTTCCGTATTACTCGAGCCATTTACATGTCGAACTGGTATTTCAAATAACACCTAGAAGCTAGGGTTTTGATATTGATCACTATGTTTACATCATTATCACATATTTTCTCATATTTTACTGTTTTGCCTAAACTGTTACTTGAATTTACCTGTTCACCTATTTACTCTATTTTTATATATCCTAACTATTGCTATATGGCCTTTATCATGTTATGAATTGTTATTCAATGTTATGTACTAGCTATAATCCTGACTTGGATAACCACATTTTTAGGCGATAAGTTAGAGGCTTGTTGCCCCACTTACTATGAGCGGACTGAGGACACTACTCCAGAGACCGAATTGGGAGATCAGGCTATTGTGGAGGCTGCGTTATAGACAGAGGTTGCTTAGCCTAATTTAGCATTTTAGTTTATATCATTTGGGTCCGGATTTATCTCCAAAATTCTTGCTTGGGTTGTATAACTATATTTTGTGACTTAGTACTTTCCTTTAGATTTGCTAGCATTGTGTTTGACTCTGGATTATGTTTCGTATTTATTTTTTGAACTATCTACCTTAGTTTTGATGTGATTGAGATTTAGTTTCCATGTTGCTCCTATCTCGAAATATCTTATTATGGTGAGATTATCATCAATCTTGTGTGAATGAGATATTATTAGTTGTTAGACAGCATTCTACCGACGATGCTGTGGTGTAGACGAGACGTACCTATGACTCATGCCTAATTTTCAGGTGCGGGTCACGACAGTAGTTATTCCTGAGTTGAGCCAAAGGTATGGTAACATGAATGAAAAGTTTTCGAAATTGTAACACGCCAAGGCACTCTCCGAAATAATAGAAGCACGCCGAGGCAATCCCTAAAACAATGGAAGCTTGTCGAGCCAGACCTTAAAACAGTGGATGCTGTAAAAAAACCAAAAGCATGGAAACGCTGTGAATGAGTAATGACTATGTAGGACGATAAGTTGAGTTGAGTCTTGCATGATCATTGGACAACCTGTGCACAAGGAACAGCTCCCCGAACGGTAACCCAGAGACGATGTCGACTTCGACCTGGGAGGAGTAAAAAAAATAGTCGTGTTGGCATACAACACGCAGATGAGTTATTTAAAAACATTCAGCAGGGCTCGTTACCTGCGTTGAAAGGGTCACCATCTAAAACGTGGCTATTGTCCAAGATAGCTTGTGATACTAGTGACTATTTCGTATAGATGAGTCGACATAATAGTGTTACTACCATATTTCAAAAATAGGAATATTTTTGTCAATTTGCATTATTTATATTACTTGAATATTATTTAAATCACTATAGTGAAGGTTTCATTCATTGTTAATTTAGCCCATAAATTGAACCTTAACTTGTGAACACAATTAGACTAGACATGACCACTTGAGCCCACAACCTAGGATGAACACATCTAGCCTATTTTAAGTCATTTAGGCTTGGTTTAGACTAGAATTTAATCCCACACTTAGAGCACATATAACCCTTTAATTAGGAGATTGTTCACGATGACTTGAGAGGGCAAAATAGATATTTTAGAAGGAATTTTAGGGCACCCATGTTGGCTGGTTATTAAGAGCCATTAAGTCATCTTCTTCATTTATTTTGAGGCTCCTTAAACCCTAGAAAAAGCCCCCTTCAAGCCCCCTTCTATTCCATTCAATCCCACCATCAAAACTCCACCAAATTCTCCCAAAACCTTCCCAAACCTTCATTCTACAAGGCTAGGAGCTTGGAGACCAAGAAGCTCGTAGGAAGGAGTCCAAATAAAGAGGAAATTGTGTCAAACTTGACATAAGAGCATCCATAGAAGACTCTATTGGGAAATCAACCACCTAATAGGTAAAACCTTTGTATTTTGATAGTTTTTAGCCCCTTCTTCATGCATGACACATGTAGGATCACCCACATTGGTTAGGAGTACCTATGGGGAGGTGAGCAAGGCTCTAAACCTCATTTTTGTGCATTTCATTTGGGGTTTTTGTGCCATCCTTGGAGAAATTCGAGGAGAGCCCCCAAGTGTTTGTTGAAATGCCTAGTAGCCTATTTTGGTTTTGTATTTCAGTTTTGAGCATGTGTTTGGCTAGGTAGCTCATTAGTTGGGCTTTCTAATGATTTCCTAGTGATTTCCTATATATATATACATTATATATATTTTTTCATATATATATATATATATATATATATATATATATATATATTGAGCTACATATGTTATATATAATGTATGTATATATGTTTCAGTGTCTGTGATGTTGCTTGGCATAAGGGTCGGGCCAAGGGCAACTGTGAGGTTAGTGTTTTGACTTTAGCTTTTGCATGGTATTCCTGTAGTGACAGTGGAGGAAGTAAGCATTGGGGACTTTGGCCTTTAGGCCACCGTTCCATGGCAGCAAGAAGGGAAATCATTCCTTGTTGTTGTACAGGCAGAACAGGAATGAGGGTAGGAGTTTCGGCCTAGGTATGTGGTGATCAATGAGTTCGAGAGGGGGAGGTGTGTGTCTAAGAAGTTAGCCTGGCAGTGAGCCACTTGGCAGCAGAGTGCAGGCCAAATATGGTCGCTACTTGGCAACTAGAACACTACTCCAGCCATAGTGGTAGCAGAACACATTGTCCAGGCCATGGGCCACTTGCACTAATATGCAAGCTGATTTGGGTACTGTCCCCAATGTCAGGAACTCGAGAGGGGAGGGGTTATCCTCTTGAGTGTGTCAGAAAACTCAACTTCCTATGACTGAGTAGTGAGTGTGTGAGGAGATAGAGTATCATGAGTTAGGATTTTTAGTGAGTATCCTATATGAGTGAATCAAGTATCAGAGAAGTATCACTGATTCAGAGTTCCTATGAATGAGAATTTATGGTCTTAGTTAGGATAAGTGAGTATTTACTTGAGTGTCATATGTCTACTACAGGGTGTATTAATGTTAGTATTATAGGATATAAGTTAGTACCAGTTAGATGCTTTTGTCTATCAGTGGTTGGTATCTTGTGTAGGAAGAGTTTGAGTGAGTGAGTGTGTGAGTAGTGAGATGTAATGTGGAGTGCTATTAGTGAGTTTCAGTCACTATATTAGTGAAAATTAGTTATGATATAGGAGTATGTGTGTGTGAGTAGTGAGATTTAATTGGAGTGCTATTAGTGAGTATCAGTCACTATATTAGTAAAAATTAGTTAGGATATAGGAGTATGTATCAATGTACTAGGTTGTGTGTGTGTATCCAAGTATGATTGTATTCGTATCATTGGGGTTTAGAGCATCAGGGTCGCATAGAGTGTATGTGTGTAATGCCCCGCTCTGCACGAGGCATTAGGTTGGCTTGTTGGATGCTATCAAGATGTTGGACCATGACTTAAGTTGGGAATCAGGAGAATTGAGACTGATGCAGTCTCACTTAGCTGGCTAGACGGAATGGGTATTGGAACGTAGCTCGCTGGTGGAGCTACGCTTAGTGGAATTATGTGTAATCGGATCAGGAAGACTCTTTATTGTAAGTGAGTGGAACTGTCCTTCCTCCTCCTTACTCCTTCATGCTTAATAAATGAAGTATTGAAATGCTATGAATTGTCCCTAAATGTCCCATGTTTTAGTTGCTGAATAATAGAGATGCCTATGTTGAGAATTATTGAAATGTACAACACATTGAACTGCTAATGTGATTTGATGCCTTAGAATAAATTGATATCATCGCCCCTTATGCTTAACGCTGCCGGAACAAGTAGACACTTGAATAATGAGATGCCTTATGAATGATAGAATAAGAAATGAACTGGTTATGCTATCGACCCAATGAACTGAATGAAATACTAGAATCATGTACTCTCTGTATATCTGTTGCAAGAAAATAAAATACTGCCTGTCCCATATAAGAAATGAATGAATGAATAAATGTCCCTATGAAATGAATGAATGTTACGTTCCTCTTAAGAAAGGAATGATATGAGATATGTTGCAATGAAGCAATGAATGAGAAATGATAAAGCTGGGATCGTTGAGATCACCAAATGAAGTGATGGTAATGATGAAATGAATAAGTCATTTAATATGACTAATGATGCTACTGTTGCCTTTACTTTCCTTAATATATTTTACCATGCGAATTTGTTCATAATCGAGTCGGACACGCATTCGCATGGTCATGGATAACTTGTATACAAGGTTTGAGTAATAATTTCCTCGAACGGTTCCTAGGGCCCTGGGGACCGATTCGGCCTAGGAGGAAATAATGATGAGTGCTATGGGAGCACGGATAAGGCGGGGTGGCATAGAGACTCGCCACCTACTATGCTGACCGTATTATCTTGAAATGAAATAAAATGAAAATAGTCCATATGGTTTAACAACACCAGTGACCATGTAGTTGGGATGCATGCTAATGAATGTTTTGTGCAGGCAGAGTAAGTATATCGGATAACCTGTATTTGATGCAGGTATAAGAAGTCGGCTATCGGTAAGAAATCACATAATTGTGATATTGTATAAGTTGGTTTAACTTACCTGCTTAACATGTTCCATTCAGTATGCTAGAAAGATGCTTTACTATAAATAGTGCTCAAAACATAATATCCATGCTAAGTGATGCTTGAAGTAAGAATTGTCATAACATGTTTAAGATGTTAGTGTTAATGATGCCTCAATGACGCCTTTGCATGATAACACCAAGAATGCTATAATGATATGTCCACATGAATATTGCTAAGAATATGTTTACATGCTTCACCATGATTATTGTCCATGAACTGTAAACTGATGCTAGGTCCCAAGTAGAAAGATCATTTTTAACAAATGTTGCTTAAATGATTACTTAAATGTTGGTTTAGGCGAGTGGGTTGGATTATGCTTGCCAGTACATAGATGATGTGCTGACCCACATTTTGTGGGCAGGTGCTCGTGCTTGGGATGTTCTGCACACGAAGATTGGCTTGATTGGTCCCGCGGCATCGAAGATTTGTTGGGCATACAGAAGCTCTCCTTGTACAAGATGATGTCTTCTGTTTATAAAGGGCATAATGTATGGAACATTGTAACCAATTGTACCAGTGAGATTGTAAGCCAAGTCAGTATATCGAGTTGTACTCCAATGTATCCAAGTATCAAATGTAAACTTTGTAGCATTGCTCAGTTGGCTTCCAATGTAAAGTGAGATTAGTTGTAAGCATTGTACTTCAATACAAGTCTTGTACTTTTTTTTAGTTATCAATAAAGAGAATAAAGTTCCATATGTCTCTGTGTGGCTTCAAGTTCTCCTTTTATCTCCGCTGCTATAAAGAAGTAATGTACTTCTACTCAATGAGAAACATTGTCCTCATATACTTTAATTTATCTGCTTCTTCCGCTGCGATGTGTTCCCATTTGAAGAAAATCATTTATGTACCATCTTTGCCTTGTACAAGTGCAATACCAGACTTATACGGCATCACGTCCAAGCGAGGACGATCGATTCCAAGAGATAAAGTATGTGAATAGATGACTCTGCGAATCGGGGTGTGACAAATTGGTATCAGAGCACGGCTTTACGTCCTTGGACTCTTCTTCGATTCGTTTCAAATCAAAAGTTGCATCGACGATTAACCAAAGTTGCTTCCGCGATCACTCAACGTTGCTTCCACGATTAAATCAAAGATTGCTTCCGCGATTATGCTGTTGTTATTCTGTAATCATCCTATGTTGTTCATTTTGAAAGTTCGTTGACCCTCTTGGCTGATCACTGGATGTTCCATACAATAAGTCTATATACATTGTGATGTCCTGAATGAATGATTATTGTTGGTTTGGACACAAATAACCCAATAATGACTCGATGCCATAGTATGCTATATTGTGAATACTGTTGGGAATATGGAAATATAGAAAAGTGGCTACGTATGCTGTAACAAGTTGAGAATTGAATGTGATGTTGGGAAAGAATTATGAATGGGGTAATTGATGGATGAGTTCAACGAAGCTGGTGAGTTGACTCATGGGTGATGGATAGTACTTTTGAGACCCTAAGAATGTTAGATTGGGATATTGAGACCTTGAGATGTTGGTTAAGTATTATGATCATTATAGATCACGAATGTCCGGAATAGATTGAGTTGGTATTGTTTAAGGATGGCTTCGTTTCTGAGTGGTATATTGCCTCTACCACCTCAGAACGAGATGTATGTTGACCCTTTTCATAGGATAGCAAGGAGACTATCTGTGGGTACTGGGTAGTACTGAGACTTAGCTGGGAGGCATGTATTGTGGCTAGACGACTCGAGTGTCCCTTGACGGTGATGCTATATTGAGTAGCGAGAATGTCAAAAATTGTAATCGGTGGCTTGGTTAGAAATTGTTTAGTCGAGTGATGACTCAGACTGGTAAGACAGTTAGTATGCTATGGGTAAATGGATTTGGCTAAAGAATATTGTGGCTTAGAATATCTAAATGTTGACTTCGATTGGTTGGATGTAAATCAAATGTGGCTAATACAAAGTTGGTTGCGTAGCTAAAAGTTTTGAAAATATCGTCGGTGAACCAAAGGAATATTAGAGATCTGTGCTTTGACCCTAAGGTGTAATAGATGTTAATCCATCTTGATCACCAAAGGATAGTCGTTGCCTATGCGCATGTATGCTGAGGAATTTAATGGGATTAGAAAAGTAACAAGTAGCCACCTTGACTATTTGTATTGCCTAGAGGATGGTTAGTTGATACATGAATTGCCGGATTGAATGGAATGAACTACTTGACCCTTGCTGCATGAGATTTAAGAATGTCCGTAAGATAGTTTGATGATTGAGAAACGAATGGGATTGAGAAATTATAAATGTGTTGGATAATGTCGGTATAGGTGATTGTTGGTTGGGATATAGATTGTTGGCTTATGACTTAGTGGTGTGACTCTGTCATACGGACCGAATAGTATGGTTCCATAGTCCTGTTGAGACTAACGGAATCGATGACCCTTGAATAGTTAGCCTTGGCTTATGGATTCGTGTGGGTACAAAGGAATTGGAATAGAAATTGAATCATGGAGAATTTTACTTGATGGATTATTAGAACGATGAAAATTGTATGTCAGATTGGGAATTGACTGTAATGTTGATAGATCGATCTTAGTCGATCGTTGGGTAAGTCTAGAGTGAGCCTCTATGGGAATTATTTCCTTGAGGAAGACACTAGATAGATAGACTTGACCCTAGAAACCGTGGGCTGTATCCAATAATGGCGATTAGTTATTCAGACTGAGTTAAAACCCATAGGTTTGGGTAGAGTTCCTTAGAACTGTTGGTTGCTTGTTGGCCTTAAGAATAAGAAACTAGTATAACCCTAGTAGCCGTCCACTCTAGGGAAGTCACCTGAACGATTAAGTTTAGCTATCAGTATAGCTAACCTTAGAGACTGACTGAATAATAGATGACCATTGGAGACCCATAGGATGACCTTGTGGCATTGAATGAGAGACGGTGATAATGAGTATGGACCTAAGAGAATGTATGCTTCAACTTGTGCCTTAAGAGATGTTTGACCCTTGAGGATTATACGTCGGCCATAAGTGGGAATTGCAATCGTAAGGTAAGACTTGAGTGTACCTATAGTCGGGTAGCTAAGTTAACATTGACTGTTGCATAGAATTATACCTCACTCGGGTAATCAATAGTGGGTGACGTTGGATTGCATCTTTTTGAAAAAGATGAATTACCTCGGTGAGAAATATTATTGGATTTAGGAAGGAATATGATTTCATGTTGTGCTCTTGATATGATTGGCTCTAAGTTAGACCCTTGATCGAATGTTAGAAATGTTATGCTTGAGTATAGAGCTTAACCAAGTTGTCCCTGATATTAAGTATTGTGGCCTGGAAGATAGTGAATGTGGCAATGTGAATAGAGCAATAAGTCAATTGAAAGAATGCTAAGTCGGATTTAGAAAAGAGAGTTATATCGTGGCTAATCGAATCGCACTAACATAGAAGTTAGTTGAAGTACATATGTTTTGGGGACGCCTAAAATATGTGTATGGATCCAGCCGAAGTGATTGGTTGCGACTGAGATAACATTATGGGAAGAAATTATCGTACTAGCGTGGACTTTGGCTGAAATGCATATGTTTTGGGGACGCCTAAAATATGTGTATGAATCCAAACAAAGTGATATGCTGCGACCAAGATAGAAATACAAAGAAAATATTGGTAAATCAATGAGAAGTTGCAAGTAATTGAAAAGAGAAAGATAGATCGAATTATTGATAGATTAAAATGGTGCAATTGGATAAGTATTTTGAGATGATCGAGTATGCTGAAACGAATATTGAATTGAAGCTGAATGAATAACTCGTTGTGACTAAGTGAATCTAGTAGAAGAGTTGTTTCCTTAAGTTTCGAGGATGAAACTTTTTCTGAGTGGTATATTATGTAATGCCCCGCTCCGCACGAGGCATTTGGTTGGCTTGTTGGATGCTATCAAGATGTTGGACCGTGACTTAAGTTGGAAATCAGGAGAATTGAGACTGATGCAGTCTCACTTAGCTGGCTAGATGGAATGGGTATTGGAACGTAGCTCGCTGGTGGAGCTATGCTTAGTGGAATTATGTATGATCGAATCAGGAAGACTCTTTATTGCAAGTGAGTGGAACTGTCCTTCCTCCTCCTTACTCCTTCATGCTTAATAAATAAAGTATTGAAATGCTATGAATTGTCCCTAAATGTCCCATGTTTTAGTTGCTGAATAATAGAGATGCCTATGTTGAGAATTATTGAAATGTACAACACATTGAACTGCTAATGTGATTTGATGTCTTAGAATGAATTGATATCATCGTCTCTTATGCTTAATGCTGCCGGAACAAGTAGACACTTGAATAATGAGATGCCTTATGAATGATAGAATAAGAAATGAACTGGTTATGCTGTCGACCCAATAAACTGAATAAAACACTAGAATCATGTACTCTCTGTATATCTGTTGCAAGAATATAAAATGTTGTCTGTCCCTTTTAAAAAATGAATGAATGAATAAATATCCCTATGAAATGAATGAATGTTACGTTCCTCTTAAAAAAGGAATGATATGAGATACGTTGCAATGAAGCAATGAATGAGAAATGATAAAGCTGGGATTGTTGAGATCACCGAATGAAGTGATGGTAATGATGAAATGAATAAGTCATTTAATATGACTAATGATGCACTGTTGCCTTTACTTTCCTTAATATATTTTACCATGCGATTTTGTTCATAATCGAGTCGGACACGCATTCGCATGGTCATGGAGAACTTGTATACAAGGTTTGAGTAATAATTTCCTCGAACGGTTCCTAGGGCCCTGGGGACCGATTCGGCCTAGGAGGAAATAATGATGAGTGCTATGGGAGCACGGATAAGGCGGGGTGGCATAGAGGATCGCCACCTACTATGCTGACCGCATTATCTTAAAATGAAATGAAATAAAAAGAGTCCATATGGTTTAACAACACCAGTGACCATGTAGTCGGGATGCATGCTAATGAATATTTTGTGCAGGCAGAGTAAGTATATCGGATAACCTGTATTTGATGCAGGTATAAGAAGTCGGCTATCGGTAAGAAATCACATAATTGTGATATTGTCTAAGTTGGTTTAACTTGCCTGCTTAACATGTTCCATTCAGTATGCTAGAAAGATGCTTTACTATAAATAGTGCTCAAAACATAACATCCATGCTAAGTGATGCTTGAAATAAGAATTGTCATAACATGTTTAAGATGTTAGTGTTAACGATGCCTCAATGACGCCTTTGCATGATAACACCAAGAATGCTATAATGATATGTCCACATGAATATTGCTAAGAATATGTTTACATGCTTCACCATGATTATTGTCCATGAACTGTAAACTGATGCTAGGCCCCAAGTAGAAAGATCATTTTTAACAAATGTTGCTTAAATGATTACTTAAATGTTGGTTTAGGCGAGTGGATTGGATTCTGCTTGCCAGTACATAGATGATGTGCTGACCCATATTTTGTGGGCAGGTGCTCGTGCTTGGGATGTTCTGCACACGAAGATTGGCTTGATTGGTCCCACGGCATCGAAGATTTGTTGGACATACAGAAGCTCTCCTTGTACAAGATGATGTCTTCTGTTTATAAAGGGCATAATATTTGGAACATTGTAACCAGTTGTACCAGTGAGATTGTAAGCCAAGTCAGTATATCGAATTGTAATCTAATGTATCCAAGTATCAAATGTAAACTTTGTAGCATTGCTCAGTTGGCTTCCAATGTAAAGTGAGATTGGTTGTAAGCATTGTACTTCAATACAAGTCTTGTACTTTTCTTTAGTTATCAATAAAGAGAATAAAGTTCCATATGTCTCTGTGTGGCTTCAATTTCTTCTTTTATCTCCGCTGCTATAAAGAAGTAATGTACTTCTACTCAATGAGAAACATTGTCCTCATATACTTTAATTTATCTGCTTCTTCCGCTGCGATGTGTTCCTATTTAAAGAAAATCATTTATGTACCATCTTTGCCTTGTACAAGTGCAATACCATACTTGTACGGCATCACGCCCAAGCGAGGACGATCGATTCCAAGAGATAAATTATGTGAATAGATGACTCTGTGAATCGGGGTGTGACAATGTGTGCTGTGGGAAGTTCTAGGAGAGAGTTCTAGGGGAGAGGCCTGTAGGCCATGTGTGGGATGGAGGCCTTAGGCCATATTGGTTAGGCCAGTATCTTGAGTGTATCAGAGTGCAGTGGCTTTGGCCATCTCATATGGAGAGAATGTATGAGTTAATGTATTAGGATATTGGATGGTTTAGAGAGTGAGCAGCAGCAGCAGAGCAATTGCAGCAGTAGCGGCAGCATGAATGCTGCCGTAGCAAGCAGCAGCAGGACAGTTGGCCTTTGGCTAGTGGATGTTAGTTAGGTTGGTTTAGAGGTTAGCTTCATGATGTGGTTGTTGTTAGTATCAGATATGTTATATGGGATTTTTATTTGAGATTGTTAGGAGTTAGGATATGTATCCTAGATTCGGATATGTTAGATTCATGTGAGCTTAAATGTGAGAGTATTATGGTGTGATTTTAGATGTTAGTTTTATGTTAGCTTGATTTGATGTTAGTGTCAGTTTGAGATTAGGGGGTGGCAGCATATGGCCATTGTACTGCAACAGCATTTTGCAGATAGCTTTGCATTGCCTGCATTGCAAGCTACAGCAACATCTTGCCTTGGCTTGCTTTGCTTGCATTGCTTTACAGCGGCAAAGCAAGCAGCAGTAGCAGAGCAAGCCAGCAGCAGTGGCAGGCTGCAAGCTAATGGGTTAGTGATGGTTTAGATGTATGAGTGTGTGTGGTTTAGTAGAGAGATATTAGTGTACTGTTAGTTCAGATTGGGAGTTGGGGGTATTGAGTTAGTTGATTAGTGGGGTTAGTGTCACATAGGATACATGGGAAGTTAGTGTATGTTAGTATCAGATGTTGGGAGATAGTTTTTTGAATGTATCAGATTTGCGAGGGGCTTGTGGGTTTGCCTTGCAAGCCTTAGCAGCAGCAGGGTATCCCCTTTGGACTTGTGGCTAGGCCACAGGGCCACTTGACGAGGTTTGGGGTTTTGAGTAGGGTTAAAGAGGGCTAGATATATATGTGTATATATATATATATATATATATATATATATATATATATATATATATATATATATATATATATATATATATATATATATGAGTAAGGAGTTTACCTATCAAGCTAAGTGAAGGAAGGGCTTACCTATCCACTCTAGGTAGTGGCATTGCAAAATCATTATAGGTAATGGTTTACAAATAGTCTAGGTAATGTGGTTTTTCTATTTTAGAATAAAATTTAGTGTATTTACCTATTAGTATAAGGTATTGGGTAATTACCTAATCAACCTAGGATGTGATATTAGCTATAGCTTAAGTAATGGTTCACCTAATAACTAAGATAGTGTATTTCTCTATTAGCCTAAGATAATATATCATAGGAAGGTAATGACTTGTGTGGTGGCCCATGTAGGTCTATCTAATGGTGCTTAGGAATAGAGTACAATTGGGAGCCTGCAAAAAGGGAAACTCATCACAGCATAGGCCGTTTGTGTGATTGTGTGTATTTTGCTACCTATAGTAATTCCTAAAAAATGCCTCATAGTGTTCCCTACAAGGGTCGTTATTACAATTCCATGACTTTTGGGGATCATCTTCTTCCACAACATTATCGGATTCTAACACCCTTTAGGATATGGGCTTCCTTACTACTTAGAGATTAAAGTCAGATTTCCCAAACTCTTTCTTTATTAAGCCTACCACTAGACCATTTTCCTCTAATCTGAATTCTACTCCTCCATCTCTGTTTAGAATCTAGAGTCATTCACCAAAAAATTTCAAACTTCTCCATTTATTTTGATTAAGAATCATAATTGATTTTCTCTAGCCATTCCAAACCCAAGTATTCCAATTAGAGCCATAGAGCTCCTATACTAGCTAGTTAAACCAATATTTTTCTAAAACTATCCATTATCCATAAGGAATTATTCTCCAAAATGATTCCCGTATCGGACAATATTCCTTAAGTAATTTCCAAGAGCCAATGACAATCTCATTTCTTGGTTCTTCCACTCAAAACTTCATTGTTTTATTCCCCTAAATCCGACTTAATTTAAGCATAGTTGTATTTTGATCAATTCCGTGTCATATTGAAAGTTGATCCCTTGTTCTCAAGGACATATATTTACAATGATACTGCATGTCCTTCCTAGTGTAGATCTCCTTAGTGAATCAGGACAGCTTGCTTGAATTTAAATTTTCAAGGTCCTTTAAAAATTCATGGGTAACAGTTTAGAGAATATTCAATAATCTATTATGTCATGCCAGTCATGCACTGCAGCCATTTATCGGAATCATAGAAACCGCGGGTCCACTACAGCCAGCAGCACACTGGCGAGACATAGACTCTTAAGTCAAAGTGATTTCAGGTATGTATAGATTTTTTAGATACTATTGAAACTGTCCTAGAAACATTATGTTCTGACCACTCAGGTTGCTCTGTTAATATCATTTGAGATGGGTAAAGTTTCAAGATTATTCGGCACCTATCATTCTTGAGACATGAAGCCAAGAGTTCACTGCAGCCAGATGTACACTGGCGAGGCATGAATTCTAGGTGAAGTAATTTTGAATATGCTTGAATTTCGGATACTGTTGAGACTATACCTATGATCCGAATTTACATTGATTGGCCTCATATCGTCATTGACAACTTTACCAGAAGTTATCTTGATTTATTAAATTTTCAAACATGCCTTGAATTTAATCGTGCCTAGACGACTTCAAGTTATGAGTAGATCGTACCTAAATTATTTGAATCTATTCTTACTCGTGCCTGAACGACTTTGATCATAACTAAATGATTACTTTGATCATATGATCGCGATTTTGATCGAGTATTTTGACCTTGTCCTTGATTGAGTTTTAGTCGTGATTATTTTGTTTCGACCCTACTTCTAATTATACAAAATAGACTCTTCCTAGTCATGATCGTGCCTAATTACTTATAATCGTATTATCTATTCTTAAATCGTGCTTAGACTCTAAATCTGACCATGACTATGTCGTTTGTTTCGGATCGTGCCAAACTCTTCTAAAATTTTCGATTCAAGATCGTACCTATATCGAAATCGTACCTATATGAATTTCCACTAATCGTGACTACATCATTCCAAATAATCTTGATCAAAATTCTGATTATCGTTAGTCATGATTAAAAATTTAATCATTTTGATCATATCTCTAATCGCGTCTTGACGGACTTGAATCATTATTGCACCGCCATCGAATTCCTTTTGGATTATTTCCTAATCGTGCCAGATAAGTTCCTTCTATTTTTCGTGCTTAGTTGATTATCATGCCAGTTATTCCTGGCCGATTCTTTTTGAAATTTCGAGACGAAATTTTTCTAAGGTGGGTAGATTTGTAACTCCACTTTTCCAATATTATGAAATTGGGCATTTCTATGATTTTCTAAATTTTTTTTCTAATATTTATTCACTTATATATTTCCTATTAATTGCTACTTGGAAAATTCTATATTCTAAATTATAAATTAGTTTTATTAATTCTTATTGATTTATCTAATTTTGGCTACTTATAGTTTTTCTACTCCATGTCATGGATAATGATTCTATTTACTAGCTTCTACATTTTGCTTGGACTAAATACCTGAGCCTATGGTCTGTTCAGTCAAATTCCATGGGCCAACCCAGCCCATCAACCTACCCTTTTGTTTCGAACCAAGCCACATTTCCTTGGCCATAACTATTCCATTAACCATTTATTTCTCCCAACATCCTGTTGTAGCCAATTTTGTTCCCTTAACAACACTTCCTTACCTTTTAGCCCAACTACTCTTCCTTTGGGCTTAATCAGCCAGCCCATCACAAGCTTATGTTGGTAAACGGGGCGCTGATCCCAGCAGGTCTACCAACCCGTTTGACCGGAACCCGCTAACCCTCTATCAAACTAACTGTTTGATTTAAACTTCTGATTTTTCATTCAGCTGTCCCAATTCCATTCACTTCCCTCCACTTCCTTTGGTCCAAGCTAAATCGGAGACGACGACACAGCGCTGCGCGAAGGAAAGACGACTTCCAGAGGCTTCTCTCTCATCTCAACCGTAGATTCTTAACAACCATATTCCTCTCGACCACCCGATCCTAACTAACTTCTTAACCGTCTAACCGTCGATCGCCGGCCACTTGCCCGCCCAACTGTCTAACCGCCTGCCCACATTGACCGCCTAACCACCTGCCCGCCGTCCATCATCTATAAATAGGCCATCGATCTCCTCCTTCTTCAACACCTTAAGTACGGCAAAACTATGTCAAAATAGTTCCACCCACGTCTTCTTTTTCCTCGTCCGTTCTTCGACGACGAAGCTCTGGCCATGGCGGAAGTCCTTCCTCTTCGATCGACAACCGTCGAGATCATCAGCAGTGTGAGCGACTAGGCGTTGGGACGACTTGTCAATCGCTGCGTGCTCGACTCCACTAGGATCAATGACGAGCGGCGACGCCTTCGAGTATCGATCGATTCCTGAAGTAATCCATTTTTAAGTCTTCTCTATTTATTTCTTTGATTGTTGAGTATTCCTCTGTTGATTCGAGCACTATGACTGGATCGGGGTGATCCATGTCACAGGATCAATCGATCGGTTTTTTGGTTCTTGATCTGACGGGCGTCGAGTTGATCGAGCCAATTAGTGAGTGTTGCTTCCCAGTGTTGTCAAAGGCGCGCCCCAGGCGCGCCTTGGACCTAGGCGCAGGAGCAGCGCCTTAATAGGGTCTGGGCGAGGCGCAGTTCGTCAGGCGCGTCAAAGGCGCACCTTTTCCTCAGGCGCTGGATGTGGTTAAGGTGCGCCTCGATAATTTTGCTGATTTTGCTTGTATACATGTGTAGGAGAAAAAATTCTAATTCACATTAATGTTTTCCATAAAGAAATTCTCTTTATTTGTTGTGTTTCTGGGAAAATTATAACTGTAGGAATCCGATCTAGAAGACGATCGCTTTATCCCTTGGACTATGCGAAGAAGAAAAGCTCTCAAAATTTTGACAGTAGATATCAATATATCTGTACCATGAATGAGAAAAAAAGAACTCTATTTATAGAGTCAAAAAAAAGTAACTGAAAAGATAACTACCTCACCACTGGTGCACTTGAAAAGTCACGCAGACTCTAAATACACGCAGGGTTAGTGAGTAGTTACTGGACGTGGCCCGTAACTGTTGGACACATGGCATCAGTGCATGGGTCGTGTGCAAGTTACTGGGCACGCGAGAGAGAGATCGGTGGCATGGCTGCCACGTACTCCAGTTGAAATGAAATCCACGCTGACCTGCTGAAGGCAAAAATCCACACAGATTCGTTGACGCAGACTCGTTGAAGGCGAAATCCACGCAAGCTTTGAAGAAGAATACTTCAGAATTCACGCAGGCTTTGAGAAGAATAACTCAAAAGTCACACAATGTTTTGAGGAAGGAGAAGGTTCAGAATCCACGCAAACCGCCAGCTGTCTTGATTTGGCACGCTTCGTCTGACACAAAATCTCTGACATTGATTATATTGTCAGCCGCATTAAATGAAGATAAGACCCAAAGTCACGCCAACTTGGTGAAGAGTGAGTCTTGCTAAGGAAGATTGCAAAAGACGGCTGTGATCTCTCGAGTTCTGTGCATATGTGGCATACGAGGAGACGTTTCTCGACTGTTGTGTTGTCAGTCATTATGATTCTGACGTATGGCTGAGCTGTCTCTGCGTGACTTCTAAAGGAGATGGCCAGGCAGAACTTAGCGTATCTTTTGTGCTGCTTCTCGGATTACTCTGCGTGACTTGTTCTGATCAACTCAGCGTGACTTCATTTTTGAGGCCTACAAAACCCCCTTCAAAGTTTTCGAAAAATGATAAAATATTTTCGAAATACTTTGAAATAGAGATGATGAAATGAGTTCAGTCACGCTGATATGACTCCAAAAATTTTTCGGAAGCCGAAAAGACTTCGAAGTTCTTTGAAAATATCCAAATGAACTTATTAAATGTCATAATGACTCTTCGTTCTCCGAGACTGATTACGTCCAATTTATGGTGGAATATGAACTGACGACGAGATCTGTTATATAAACAGGAAGAGATTCTCAGTCTTGACATTCATCTCTCGAAAATATGACCCCAAAAGAAGCAGCCGAAGAGGAAGCACGAAAGTTGGGCTTTTATTCCCATGGTGACCCCACTTTTGGGGGTAAAGAACCCGAACCTGTCGTCATCGAGCTCAAGGACGACTCTACGCAGTTAGCCAAGAATCTCTTGAGCTACTTTGGATTGGATGGCTCGTCTTGTTCTGATGGGCGGAGCCTTATGGAGAAGCGTGAAATGCTCGAGACTCTGTTGTATCGCCTGGGAGTTAAGAGCGTAGAGGAGTTAGGCATCAAACTTAGCCGCTCTGGAAAATAGAGCGTAACTTTCTACGCTTTTGTTTGCACTTTTCTGTTTTGTCTTTTTGTAAGGCCATCAGTGCCTGTTTAAAGAATGAAGTACAACTTTTTGTGTTTGATCTGCGTGCCTTTGACTGTTTCCAATGTTGCACTGTCTCTCGAAGTACACGTGACACTCATTCCAAAATTTACGAGCGCTATTTATGCGGATCTTTTCCAAGAATAGACCTGCACTTGACCCTTTAAATAGATAGATGAACTCCACGCAAACTCATCTTCCCATTCTTCTTCTTCTCTTCTGAGAAATGAATTTTCTGTGAGAAAAAAACAGGATAGCCATGTTGTCTGATGTCAGATCTCTGTGCACGCTACCAGACATGAGTTTGCCGATCCTTAGCACCAAATTTGAAGGTAAGTCTGTGTACTTATTTTTGCTGTTGAAGATAGGCTTTCTGTTTTTTTTTCTGTTTCTGATTTGAACAATACACGCTTGTCTCTGTTTGATAGATGCATACTGAATGATTTCTGTTGATCTTTCTGCAGAAACTTGGCTGAAAATTTTCTTCAGAACTGGCATTGGAGATGTGGATGCTGTGAAGAATATCCTGCTGACATCTACAGGGAGCTCATACGCTTTTGATGCGTAAATCAGACAACTCAGAACTCTTCGTGAGATAGAAGGGTCTTAGATGGTAGGAAGAGCCTTTATACACGAGAGTTGGATGGTGGAGTTAACTCTACTACCGAGAAATCGGGTAATAGAGTTCCTTTTATGGGAGAACTAGGAATTGTATCCCAAGATTGGATACATTCATGTCTCCTCTGAAAGGTCGCTCCTAATCCACCAATTGTATTGGCAGCACCACGACTTCGGGCTGCCATACTCTGTGGTTCTCCTCTCGTCTGAGAGAGAAGACCAGAGTTTGATTCCTGCTGATCTGGTCGTGACTGGGACCCAGACAGTCAGGAATTGCCACCAACAACGAACCTGACGGAGAAGGTCCGACGGAGAAGATCCAAAGAAGAAGATAGATCTCTATTAGGTTATTGTTGTGGTGTAGAATGAAAATCCAAGATTTGTAATAGATTTCCATTATGATTTGTAAGAAAGTCTAAGAAAATGTAATAGACTTTTTGTGGTGAAATGGGAATGGAAATGACAATTCTTCTATGCTCAATGATTTGTATTTGTGGATGAATTATGGACATGATAGATAATAAAATCATCTTTTCTGTTTTAGAGTATATGATATTATCAGAGGTATTGTGGACGTGATAATATATAGGAACTCGAAAGAAAATAGATTGATTTCTATGCAGAGGTCAAAACATGACAAATGAGTAAGTAGATTCGGAATTGATTCAGAGGTTATGAAAACGTGATCAATAACGAATCCCCACTTAATGAATTGATAGAAGATTATGAACGGACAAACCGTTAAGAAATGAAGAACAGATGAACTGTCGAGTGAATGTAATAAATGAACGGACGAACCGTCAAGTATTAATGAACATGTTAAACGTCGGATGAATGTGAGAAATGAATGGATGAACTGAATATCGGGAAAGAATACATCCCTTCGATCCTTGTAACCATATGCCTATAAATAGAGCATATATTTGAGTAGAAGGATCGCATTTTATCCACAATGTCTTCTGAAGAGAATATAAAGAAGGCTGAAGTCGCCCCCGAAGCTACTGAAGGTGTTAAAGAACATCCACCTCCGCAGAAGAAGGAAATGGGCGAAAGCTCGTCTACTCCCAAGCCGCCGAAAGATATCCTGGACTTCCTGGTCGAACCAGGAGAAACTGAAGAAGAAGAAGCAATGAGGCTGGCTGCCTGTCAATTCTTGGTGCGGTCAGAAAAAGATGTACTCAATTCTTTTGCTGATTATGTATGTGGTCCTCGTCCCAAATATGAAAGGGATTACAGTGATCTTCCATGATGATGTACTCTTTTTCTTGAAGAATTTGTCTCAAATAAACTCCATTTAAGGAAACTTTGTTTACGATATATCCTTCCCACTTTATATTTTTGCCTTTATTCATTGATCTTTTGACTCAGAAATCAGAAAGACTAAATATCATTTTCATAAATATGATATTGAGATAGAAAATTCAGTGGTAATATGGACATGATTTTCTGGATATCAAATTTGTTGAGAAAACGATACAAAGTAGAATACCTATCTCCACTGGGGATAATAGATATCAGAATGATTCTTCGGAAAGAACAATGAAACAGCTGGAGAATGATGGGAGGACAATCTTGATAGAAATATTAAACGTAGTACTTCTTCAAGAATTTGCCGTTGATGGGCATCATAGTGGCTTTACCATCTAGAGTAGTGAGTTGATAAGCCCTATTAGAAAAGATCTTATTGACAATGAATGGACCTTCCCATTTTGCATCAAACTTGCCCTTACTCATGTGTGTTATAGTCATCGGGCGTCTGACAGTAAGCACAAGTTCTCCTTTCTGAAATATTCGAATTCTGACTTTCTTGTTAAAAGCTTTTGAAATTCTAGCTTGATAGAATTCAATATTCTGTTGAGCAGATAACCGCTTTTCATCCAGAGCCTCCAATTCTTGAAGTCGAAGACGATCATTATTTTCTGAGGTAAGTTCATTAGCGATTGCTATCCTTAAAGAAAGAATTTGAATCTCTAATGGGAGAACAGCCTCAGATCCGTACACCAGAGAGAAAGGTGTACACTTAGTAGCATTACGGACTGTAGTGCGATAAGCCCACAAGCATTCCCCGAGCTTGTCACTCCAATTACGTTTGTTAGTGGAGACAAACTTCTTTAGGAGTTTGATGATAGTCTTGTTGAAAGCTTCTGCTAATCCGTTAGCTGCTGGATTATATGCGGTAGAAGCAACATTATTGATCCGGTGATCGTCACAGAATCGAGTAAATTTCTGGCTGACGAACTGTGGTCCGTTATCATAAACAATGCGTCGAGGAACACCAAATCTGTAGATGACGTGGTGCTTAATAAAGCTGATGACATTAGACGTCTTAACTTCAGATAAAGGAATGGCTTCGGCCCATTTGGAGAAGTAATCAGTTATTGCGAGAATGAACCGATGACCTTTAGATGACGGTGGATTGATCGGGCCGACAATGTCCATGCCCCAAGCTTCGAAGGACCATGATGCTGCCGTCGGATGTAGAAATTCCGAAGGTTGATGTATAAAATCTGCATGGATTTGGCAAGCTTTGCATTTCTTTGCATATTCAATGGCATCTGATACCATAGTTGGCCAATAATAACCCATCCGTCGAATACGGTCTTGAAGTTTTGGCCCAGGTTGATGCGCTCCACAAATTCCATCATGTGCTTCACGAATAACTTATTGGGCTTCATCACCAGCAATGCACCGAAGGAGTAAACCATCATAAGCTCGACAATATAAGGTCTTTGTTGTATGATTGTAATAGAATCTGAGTGATCGTCGTCTGATAGATGCTGCCTCACTCGGATCATCCGGAAGAATATCATATAATACGAGATCTAAGAAAGGAAGTCTCCAATCTTTATCCGTATTCTGATCCTCAGTCGAGTTACTGAAGATGAATTCCATGCTAGAATCGGATGAAGATGATATCGATTTACGACTGAATCCAAATCCTCTTGTTGTGTTGACGTCATGAGATGTTGATTCTTCAATGTCAACTGGAAGTCCTAGAGTCAGGTTATTTTCAAGATGAAATAATTCTCGATTACGAACAACAATCATTTGTTGCCGTCTGATTGGAATAGCCAGCACCGCTGCAAGATTAGCAAGGGCATCAGCTTCTGTGTTACATGCTCGCCTAACATGTTCAATGAAGAATTCCATAAATGATGAGGCCATAAATATGGTCGCTCTATGATAAGGAACCAGATCTTGATGGCGAACTTCATAAGTACCCCTGATCTGATTGACAATAAGTTTAGAGTCTCCATACGCCTCCAAATGTTGAATATTCAGATGTTTAGCGAGTTGAAGACCAATAAGTAATGCATTGTACTCAGCTACATTGTTTGAACACGGCTGATCAAGAGAATAAGCTCTTTGGATGGCAAGACCTTCTGGCGATACAAGAATAATTCCAACTCCAGCGACAATATCGCCATTAGGACCAATTCTTGATGCTCCATCAAAGAATAGACGCCAAGTAGGATCTTCTTCAGCAATTTGATTTGAATCTAGGACTTCATCTGGGATTTCATCATAGAGTTTTGAATTTTCTGGAATTGAGTGAGCAGCCAGAAAATCAGCTAAAGCTTGTCCTTTGACTGATTTCTGAGGAATATAGTGCATGTCATACTGAGCAAGTAGGATTCCCCAGTTAGCCAATCGAGAGTTCAAAACACTGTGTTTCTTCATCATGATCCGTATAGGATTGATCCTGGAGATGACATGAATAGTCTGGCCAATGATATAATGACGTGTCTTTTGGACAGCAAACATCAAAGCTAGACATTCTTTTTCAACCGGTGAATATCGAGGTTCAGCTCCGGTCATAGTACGGCTGAGATAATAAATGGCTTGTTCATGGCCATTTTGATTCTTTTGAGCGAGTAATGCACCCAATTAATGACTCATTGCTCGAGTATAGAGGAGGAACGGTATTCCTGAGACAGGAGGTACCAATACTGGAGGGCTCATTAGATATTGTTTTATATCATCGAATGCTTTCTGACATTCATCATTCCAGACAAAAGAGACACCTTTCTTCATAAGTTTGTTGAATGGTCTGCAGCGTCCTGATAAATTAGAAATGAATCTCCTGATATAAGCGATTCTTCCTTGAAATCCTCGTAGCTCTTTTAAGGTGCGTGGAGGACGCATCTCTTGGATGGCTTTGATCTTCTCGGGATCCATGTGTATACCTTTAGAGGTAATGACGAAGCCGAGAAATTTACCACTAGAGACGCCTAAGAAGGACTTAGTAGGGTTCATCTTTAATTGATGCTTACACATTAGATCAAATATAGTCTTCAAATCTTGGATATGATCCTCCTTTTGTCGACTTTTGACTGCAATATCGTCAACATAGCATTCGACTGTTTTCCACAAATGTTCACGGAATATAGTGCTCATAGCTCGTTGATAAGTTGCTCCTGCATTCTTGAGACCGAATGGCATAACTGTATAACAGTATGTACCAATCGGCGTTCTGAAAGAAGTGTGCTTCTCGTCTTCTGGGAACATTTTGATCTGATTGTACCTAGAATACCCGTCCATGAATGACATTCGTTCAAATCCACAGGTATTATCAACCATGACATCAGTGATTGGTAGAGGGAATTCGTCTTTAGGACATGCCGCATTGAGATCGCGGAAGTCTATGCATACTCTGATCTTGCCAGTCTTTTTAAGAACAGGAACAATATTAGCCACCCAATCGGGATGTTGTTCCTCTCTAATAAACCCAGAGGTAATGAGTTTATTGACTTCAGCTTCAATTGCATCCATGATGTCTGGACGAAATTGTCGCTGTTGTTGTTTGACCGGTTTAGCATTCGGCAAGATGTTGAGTTTGTGAGTTGCAATTTGAGGATCAAGCCCTGGCATATCTTCATAACTCCAAGCAAAGACATCGATGTAATCACGAATGAGTTTGATCATGTCTTTCTTATCAGTTTCTGAAAGACTTTCACTGATGAATATTGGTTTGGGAGATCCCTCTTCACCAACATCTATTGAACAAGTTTATCTTCAGTCGGAGGTTCTTTTTGCTCGAAACGGAACTCCCATTGATTATCTAATCTTTGGGCCCACTGTTCTGATTCAGGTGAGATTTCAAACTCTTCTTCGTCTTCATCACTTTCTTCAGAATGGTCAATAGAAACCATGTTGGAAGACAGAAGGTTGCAATAGAAGTCACCGATACTCGTATCGGAATCCCAAGAAGTGGTACTAGAAGAATCAGATCTCTTATCTTCGTCAGACTCAGGATCTTCATGGATAATATTGATAAAAGGAGTAGGAGCAGTATAACCCAATCCGCATTTCGTCCTTCCATATTTCAAAGGAGGAATCCGGACAGGTATTTTTCTTCCTTTTCCATTATTAAGGCCAGTCCTGAAGTCATAGCCCATATTTTTGATGATGTCTCTAGATTGCTGACTATAACGACGTAGTTGTAATCTTCCAGTATCATCATTTTTGTCATCATCTTCAAGATCAGAAGGATTTTGAGGCCCTTTGTAGAAGAATATTGGAATGTCTCCTGGCTTTCTGCTGGGAACTAGAAATGATAAAGATCGTACAGGTTCTAGAGATACATCTGTATGAACAGTCTGTACAACTCCTATGGTTATTGTGTTCAAGTCATCTAACAGATGTAAATAACTATGAACATAATTACACACATCAACGTACTGCAAAGGTGGAGACTTTTCATTAAATGTAAAAGCAGCAATATTTACATTGGGAGAAGGCTGAGCCTTAGAGATTTTAGCCAAGTCAATGATTAAAGGGGGAGAAGAAGAAGAAGCTTTGTTTCGATTAAGATCGATAACAAATGGCTCAGAAGAGGTGAGCTCCCTTGAAGTTTGAGTAGGAAGAGTAGTCTGCCCTCCAACTGGAATTAGCAGAGTATCTTGTGAAGGTACAGGAACTGTAGTACGCCCACTGACAGGAATGATCAGTGTATTTTGAGTAGATGACTGAGGTAACGGAGAGATCCGTCCACTCACTGGAATGATGAAAGAATCTTCTCCAGAGGGTTTAGGAGATGGTTGCTGAGTAGTTCGACCTTTAACAGGGATTATTAAAGTCTCACTTTGTGCATCTTCTTTCTCCATAGCTTGTATGATCCTTGTATACTCTTCTTTGTACATTCGGGAATCGTTGAAATAAGTTTCAACCCCATAGAAGGGATTTATATCAGCAACTTCTTTTTGTACTTTTCCATTGTTATCAATGTATTTAAAACATTGATGAAGAGTAGAGGGCACCACATTATTTTCATGAAGAAAGGGCCTCCCCAGAAGAAGATTATAGGATCCCGCGATCTCGATCACATAGAAAGTGACTTTAGATCTGAAATCGCCTATCTGAAGCTTCAGATGAATCTTTCCCAAAGGCTCACTTCGGCTTTGATTGAATCCCAAGATAGTAGTAACCGTCTTGGAGAGCTTGTGAAGAGGGATTTTTAGTTCATCCAACAAACTCTTTGGCATTATGCTTATAGCAGACCCTGGGTCAATGAGGATACGATCTATCTTCATCGTATCAATATAACCAGTATAGTAGAGAGGTCGGTCATGTCTATTATCCTCCAGTAACATGTCGTCTTGTGTAAAGGTGATATTTGGGATAATCTCCAGTACACTGTTGCAATGTAAGCAAGTGGCAGGTTCCGCATCCGGCTTCTTCAATTGTGCAAGACATGAGTCAGCTTGTAGAAGTGCTTCACTTAACGTCTCTCGAGTCTCTTTGGAAAGACGTAGAAGTTCAAAAAGGGACATTCTAGCTGGAGTATTAGCAAGTTGAGTCAAAATGTCGAAGTTGTAAGGCTTCTGAAGTCCAAGAGGAGAAGACTTCTTGATTGGCTTATCAAACCGAGCCTGTTGTTTGCCTTTCTCCAGAGCCGTAGGCTTGGGAGGAACAGGTTCAGTAGATGATTCTTCTTCAGGAGAAAAGTTAGGAACATCTTTAGCATCTGAAGGGATATCAGTAGGATCTTCAGGATTTTTAGAATAATCCTTTAGGTAAGGTTTTCCCGTTCGAGTAGCACTAACAAGTGCTTCTTCTTTGTCTTTTGGCTCTGTGTCAGAGGTAGACCCAAGAGAAGTCATATGACATGACATGATCTTTCCAGCCTTCTTGGATTTTTGAGAAGAAATCTTTTGAGGAGAAGGCGATTCAAAATCTGCCACTAGATCAGGATGGATCCACATGATTTCCCCTGTTTCCAAAGTGATTGGCACTAATCCTTCAGACTGTGGAGGAGGAAGATTCACTATGTCAAGAGTTGCCTTGGGAATAGGAACAATCCCACTTTCAAGGAGTTGAGGAGGGAAATTTCCAAATTGCATAGAGACGACGTTGGAGGTGACGGTCTTCTCTTTTGGAGTAAGAGAGATAGCTCCAGATTTAATCATTTCTTGGATCTTTCCTTTCAATACATAACATGTACGAATTGTGTGACCCATCATTCTGTGATATGGACAGTATTTAGGATAATCTGTCTTACCAGCTTCATCAGGTTTCTTGATCTCTGGTAATTGTATTTTATTACCTTTCAGCAGACATTCAAAGATACCAAGGACATCGTCGTCATTAAAAGAATATTCTTCTCTGGGGCGAGGTGTTCTTGATTGTTGAGTTGTAGAGGCAGGAGTTTGAACATTTGATGCATCTTTGCTCTGAAGATTAACTTCAAGAGTTTCTTTTCCTTTGCGAGCATTATTTTTATTGTTAGCACCTTGTCCTGTTTCTTTAGGAGTCATCTGCACTCCTAAACCTTTGAAGGTTTCAGCACTGATTTCTGCAGCTTTGGCACTGACTATAAAGGAAGGCCAATCTTGAAATTGAGTGGACCCTGTCCACATACTGATGATTGGCAACAAGTTTGATTTGCACGTGTCAATGGTGACAGCATCAGGAGTTCCAAGAGGCATCTTCAGAGCTTCTCTTCGAAACCATTCAATGTATTCCTCTGTAGATTCATTATTTTTCTGCTTGATTCTAATAAGAGCAGACATAGTCATGTCATTAAGCCCTTCATAGAACCTTTCAAGAAACATCTGTTTGAAACCAGCAAATGAAGTAATACTCCCATCTGGGCGACTTCTATACCATTCATAATCTGTTCCCTTGAGACATCCAATAAATACCCGAGTAAGGAGGGCATCACTTGGTTGTAGTTGATCAGTCATCACTTCAAAGTGATTGATAAACTGACTTGGAGAAGTTGTTCCATCATAGAATGAGATAGTAGGAGGCTTGTATTTAGGAGGATATGATACTTGCTTCCATTCTATCGGATAAGGCTGCTTGATGCCAAACCTTTGTAAACCATCCTTCTGTTTGAATGCCTCGAATTGAGTTTTGAGATTCTTCAATTCTTCAGAGACAACTCCCGAAGATTGTGGAGTTGTGGCTTGTAGAGAATAGTTGGGAGGAGGAACAGCATTGTAAGCACTACCCCCAGATCCAGAGAGACTAGGATTTGGTTGAGCTGGTCCAGGAGTATTGGATTGTACTGCTAGAGGAACTTGTACTGGACTTATATCAGTACCAACTGGTATGGCATCTGATACAGTCTGTCGATTTTGCAACTGAGCTGTCATGAGTTCATACATTGACTTCATTGTGTCAGTCATAGACTTCATTTGCTGTTCCAAAGAAGCAATTCTTTGATCTTGAGGAGTCAAGGAAGAAGAAGGTTCATCAGTATTCCCATCAACCATGTAAGTCGTGACTGTATGAGGGATTATTGATGAACTAGTGGATGTTGTATACTCTGAATCATTGCTTCGTGTATCAAAGTCAACTATAGGAGAATTACCCCCAGTAGAAAGAGGTGGGAAGTTAGATTCTCCAAGAAATTCAGAATCAATTTCAGGGATCAAATTTCTTTAACTAGAAGCCAGGACTCTTGCTCTGGTGTTTCTATATACTCCATCTGGACTATCAACTCTACCTCCGGTGTCCCGAGAAGTCATGTTGACAGAGGCAAACAAAGGCTCATCTTCATCAGGCATAGGTTCATACTGAATCCTATTGAAGACAGACTGTCGTTTATTTTGACATCTGTATTGCATTGTGACTCTTGGCTGGAAGTCACATTCATGATCACCATGGTCTTGAATTGTTGATTGACATCTGCACTGAATTATGACTCTTGGATAGAAGTCACATTCAGCATGTTCCTTTGATATAGAATTACTCCTTCTCTTCTGTTGAAGATATTCCCGTAAATCTGTTTGTGAAGATTGATGAGTATACTTCCTGTTCTTGGGTCTTGATGGCTCTTGATTATACAAAGAGTGATTAATGTGAGCCACATAATTTCTTGCATACTCTGCATCTGGATCTTTTATCTTCATATCCAATTGGTATGGTTTCTTAACACCAGAAGTGCTGAGTTTTGTTCTTAAATCAGTGGAAGGTAACACATTAATTTTGGAAACATAGAGTTTTCCTTCCATTGATCTGGATATTTGCAGAGAAGGAAGAGTTAAACCACTCCCTTGATTAGGAGTTGGTAACAGACCCTCTTTAATGGACAGATTCTGTGCCCAATTTGAAGAAATCAAAGAAGAAGACATTAAGGAATGTTTCTTCTTAGACTCATTCAGATTTTGAGACATAGAATGTCCAGAAGGAAGAGTAGTCAAAAGACCATCTCCTTTCCTTTGACTAACAAAAGTATCAGTCAAAGCTGTTCCTGAAGTAAAAACTACAGGAGCAGAAGAAACAACTAAAGAGTTATTCCTTTTCGAAGGGACTTTGTGTGGAAGACTACCCCCAGTTCTAGTAGAACTCGGTGAAGAAGAAGAGATAACTAAGGAGCTATTCTTCTCTGATGAAATACACGCTGTGTCACGACCCGCACCCTAGAGTAAGGGCACGAGAAGTGGGTACGTCCAGCCTACGCCGCAGTATCGGCGGTAGAACGTTGTCCTAGGTCAATCATCTAACAATATAAAGTACCTGTACAGTTTATACTCTCCGAGTGGAGGTGACAACAGAAATAAACTCAATCACATCTAGGTAGAGAATGAAGAACAGATGAAAAGATAGTAACTCAAGGAGAACCATAGCATAGATGAAATAAGACTAAGTGTCTAAGATACATAACATCCAGAATGTCAACTCATAATACAAGACTAAGAGCCTACATAACTCAACATCTCAAAATACAACTCAGATGTGAGACAAAAGACAAATAGAAAGACTGCCTAGACTAAACTGGTCTAGACTACTAGAACAACATCCTCAGCTGCAGGTCGATCCTGCTGAGGGTCCACAACATAAGTATCATCTAGTCCTGCTCCATAATAGGTAGACACCAGGGCCTCATCCTCATCCTCTGTAATATTTTCAACAGGTCCAATCTGGACGGGAACGAGCACAATACATCTCACGCAGTGCATAGTATGATAGGAGATATAAAGCATGCAATAGAGTAAAATACAGGAACTGCTGAAGGAAGATACATGTAGCAAAAGAGATAACTGTAATGAAATATCTACTATAATAGAGAACTAGCAGTGTCTAGTGAGTCAGAGTAAAATATAGACATGTGAAATGGCATAGGAGATTCATGGCTACAGCTAAGAGTGATTCATGACTACACTACTTTGGATATTATTCACATGACTATTTCCACTCCCCCATCCCCAATCAATACACAAGGATCCATTCAGGTTATGTTAAGATTCGTGATAAGCCCATAAATGGGAGATTCATGAGAGGCTCTGTGAGCATGAGAGTACATGAGTCACAAGCGATTCGTGAATCTATGAAAGCATAGAGATACATGATGATAGTGAAAAGCACAACATGCTGTATCTGATGCTCCCGAGGGGGATAACATCTCATGAAAAGATCCATATAGTACCAATCCGTGATAACAATCGTGTCAGCATCAAGTAAAGTAATCTAGAGCAAGAATATAAATCCTGGCAAATATGAAACGGTCAGAGAATGTACTCGCCTGATAACTAAATGTCTGAAGAGGATATACTGTCTGAGGAGAGGTGTCTGGCTCCTAATCAGAGCAATACAAGTCACAATGTATTCTAAATAGTAAATATGAAGTCTACTATGCAAACTACATGATTCTAGGTCAATCTGGTCAAAAGTCAACTCTTGGTCAACTCTGGTCAAACTAGTCAAAGTTAAGTCAATATTAGTCAAACTAGTTAGGGTTTTAGTCAAACTAGTCAAACTAGTTATTTTAGGTCATTACTAGTCATTTCTAGGTGAACTAGGTCACTTTTGACCTAAGGTTGACTTTGGTCAACCCTTAGTAATCAAGGGTCAACATGTTGGTTTTGGGCCATTAGGGTTAGCCCCAAGCCATGGGCCAATGCTCTTGGCCATAGGCCATTGCTAGTCATAGGGTTTTCATATAGCCCTATAGCTAGTAAGTTATACATATATATCTATATATATATTTATAGGCCTAACTATATACCAATATGGGAATACACTATATATAATACCCAACCCCACATATATATATAAAATAACACTATGTATATATCTAATACAATATATATCATATATATATATATATATATATACACAAAACCTATATATATATATAATCATATATATAGAGAGAGGAAAGAGAGAGAGAGACAAAGGGAGAGAGAGAGAATGAGAGAGAGTGGGACAGTGAGGGAGAGAGAGACTGTGAACAGTCAGGACAGGGGGGGGATTGTTCCCAGGTTCTGGAACAATTCCAGAACCACACACACACACACACACACACATATACATACATATGTACATAACTACATAACTTCACACACACACAACCAAATCTCCCCAAATTCGACCTACCCTCACAAATACCTATGCACTTCACATCTACACACTAAAATACACTAGTCTAATGTATTAAACATAAACAAAATCGAATCGAAATTCGATTTTCAAAAACTGGGAAACAAACTCAAAACTGGGACTGTGCACAGTGCACTGGAATTTAGGGTAATTCAATTTTCACGCAACCCAACGAGCTAAGACTCCCAACCAAGGGTTGGTAACTGACACCCCATAGATACTCTAGGATCCCAAGACACTGACACGACACCACGACACGTTTTATCGTGTCCAAACACAAGAAAACACGACTCGGGTAAATTCCTGATACACCCACGCGTGCACAGCGTCGTGCACGCGTGCAGTTCACTCTAGGACACGACACACGTGTCCATGTGTCTCGTGGTCATGTCAGTAGGTAGGGTAGGTCTAGGGGTATGTGTCAGTGTGTCTGCACGGTGTCCACGTGTCTCACAGAGTCAACACGAGACACGTATCAGTCGAGGAAACTCGACTGTTACACACTGTTTCAGACAGCGTCGTGCGGTGAGTCACGTGCCTCGTGCTCGTGACACAGGACACGACGTACCACGTGCTCGTGTCCACGTGTACGCCACATGAAGGGCTACACGATGGTGTCATTACGAGGTGTCCACGTGGCGTGTCCGTGCGACACGACACGCTTGAAATGTGCTCTGTGCAGTGCAGTGCGCGACCCTTGCGGGGACGATTCCGTGTCCGACACGACACGAGGTCATCCCAATTTTTGGGGATGACCTGTCAGTCAATGCCCCGTGTCGTGTGTCAATTTTGACGTGTCCAAGTGGCGTGTAGAGTGTGTTTGGACACTGTGGTAGCAGGGCACATTTTGTGTACTGTACAGTGTCCAGACAGTGTTGAAACTGAGAGCTTCGTGTCCAGATTTTGGACACGACACAACCCAATTTGTGCTCAGTGTTTTAGGGTTAGGTTTAGGGTTAGCTAGGCTAGGTTTTGGTTCAAAAACATTTACAAAATAGTGTGTGTTTTATACTGTGACAGTGTGCAAACAGTGAGCAATTTTAGGGTTTATATATGTAGGATACGTGTCCGATACGACACCAAACAATTCCTAGATTCCACCAAACTTTACCCACAGCTAGTATACACCTATATGCATGCATTCATGAAGAAAAATTACAATATTAATATGGTTTAGAGACATTTACCTATATGTACAAAATCCTTGAAAACTCAAATAAATGAGGGGGGTGTCCAAGTCCACTTATGGGTGTGTCCAAGTCCTTGTGTCCAACTTGCTAGCCTCTCTTAGCACCCTCTAGGTTGTAGGAACCCAATGCAAGAAACTAGAGGTGATTTGGACCTCTAAAGAGTGAGATATGAAATTTTGAAGTAAAGGGTATTTTTCATGAATTTAATTCAATGTAATGCAATAAATTTATCAAAATATATAGGAAGGGGGTCATGCCAAGGGGGGGGTGTCTTGGCCGGCCATGGCATGGCCAAGGCATGGGGGGGGGGGGGGGGGGGGGTTGTCCTTGGCTTGCTTACAAGCTAAGGGAAGGACTTTGTAAAGGTTTAAGATATTTTGCATAAATCAAGCAAAATATCAATAAGTAAATATCTAGATATTTGTATAGCTTTGACTTATGCAACCAACCATTCCTTTATCATTTCTAGGTTAGGGACTAACCTATGGATTAGGGTAGATTAGGTTAAAGGCTCTCATGACACTAACCAAAATCAATGAATAGTAAAAACTCATAAGATCAATTAATTCCAATTAAATCCTAGAAAATTACCAAAATACCCTTGAGGCTAAAAATCACTAACTTGGTGTTCTAAGCCTATGGTTAGGTCCACATGGTCATGGTAAGTTCTAGGTTAAGTAAACTCTAGGGTTACACTAGGTTACACTAGTCAAAATCACAAAGTCATAAGTCATGACTTAGAAAATGGTTTAACTTAACTAAAATCACCAGAAAATCATACCATGACTAAAATACCACTAATAAATAATAAAAATAATAAATTTTCAAAAATCTCCAATTTCAGAAAAATAGGGTGTTACAAGTCTACCCACCTTAAAATAATTTCGTCCTCGAAATTTAGATGGTCGTACTCCTCCTAGGTCAAACCTCCAACAATCAGGGACGAAGCCACTACCTAGGCAACATACAAGGTCAACAAGCAAAATATGGGTAGTAGACCTATACTGGGTTATGTCCAAAAATTGGTTGGCAGTTTTAGGTCATAAGGTGTCCTGAAATTAAATTGAAGCCAAAAGTAACTCCATGGGGTAAATCAGGATGAAGTCTTGGGTCAGGAAAATCGTACTAAGAAAATGAAGCACACACTGGTATGCCTAAGTGGCACACTAAGGTCATGGGTGTAGTATGTCATGTCTAGGTTACGTATGTGAAATTAGTTTTGAGAAAACAACTAGTCTTGTGCTCCAAATTTAAAAGTCATGGTAATGTGCCTACGATGATCATAATTTAGAGTGGGAAGGGTCTATGGCCTAATTTAAGTCAGAAATTGTGATGCAATAGTGGTACCAGGGGGACAGGTTAAATGGGAAAGTCTGTGGTCTCATCTGGGTGCACTAGTCATTCTAGATCAAGACTGTCCTATGGTATCAAAACGTACAGGCAATCTAAGGTGTCCTAATTCAGAAGGTAAGGGAACAACAATCATCAAGGCTATAGGGCCGTCTACCATCCTATATGAAAATTGGTCATTAACAAGTAAGTGAGAATCATTAAAAGTTACCATTCCATAAAGTGGTAAAAGAAAATTGAAATTTTAGGCACAAACAATCACAATTAGATTTTAGTCTTGACACGATCTAAGTTGATCAGTTTCAGGATAAATCAAGACTTAGGCAAGATGGAAAATCAATGAAATCGAGTACGAGCACGAGCATCCAATGATGAAGATCTAGGTCATGATTAAAGTTAATTTAACTGGATACGAATACGAGGTTCATAGGCGATAAAATAATTCCAAGAAGAATTGTCAAGGCTGTTGCGGATAAGATTCTAAGGCAAGTTTAACTGTCTTCATCCACGTAGATTAATATATGAAGAAGCGAACCAAAACGCAATAGGTTGATCAGACCATCATGCGTCGGTTCTGATTAGATAATATGTTAGTGGGTGCGCACCCAATAAAATATATCATGATCAAGCTCAAAAAGAATAAGCTTGTAAAACTAAGGATAGATTTGTAGCATAAGATATAAGTAAGGGTGGAAATGATAAAACAAGACATATAGTCCAAGATCCTTAACCAATCGGGTCAAGCTTTCAAGATAAGGTACAAGATTAAGCATTCGAGGGTTCAAGCAGAACACCATCACATGCCAGGTCGAAAGGATTGAGCCAAGGTGGATCTCTAATTGAAATAAGAATTAATTTAGTATCATGGCAGAGGTTATAGTTTAGCCATTTGACCAGAAAATCATATTAAGAAAATAGAGTACAAGGAGATGGGTTTTAGTAGGACATGGAATACCTTCATGAAGGTAGGCTAGTCTAGGTCTTACATGTAAAGTTTGTTGGGAGGTAACAGCTAGTATTATACTCTGAATATCTAAGTCGCGGTAAAGGACATCCAATGGTCTAGGATAGAAAGTGGGAGTTCGAGACGTGACAAATTGATGCAAAAATTGAAGAAGATCAATTTAACTCATGGAATAAAATTAATCAGGAATCTGGTAAATAATTTAGGAACACAGTCCTAGGGATAGATAGGCTACTAGATGAATATAGTTAGGGTTCGACCAATCAAGGGTCAAGGTTAGAAGGTCTCAATAAGTCTTTATTTGAGGGAAATGTCGAGTAAGTCAGGTTTGGGATACAGTCACATAGTTTGGTAGAAAGAGTTTAAGCAAGATGCAAAAAAATAGAGGGGACAGTTCTTTTCAATGAAAAGCAATTAGCAAGAGGATTAGATGGCAAGAAGTAGATAAGAGTTTTCTCATAAATATGATTGAGTACCTTAAAAATAAAGGATATTAATCTAACACTAAGAAATTAAAAACAATAACTACAAAATTTTTTAAAAAAACATCAACTAATACCAGGATTCAAAGTTCTACAGTGAGTCCTCCAAAATCAAATTCAATCAAGAGGAAAGGAGTTTAAATCGTAATTTCAAATGAGATTCTCAAGGGTCATCCCAGGAATCTCTCAAAGTATCCTAGCAGTGATTGAGTATCCTCTCTCTCTAAGCCTATTCCTCAAATCCTATCGCAGGCTGTAGTGATACTCTAGTTCGAATACCACTACATAAACTCGAGACCTGCATGGGCCACCACTAAAAACGTGTCACGACCCGCACCCTAGAGTAAGGGCACGAGAAGTGGGTACGTCCAGCCTACGCCGCAGTATCGGCAGTAGAACGCTGTCCTAGGTCAATCATCTAACAATATAAAGTACCTGTACAGTTTATACTCTCCGAGTGGAGGTGACAACAGAAATAAACTCAATCACATCTAGGTAGAGAATGAAGAACAGATGAAAAGATAGTAACTCAAGGAGAACCATAGCATAGATGAAATAAGACTAAGTGTCTAAGATACATAACATCCAGAATGTCAACTCATAATACAAGACTAAGAGCCTACATAACTCAACATCTCAAAATACAACTCAGATGTGAGACAAAAGACAAATAGAAAGACTGCCTAGACTAAACTGGTCTAGACTACTAGAACAACATCCTCAGCTGCAGGTCGATCCTGCTGAGGGTCCACAACATAAGTATCATCTAGTCCTGCTCCATAATAGGTAGACACCAGGGCCTCATCCTCATCCTCTGTAATATTTTCAACAGGTCCAATCAGGACGGGAACGAGCACAATACATCTCACGCAGTGCATAGTATGATAGGAGATATAAAGCATGCAATAGAGTAAAATACAGGAACTGCTGAAGGAAGATACATGTAGCAAAAGAGATAACTGTAATAAAATATCTACTATAATAGAGAACTAGCAGTGTCTAGTGAGTCAGAGTAAAATATAGACATGTGAAATGGCATAGGAGATTTATGCCTACAGCTAAGAGTGATTCATGACTACACTACTTTGGATATTATTCACATGACTATTTCCACTCCCCCATCCCCAATCAATACACAAGGATCCATTCAGGTTATGTTAAGATTCGTGATAAGCCCATAAATGGGAGATTCATGAGAGGCTCTGTGAGCATGAGAGTACATGAGTCACAAGCGATTCGTGAATCTATGAAAGCATAGAGATACATGATGATAGTAAAAAGCACAACATGCTGTATCTGATGCTCCCGAGGGGGATAACATCTCATGAAAAGATCCATATAGTACCAATCCGTGATAACAATCGTATCAGCATCAAGTAAAGTAATCTAGAGCAAGAATATAAATCCTGGCAAATATGAAACGGTCAGAGAATGTACTCGCCTGATAACTGAATGTCTGAAGAGGATATACTGTCTGAGGAGAGGTGTCTGGCTCCTAATCAGAGCAATACAAGTCACAATGTATTCTAAATAGTAAATATGAAGTCTACTATGCAAACTATATGATTCTAGGTCAATCTGGTCAAAAGTCAACTCTTGGTCAACTCTGGTCAAACTAGTCAAAGTTAAGTCAATATTAGTCAAACTAGTTAGGGTTTTAGTCAAACTAGTCAAACTAGTTATTTTAGGTCATTACTAGTCATTTCTAGGTGAACTAGGTCACTTTTGACCTAAGGTTGACTTTGGTCAACCCTTAGTAATCAAGGGTCAACATGTTGGTTTTGGGCCATTAGGGTTAGCCCCAAGCCATGGGCCAATGCTCTTGGCCATAGGCCATTGCTAGTCATAGGGTTTTCATATAGCCCTATAGCTAGTAAGTTATACATATATATCTATATATATATTTATAGGCCTAACTATATACCAATATGGGAATACACTATATATAATACCCAACCCCACATATATATATAAAATAACACTATGTATATATCTAATACAATATATATATCATATATATATATATATACACAAAACCTATATATATATAATCATATATATAGAGAGAGGAAAGAGAGAGAGAGACAAAGGGGGAGAGAGAGAATGAGAGAGAGTGGGACAGTGAGGGAGAGAGAGACTGTGAACAGTCAGGACAGGGGGGGGGATTGTTCCCAGGTTCTGGAACAATTCCAGAACCACACACACACACACACACATATACATACATATGTACATAACTACATAACTTCACACACACACAACCAAATCTCCCCAAATTCGACCTACCCTTACAAATACCTATGCACTTCACATCTACACACTAAAATACACTAGTCTAATGTATTAAACATAAACAAAATCGAATCGAAATTCGATTTTCAAAAACTGGGAAACAAACTCAAAACTGGGACTGTGCACAGTGCACTGGAATTTAGGGTAATTCGATTTTCACGCAACCCAACGAGCTAAGACTCCCAACCAAGGGTTGGTAACTGACATCCCATAGATACTCTAGGATCCCAAGACACTGACACGACACCACGACACGTTTTATCGTGTCCAAACACAAGAAAACACGACTCGGGTAAATTCCTGATACACCCACGCGTGCACAGCGTCGTGCACGCGTGCAGTTCACTCTAGGACACGACACACGTGTCCATGTGTCTCGTGGTCATGTCAGTAGGTAGGGTAGGTCTAGGGGTATGTGTCAGTGTGTCTGCACGGTGTCCACGTGTCTCACAGAGTCGACATGAGACACGTATCAGTCGAGGAAACTCGACTGTTACACACTGTTTCAGACAGCGTCGTGCGGTGAGTCACGTGCCTCGTGCTCGTGACACAGGACACGACGCACCACGTGCTCGTGTCCACGTGTACGCCACATGAAGGGCTACACGATGGTGTCATTACGAGGTGTCCACGTGGCGTGTCCGTGCGACACGACACGCTTGAAATGTGCTCTGTGCAGTGCAGTGCGCGACCCTTGCGGGGACGATTCCGTGTCCGACACGACACGAGGTCATCCCAATTTTTGGGGATGACCTGTCAGTCAATACCCCGTGTCGTGTATCAATTTTGACGTGTCCAAGTGGCGTGTAGAGTGTGTTTGGGCACTGTGGTAGCAGGGCACATTTTGTGTACTGTGCAGTGTCCAGACAGTGTTGAAACTGAGAGCTTCGTGTCCAGATTTTGGACACGACACAACCCAATTTGTGCTCAGTGTTTTAGGGTTAGGTTTAGGGTTAGCTAGGCTAGGTTTTGGTTCAAAAACATTTACAAAACAGTGTGTGTTTTATACTGTGACAGTGTGCAAACAGTGAGCAATTTTAGGGTTTATATATGTAGGATACGTGTCCGATACGACACCAAACAATTCCTAGATTCCACCAAACTTTACCCACAGCTAGTATACACCTATATGCATGCATTCATGAAGAAAAATTACAATATTAATATGGTTTAGAGACATTTACCTATATGTGCAAAATCCTTGAAAACTCAAATAAATGAGGGGGGTGTCCAAGTCCACTTATGGGTGTGTCCAAGTCCTTGTGTCCAACTTGCTAGCCTCCCTTAGCACCCTCTAGGTTGTAGGAACCCAATACAAGAAACTAGAGGTGATTTGGACCTCTAAAGAGTGAGATATGAAATTTTGAAGTAAAGGGTATTTTTCATGAATTTAATTCAATGCAATGCAATGAATTTATCAAAATATATAGGAAGGGGGTCATGCCAAGGGGGGGTGTCTTGGCCGGCCATGGCATGGCCAAGGCATGGGGGGGGGGGGGTTGTCCTTGGCTTGCTTACAAGCTAAGGGAAGGACTTTGTAAAGGTTTAAGATATTTTGCATAAATCAAGCAAAATATCAATAAGTAAATATCTAGATATTTGTATAGCTTTGACTTATGCAACCAACCATTCCTTTATCATTTCTAGGTTAGGGACTAACCTATGGATTAGGGTAGATTAGGTTAAAGGCTCTCATGACACTAACCAAAATCAATGAATAGTAAAAACTCATAAGATCAATTAATTCCAATTAAATCCTAGAAAATTACCAAAATACCCTTGAGGCTAAAAATCACTAACTTGGTGTTCTAAGCCTATGGTTAGGTCCACATGGTCATGGTAAGTTCTAGGTTAAGTAAACTCTAGGGTTACACTAGGTTACACTAGTCAAAATCACAAAGTCATAAGTCATGACTTAGAAAATAGTTTAACTTAACTAAAATCACCAGAAAATCATACCATGACTAAAATACCACTAATAAATAATAAAAATAATAAATTTTCAAAAATCTCCAATTTCAGAAAAACAGGGTGTTACACGCTGAAATAGATTTGGCTAAAGAACTAAAGCTGTTAGCGTGACTTTTGATCTTAGAATTACACGCTGGAACAGATTTGGCTAAGGAGCCAGTACTGTCAGCGTGACTTTTGAATGTGGGATTGCACACTGGAATAGATTTGGCTACGGAGCCAGTACTATCAGCGTGACTTTTAGAGTTGAATTTGCACACTGGAACAGATTCGGCTAAGAAGCCAGTACTGTCAGCGTGACTTTTAGAGTTGAATTTGCACGCTGGAACAGATTCGGCTAAGGAGCCAGTACTGTCAGCATGACTTTTAGAGTTGAATTTTCACGCTGGAACAGATTAGGCTAAGGAGCCAGTACTATCAGCGTGACTTTTAGTTACTGTTATCTTTGAGCGCACAAGAGTGTGCGTGCTTGCAGTGGAGTTCTTGCCAGTGTTAGGAGTAGACACTGTGGCAGAGACTTCACCATTGACTGCCAACTGATTCTTAGGGACATAGACAAAGTGTCCCTTCGACTTGGCAGTGATGATGGAGGCTGGAGTGGGCTTGCCGCCCTTAGCCCGCTGCATTTTTTCATAGGCGAGTTGATCGAATTTGATCGTCATCACCTTCTTCGTCGAGCCGATTGACGAAGTGTCGCATTGAGTTGTTACCATCTCAGAAGAGGAGATGGTTTTCCCCAGCAGAGTCGCCAATTTGTTTTCCATAAAGAAATTCTCTTTATTTGTTGTGTTTCTGGGAAAATTACAACTGTAGGAATCCGATCTAGAAGACGATCGCTTTATCCCTTGGACTATGCAAAGAAGAAAAGCTCTCAAAATTTTGACAGTAGATATCAATGTATCTGTACCATGAATGAGAAAAAAAGAACTCTATTTATAGAGTCAAAAAAAAGGAACTGAAAAGATAACTACCTCACCACTGGTGCACTTGAAAAGTCACGCAGACTCTAAATACACGCAGGGTTAGTGAGTAGTTACTGGACGTGGCCCGTAACTGTTGGACACATGGCATCAGTGCATGGGTCGTGTGCAAGTTACTGGGCACGCGAGAGAGAGATCGGTGGCATGGCTGCCACGTACTCCAGTTGAAATGAAATCCACGCTGACTTGCTGAAGGCAAAAATCTACACAAATTCGTTGACGCAGACTCGTTGAAGGCGAAATCCACGCAAGCTTTGAAGAAGAATACTTCAGAATTCACGCAGGCTTTGAGAAGAATAACTCAAAAGTCACGCAATGTTTTGAGGAAGGAGAAGGTTCAGAATCCACGCAAACCGCCAGCTGTCTTGATTTGGCACGCTTCGTCTGACACAAAATCTCTGACATTGATTATATTGTCAGCCGCATTAAATGAAGATAAGACCCAAAGTCACACCAACTTGGTGAAGAGTGAGTCTTGCTAAGGAAGATTACAAAAGACGGCTGTGATCTCTCGAGTTCTGTGCATACGTGGCATACGAGGAGACGTTTCTCGACTGTTGTGTTGTTAGTCATTATGATTCTGACGTATGGCTGAGCTGTCTCTGCGTGACTTCTAAAGGAGATGGCCAGGCAGAACTTAGCGTATCTTTTGTGCTGCTTCTCGGATTACTCTGCGTGACTTATTCTGATCAACTCAGCGTGACTTCATTTTTGAGGCCTACAATTGACTCATTTATTTTGGCGACATTATTCATGCGAAGGATGTGGTTAAGGCGCGCATCGATATAGAGAGACTAAAGAGGTGACACAGGTTCCAGCACAGTGCATAATAAAATTCGTAATTTCCTCACAATGCGTGTTTACGTAGTTCAAACTTAAGGAAACTTCAAATTGCAAGAGAATTTATTTTGGTGTCGTAAAAATTCCAGTAAATTAAATTAAAGAATAGATCAACACAAGGATCAAAATCTTCAAATTCAGGCAAAATGAAAAACACAAACACACACATACACACATACCTCGCATCGCTCGGGCGCGCGCATTAAGTGCGCCTTGCGCCTCGGACGATATGGACCCTTTGCGCCTTGAGTGCGCCTTGCGCCTTTGACAACCTTGTTGCTTCCTTACAAATTTGTTCAACTTGTTGATCCTTCGTTTTGATCTCTGTACGAACCTTATCTATTCTTTTGAAGTCTTTTGGAATTTCTGTTCAGAACAAACAAATAGAACCTATTTGAATTGGCCTCGTTTAATGTATGTGCGGTGTTCAGTGGAATGCCTGATCAGTTCGGCTAATCGACTCTGGATACGGGAAGCCATCGTATTGGACACCAGAACTCAGGGACCGACACCTAATTTCCCCAGAAGACTCAGTAGGTATATTCCTTACCTTATTCCTCCACGTTGGCTTCTGTGAGGTTATGAAGACGAGTGTCAGCCCAAGTCGACTCAAGGGATTTATATATATTGGCATGGAGTTGATAGCATTCAGATTGAATGAGTGGTTCTTGATACTGATAGTGTTATTTAGAACAGAACAAGGTTAATTTGAATAAAGGACCGTTGGAGTTAGGGTTGGGAGCAGTTACTGTGATTCATTTGATGTTTAAATTGATATCAGTTTGGTTTGGTTTAGTTCTTAGATGTGTGGTTCAATTCTAGTTCAATGCTTTTTCGAAAACAAGGAGGTCCTCCACTTTGTTGAGGATAAGGGATAGGTTTGACTTAGTATTGCAATGATTATACTAAGTGGGCCGACCATAGTAACCTCTTAATATTAGCAATTGGTTGATTAAGATAATTAGATTAGTGATTTAGTCAAGATTAATGAATAGGACATTCTAAATGATTTTCCCTATTCAATAGGTGATTTGAAGACTTGGACAAAACCCCAAAATCAAGGCAAGTACATGTACTCAGTATTACCATCATTGTATGCATAGCACATACACATTGTCATCTTGTTATTGTTTCACTTGTTCCTGCTTTATTGCTTGCATTGATTCTCGTGTCGGGTGGAGGACGTTCTAAGACATGTAATTGATTAATATTGGACAAATATTGCCTGATAGCATACACCGTATGCTTGATGTCCATTTCATGCGTGACTGATAGCAATATCGTCAGACATGCCTGATTATTGAGTGTCTGATAGCACTGTCGTCAGACATGCCTGATTATTGAGTGTATGATAGCATTGTCGTCAGACATGCCTGATTTACATGACTGATAGCATATTCTATATGCATGATTACATATTAGTCCCCACATGTTGATACGTCCGATTGCACATGTACACGTAGCTAGTGCATACTTTATATTCACCTTGCTTCTCTGTCTTTCAGTTATATTTTGCTATACCGTTCCATTGACATTCTATGGTGAGTTTTATTGGGTTACATTGTGCTTTGCTCCATCCTGACTCGACTGTTGATTACAGGTGAGATAGATTCCATAGACTGTCATGGCTAGCAGTGGAACTTATTGGATATTTGAGATATAGATTAATGTATAGGAAATTGATTGAATATACTTGAGTATATGTTGTTGTTAGATAGTTTTGTCTTTTACCGACTTTGTATTCGGACATTCATGTATAAGCTTGTAATAATTGTATAGTGATCTGTGATGATTGGTAGTGGATAACCCGTGTTAGATGCTGTTATGAGAATATATAGATGATGACTAGACCAGACGGCTCACTACCGCTGTTAACGACAGTGTAGGCCAGGCATGACTCGACCCGTACCCGATTATTTAGGAGGGGGACATGACAACTTGATATGGGTTAATTTGACCTAGACTTGACTATAGTTTGACCAAGTTGACCAGTTGACCAAAAGTCAACTATAAGTCAAATTTGACCTATTTTGACCTACATTGCATATCACACACTAGAAAACCATGTCTGACACTGTTAAACCTCATTTAACACATGTATATCTCATCTATAGGTCTGTGACTCCACTTTGAGCCTCGATTCACATTCATTGCTCTGGACTGCAGGCGAGTACATTCTTTGATAATTTTTATTATTGACTACCACTATAATTCAAGTATTTAGAAATATTACTTATGATTCTTGACATGATGGTACATGGATTGGTATTGTCATTGGATCTTTACTCATGAGGTGTTACCTTAACTCAACACAATGGTATCAGATACTGTCCTCGTTGGTATTAGATAACATTGGATAATATTGGATAACACTAGAATATATTGGCTAGTAACGTGTCATGGTTGGATCCATCATATCAATCGGGGCGGAGGAAAATAATAGTTAGATATGTGATCAAGAACTATCGGCAAGTAGTGTAAATCATTGGCTAATAGCTATCTTACATTGCACGTATGGTTGAGCTAGCCTTCCTTAGTATAAATTATTGAATCTTCCAAGCCGATCACATATTTAATTGATATTCCAAAACATATTGTCTGTTATATTTCATACTCAGTTCACCAGTTATGTTGCTCCATTTTGATATAGTAGTTCCTCTTCCATTACATGCTTGCACAGATTATATTTTCAGTCTATATTACATGTCCCTTTCCATTATACTATTGCCTCAGACATGTTTTCTTCATCGTATATAGCATTCTCTTTATCTCTGTTTTATATTTTTTGTCAATTAAATGGAACTGATATTTGAGTTGTACTTCGCTCCAATCCTGACTGGATAATATTTATCAAAGTATCTAAAGGACTGACGACCATAACCAGGAGGTTTCCCTTGGATTCGGTGATCGCTGAGAGTGCACCTTTAGTAATGTTTAGCTAGTATATAGGATCACTGGACCTTGTCTCCAGTCTATGAGTTTAAGATGTTATATTTATTCAGGACATGTCATAAATTGACTTAAGACTTCTAGACTCTCTATATTGTGACTTCTGTTGATTTAAGTTTTATCTTCTTTAGCATCTATTCCAATATCGTACTTATCTTTCTTAGATCTGTGATTGAGTTATACACTTTACATTTTTTTTATTCCTCCGAGCGGAGATGACAGGTTTATATTCTAGATTGTTAGATGTTAGATGTTTATAGAGGACCTATACAGCGTTCTATTGTCGACATTGCGGCGTAGGCTAGACGTACCCACGTCCTCGTGTCCTATACAGAGGCGGGTCGTGACAAATAGCGACGATCTGCATGCATGCCTTAGATTCAGTCAAAAAGTTTATGTACGGCACAAGTAAGTCAAGAAGTGTATAGACGGTACAAATAAGTCAATAAATGTGGACACGGTATGCAATACAATGTTTGAGCCTATGATTTGGCTATAATAGAAATACGTGTTTCGGTATGAGATGTACGTAAATTGAGTCGTTGACACTAAGTTCATGAGTTCATGATTAAGCCATTTCCGAAGACGAAATAGGTAAAAGCCCACTATGGTTGCAAGTCTATGATTAAGCCATTTTCGGAGATGAAATGGACGAAATGCCATAAGGCAAGTATTGAGTAAAATATACTATGTTGTGAGGTACGGTCTCGATGATAATATACGAATGAATCTTATGCATGACAACAATGTTGGCACAAATAGATTTTTGTAGCATGGTCACAAAGTCTTAGAGCACGACCACGACATTGCAACACGAGTAGACTTATAGTTATCAAAAGAACTTATCCTAAGGCAAGGTTAGAAAGACAACCAAAAATCATAGAACACACTCACTAAATAAACGTGTTGGTTTTGTTTTGGTGGACGAGGGGCTCACTCCAGTAAGGTTCTGTACGGACACCCTACCAGTTTTCATATGCAGGTAACATGTACTTGCTCGTTCGAGGCGGAGCTCGCTTGGACGCGCCGAGGCATAGATTTTCTTGGCATTTTAAGACGTGCGGCCACGTTGAAGACTTCACCTCATGATATAATGTATTGACATTGCCTTCATCAACTTTAATGCCTCAAGGCAGGATTATTTTTATTAAATGATAAGAGAGAGCTGAGAGTTTGTATTCAGAGAGATTATGTGCTCGAGTGAATTGTAAATCTTGGCCTAGAGCCAACCCCTTGTAATATTTTTGTTCTTATTAATAAAGTTCTGATTTTGTTTGCGACACTTGTGTTTCTTTTGTTGTTGTACTTTTCTACTGACGTCTTTTGTGTGACTCGGTCGTTTAGCTTCTAATCGGTTGCTTCAACCATTCACCTTGAACGAGCGCAACTCTAGGCTCACGCGGCATCATATCCTAGTAAGGACAATCGGTTCTCCAGAATCAGAGCGTGACACCATAAGTTCTAAGTCAGACTTTCAACCCAAAAATAACAAAAACTATATTCACAAGTTAGTATTACTATATTACCGTTGCTCCCTTCTTCTACAGCCATATGTAAACCAAGATTCAGAACCACCTAGTGTACGACTTGAACCACATGTTCTACCTCTTTCGTGTCCTCCAATTTGATGAGTAGATGACGGCCCTATTTGCACAACTCCGAAATTTGTTTGTAACTTTCTGTATAGCTACCATTTATCCTAGCACCAGATTGCATAACTATGGAATTTTTTTGTAACTTTCTATATAGCTACCCATTTATCCTCTTTCTATATAGCTACCATTTATCCTCTTTATTACCTTACATCTACTTGCCCAAGCAACATGATAGGAGATTAAAGTTTTAAAAATCTTGCCAAATCTCATCAATGATGACTCTTGGTGTATAGGTCTTCTCTCTTTGTCTTATTTTTTTGTCCATCACTTGTGATACCCAGTTTGCATCAGCAAAAGAGTTCTTGAATTCATCATCATCAATAACATCAACTTCATCTTCTAACTCATTTTCTTGTTCTCGTAGATTAACTACATAGACAGTATCACCATAACCATTACTGTTATATACATTTAAATTTGTCCAATCTAATTCCTCATCACTACTAGCCACACTTCTATACTCTTGGCTCTGCTTTGTCTGGTTCAGCTGCATATTCACTATTTAGGTCTAGATTTATACTATACCAATCATCAAATTCTTTCACGACATCTTTGTGTCCCACTTTAGAGTTGAGTCTCTCACCCTCCACAACACTGGTTGCAGTTTCCCACCACTCATCATCAAAAATACTATCAACCATATTATCTGTTTAGATCCTAAAGGGCCTAAACCTATTGTTACAGTACATTATGTTGTTTCAGGAACTACACAGGCTATGTAACAGACATTAAAACAAAAGTCAACTCATTACAAACATATGGGATACATACAATCAAATTTGGGTACAGAGATATAAGTTGACAATGTAATCCTTGTAGTTACAAAACAAAGGCATTAACAATAAAAACAAATTGATGTTCCTAAAAAAAGATAAATAGTGATCTTTTATGTGAATGGTTCAGGTTATAAATTATGGGAAAATATATGGATGACAAGGAGGAATAGATATTCATTTGGTGACAATATGTATACTTTGCACCTAAGGAGTGCACATATGTTTGTAAATTCAAGTTAAGCATTTGAAAGCATAAAAAACATAGTTAATGTCATGCAACACATGAATTTAAGTGTACAAGTAACAAAATGTAGTAGGAAAAGGTCCAATGTTAACCAACAGAAATCTACGACATAAAAATCTTCTAAAAGAACTTGCTTAATGATAGTTCCAGAGCAACATTATAATAGGATATTGAGTATTCTTCTCAAATTAATTGGCATCCATATTATAATGCATAAACAAGTCAATCTTAAAATACATAACTGTTAGTCCCGGGGCTTGATCAAAGATGTAAAAAACTGATGCAATCGAGATCTACGATGATACAATAAACCAAATAGCCAGATTACAATATGAAGGAGGGAAATAGAGAAGTGAAGATCTCTCGTTCTTCCTTGCAAACGTGTTACAATTGGGACAGAACGAGTTACAAAATCTAGAGAAAGATGAGATAAAGAACAGTTGCTGGGGTGTCAAAACACCATTGCTCAAAGCAAGATTCGCCCCACACGAATTGCTTCCAGGAACCAGCAAGTTTGAAGAACTTGTGGAACGCTCGAAGTCACCTCTGTTCTGACTCCTCGGATGGACTTGCAATGGCGGCAGCAGCTCCCTCTCTCTCTCTCTCTCTTTTTCTGACTTATAAAATTCGTCCTCACACAAAGTAGGTCAGAAGAGAGTATATATAGAGAGAGGGTGGAAACCCTAGCCGCCTCTTCAGTTATGGAAAGATTGAATCAAATCCCAAAAAGATAGCAACGAGATTAATTCAAATACCACAAAGATAGCAACGAAATTAATTCAAATTCCACAAAAAGTAGATCTAAATTAATCGCATCGAATCAGTCTTTCCATAACTGACTTGTAGTCTGCACAGTCAGCAGAGCCCTCCATGCGACAGCAGCAGCAGCAGCCTGGCCGCATGAGCCGCATGGCCGCATGGACCGTATGAGCCGCATGGGCCACATGGACCACATGAGCCGCATGAACCGCATGAGCCGCATGGATCGCATGAGCCGCATGGACCGCATGAGCTGCATGGACCGCATGAGCCGCATGGGCCGCATGGACCACATGAGCCGCATGGACCGCATGAGCCGCATGGGCCGCATGAGGCCGCATATGAGCCACATGCCGCCTAAGACCGCATAGCCGCATATGAGCCGCATGACTGCTGACGTGCTAAGTGCAAAGTGCGCCAAGAAAATGCCATATTACGTCTCATGAGCCCATGAGCCCGAGTCCGAGTTCGAGTCGCTAAGCCCCTTTGGGGCTTAGCTCCAAATGGAATTAATCCAAGAGAATGACAAAAGCATTAATGCTTAATCCTTGGAGCCTTATTCTTACCTCCTAGTAAAATCACCCACATGGTTCCCTCATTAGGATCACCACCCCATGTGTATCTCTCAACAACACAACCAAGTATATATGTTGAGATAACTCATGGTGCATTTCCGATGTGGAACTAAACTTTTACAAGGCATGTTGAGAGCAAGCTCTCTCCATGTAAAGAAAGTACCAACAATCCTCCACATATCACAACATATATATGTGTCCAGGGTTGAGCGTTTCCCACAGTAACTGTCCATTTTGTATTAGAATAGATATCGCTGACGACTTGAATCTTTTCGCATGGGTTAAATAACAATGTGATACAAGAATGGACTACGCCTTGAATTCTGCACCACAATTGTAATTCTTCCCACTCACAAAGTGTAGTTACGTGTGCTTCTGGCTGCACATTAAAGGCCCTGTGCCAGCATGGTTTCAGTGTATAATTTTGGACGTCTACAAGTTTACCCTCAAGAGACGGCCTGATATCTCTTTCCATACACTATAGGTGAGTTCTTGATTAAAGAGACAAGGCATGAAGCCTTGCGCTTCCTTGCGGTGCTACGCCGCTATGACATGGCCTGAAGCCGAGGCATTACCCCTACCTGGGAACCTCATCGTAGTGTCATACTACTGTAGCATAAGGTCTCAGCCTCTTTGTAGTGCCAATCTACTCAGCATGAAGCCTAAGACTTCCTTGCGGTGTTACGCCGCAATGACATGGCTTACAAGGCCGAGGCTTTACCCCTACCTGGGTACCTCATCGTGGTGTCGTGCCACTGTAACATAGGGCCATCCTCCCCTTTGTAGTGCTGTCTACAACTCTTTAATTATGTCATACAGCATTAGGCTACCTGCCTATTTGCGGTGCTACGCCGCTATGACTTGGCTTGCAAAGCCGAGGCATTACCCCAGACCTGGGAACCTCATGGTGGAGTCACCCTACTATAGCATAGAGTTTCACTCCTTGTAGTGCTGCTCTACCGTGCTTCCTGTAAAGCACACCAGGCGTTCACTCTGCCTGAGAACTCATTAAGGCGTTTAAGCCAACCTTCCACAGGATCTGTTTTTCCGCATAAAATACATAGTAGACAACAGTGGTTATGGGTCCGTATCCCTTTCATGTTCCAGAGAACAAGTACCCACTGTTACCTGATAGTTTTCCAGTCAGTGATCCTCCTTTGAACCTAAAGTTAGATGTCTAGTAGATTTTTTTTGAACTAATAGCATAAAACTTTATGTTAGGATTACTAAGACACACTATCAGAATGCGTTCAAGCCCATTTTACAAGCTGTGTCATCGACCAACTGGCACTTGAGGCCCTTTGTGAACGAATCTGCCAGGTTCTCCTGACTCCGAACATCAATCACTGCAATTACACCTCTTTTGATAAGATCGTGTACTGCCCTGTGCTTCAACCATACAGCCCTCTTCTTTCCATTGAAGAGGTCATTTGATGCCATCGCCGCAGTCGCCTGGTTATCACAGTATATCGGTATCGCCGGTATCTGAGCCCCAACTACTGAAAGATCATACATGTGCTTCCGAAGCCATTCTGCTTCGTCAGCTGCAGTTTCAAGTGCATAGAATTCAGATTCCATGGAGGAACGAGAGAGTATAGTCTGCTTCTTCGACTTCCACGATATAGCAGCTCCACCCAAGAAAAAGACATATCCACCTGTGGATCTCTCGCTTTCCACCTCTGAACACCAGCTAGCATCACTGAAGCCTTCCACTACTGTCGGATATCCGTTGTAGTGCAGTGCATATGTCTAAGTCTTCTTAAGATATCTCATCACCCGCTTCACAGCTTTCCAGTGCTCAATCCCTGGGTTGCTTGTGAACCGACTCAGCATTCCCACGGCGAAAGCTATGTCAGGCCTTATGGCGGTGGTTGCGTACATCAAACTTTCGATAATGCTACAATACTCTAGCTGCCTGACGCTTTCCCTCGAGTTTGGCTTCAGCTTCTGATCACCCCTGTATGGCGTATCGATCCCTAAAAGATTCTTATACCCATAGCGTGTGAGCATCTTCTCAATATAGTGAGATTGTGACAGCGCTACTCCAGTATCTGTCCGGATGATTTTTATGCCCAAGATGACATCTGCATCCCCCAAGTCCTTCATACTGAACTTGGCTGAGAGAAACTTCTTTGTCTCCGTGACACAGCCTATATCCATCCCTTGGATTAGCATGTCGTCTATGTACAGATAAACGATGACTCCTCTTCCATCAGCGAACTTTGTGTAAACACATTTGTCCGTCTCGCTGACTCTGTAGCCGTTTGACTTAATAACTTCGTCAAACTTCTCATGCCACATCTTGGGAGCTTGCTTCAAACCATACAATGATTTCACCAACTTGCAGACTTTGTCTTCAAGACCTTTGACGACAAATCCATCTGGCTGTTGCATGTAAATATCTTCAGTCACCTCCCCATTCAGGAATGCTGTTTTTATATCCATCTGATGTATCACCAACTTATGTATAGCTGCTAGAGCGATTAACATTCTGATGGTGGACATCCGAGCTACTGGAGCATACGTGTCAAAGTAGTCTATCCCTTATTTCTGAGAAAATCTCTTGGCTACCAGTCTGGCCTTGAACTTGTCAATAGTTCCATCTGCCTTCATCTTTTTCTTGAAGATCCATTTACATCCGATGGGCTTTTCTCCTTCAGGTAGATCTACCAACACCCATGTGTTATTGGAGGTGATAGAATCAAACTCGTCATTCACTGCCTCCTTCCAGAAGATAGCATCTCTGGTCTTCATCGCCTCATCATAGGTAAGCGGATCTGCTTCTACATGATAGGTGACAAAGTCATCTCCGAAGTCTTTAGGTCTCCTCGCTTGCTTTGCTGACGGCTCTGCGAGTTCTGGTACACGAGTTGTTTCATCAACAATAGCTTCTTCTTGGACTACTGGCCCATATGAGATTTCAGTCTCATTTGCACCTACATCGTTTTCCGGAATGTCCGAAAGAACAATGTTTTTATCTTTTGCAAACTTGTCTTCAAAGTATTCAGCATCGCGAGATTCGATGATATAATTTGACTCAATATCAAGAAATCTCCGAGCATCACTCTTCTCGGCATATCCCAATTAGATCGTCTTCGTAGTCCTTGTTCCTAGCTTCTGAATCTTCAGATCTGGGAGCTTCACATACGCCAGACACCCCCACACTCGAATGACATTCAAGTTTGGTCTGACTTTGAACCAGAGTTCATGAGGAGTTACGTCCGAAGTTGCATATGGTACTCTATTCAGAATGAAAGTGGCCGTTAATGCAGCTTCTTCCCAGTAGCATTTTGGAAGACCTGCAGTAAGCAGTATTGAATTCATCATTTTTGTTAATGTTCGGTTCTTCCTCTCTGCTACTCCGTTGGATTGAGGAGAATATGGAGCAGTAGTCTCGCATATGATTCCATGTTCTTTGCAGAACGATGCGAAGTCATGAGACCTGTACTCCCCACCTCGATCACTTCTCAACCTCTTGAGTTATTGTCCAGTCTGCCGTTCAGCTTCGGCCCTGAACTCTCTGAACTTCTCGAAAGCTTCGTCTTTAGACTTGAGCAAGTAGACGAACGCGTATTTAGAGAAGTCGTCGATGAAGGTTATGAAATACTTCATCCCGACCTTCGTGGAGAAATGTTTGAAGTCACAAATATCGGAGTGTACCAACTCTAGAAGATCGCTTCGATTGACCCGATGAAAGGGTTTCCTAGTGATCTTCGTCTGAGCACACACTTCACACTTCTCCACCTTACCCCCACATTTGGAGATGAGTCCTAGACTAGACATTTTGTTAATTCTTTTACAATGAACATGTCCTAGTCTATTATGCCACAACTCAAGAGAATAATCAAAAAATGCAACTGCATTTATATCATTAAACTGGTTGACAAGCTGAATTTTAAACATTCCTTCGGTTTGATAAGCCTTTCCAAAATATGTTCCTTTCTTGGACATCACCATCTGACCAGCATTTATGTCCATCCTCAAGCCTGTGTTGCAGAGCAGGATCCCAGAGATCAGGTTCTTGGCAATCACCGGAACATGCTTCACACCTTGAAGCGTCAGAGTGTTCCCAGAAGTGAGTTTCAGTTCCATGGTCCCAATCCCCAGAACTTCAGCTTGGGCATGGTTCGCCATGACAACCTTCTCAGATATCGGCCGGTACGTGACGAGCCATTCCTTGCCAGAACAGACATGGCAAGTCGTACCAGTGTCTATCCACCAGTCAGAGTCAACCCCCACAGTTGTGACCTGTGCGATCATAGCAACAATGTTAGAAACCAATAAAACCTTATTAGGCTCACATTTCTCTGATTGTTTAGGCTTAGATCTGCATTCACTCTTGTAGTGGCCTTTCTTGCCACAATTGAAACAAGTCACGTGGGACTTGGACTTCTGTTATTTGAATGAAGGACCCTTCACTTTTAGATTGGTAAAGTCCTTTTTCTTGTGATGAGAAGCCGCCTGCTTTCCCTTGGGATCTCCTGACTGCACTAGATTAGCCAACTGTTTGGACAGAGTGTCCATCTTCTGTTGGGAACGCATCTCGTCCTCAACATGGATCTCTTGAAGTAGATCTCCTAAGCTAATGTCTAGCTTCTTTCTGAGCATCCTTGCATAGAAGGTACTCCATCCAGCAGGAAGTTTTGAGACCATCCCTCCAACGACAAACTTGTCGGAAAGGGGTATCTCTTCGTCTTCCAGTTTCTGACGTAGCTTCAGAAATTCCTTCACCTGTGGCAACATGGACTTCTCATCCTCAAAGAGCAATTTGTGATATTTTTCAACCACAAACATCTTGCTCATGTTCCTGTCTTCTTCATACAGATTTTCCACAGACTCCCATATGTCTCTGGCAAATTCCTTCTTCGAGTAGGATTCTACCAGGAAATCCTTCATAGCATTCAGGATGAGAAGCCTGCAGATGCTATTTTCCCTTCTCCATTTGGCCTGGAGTTTGGTAGCCGCAATGATTATGGCAGTAGATCCAGTGTCTGGAATAGAAGGTTCTTCCTCCAACAGAACATGATCAACGTCTTTTAGTTGAAGAGTTAGATAAACCTTTCTCTTCCAGACTTGATAATGCTCTCCATCGAACTTTTCCAACTTGCAGTAGTCTGATTGGATGAGCGAAGCATTAATGTTTTCCATCTACAAGGATCTTGCTTTGAGATTGTTAGTCCCGGGGCTTGATCAAAGATGTAAAAACTGATGCAATCGAGATCTACGATGATACAATAAACCAAATAGCCAGATTACAATATGAAGGAGGGAAATAGAGAAGTGAAGATCTCTAGTTCTTCCTTGCAAACGTGTTACAATTGGGACAAAACGAGTTACAAAATCTAGAGAAAGATGAGATGAAGAACAGTTGCTGGGGTGTCAAAACACCGTTGCTCAAAGCAAGATTCGCCCCACACGAATTATTTCCAGGAACCAGCAAGTTTGAAAAACTTATGGAACGCTCGAAGTCACCTCTGTTCTGACTCCTCGGATGGACTTGCAATGGCGGCAGCAGCTCCCTCTCTCTCTTTTTTTCTGACTTATAAAATTCATCCTCACACAAAGGAGGTCAGAAGAGAGTATATATAGAGAGAGGGTGAAAACCCTAGCCGCCTCTTCAGTTATGGAAAGATTGAATCAAATCCCAAAATATAGCAACGAGATTAACTCAAATCCTACAAAGATAGCAACGATATTAATTCAAATTCCACAAAAAGTGGATCTGAATTAATCGCATTGAATCAGTCTTTCCATAACTGACTTGTAGTCTGCACAGTCAGTGGAGCCCTCCATGCGGCAGCAACAGCAGCAGCCTGGCCGCATGGACCGCATGAGTCGCATGGGCCGCATGGACCGCATGAGCCGCATGGACCACATGAGCCGCATGAGGCCGCATAAGGCCGCATGGCCGCATATGAGCCGCATGACTACTGACGTGCTAAGTGCAAAGTGTGCCAACAAAATGCCACATTACGCCTCATGAGCCCATGAGCCTATGAGCCCGAGTCCGAGTCTGATTCCGAGTCGCTAAGCCCCTTTGGGGCTTAGCTCCAAATGGAATTAATCCAAGAGAATGACAAAAGCATTAATGCTTAATCCTTGGAGCCTTATTCTTACCTCCTAGTAAAATCACCCATATGGTTCCCTCCTTAGGGTCACCACCCCATGTGCATCTCTCAACAACACAACCAAGTATATATGTTGAGATAACTCATGGTGCATTTCCGATATGGAACTAAACTTTTACAAGACATGTTGAGAGCAAGCTCTCTCCATGTAAAGAAAGCACCAACAATAACTATGCCACAGAAAGGTCTAATATATGCCAATATTCATCTGTTTTATCAATTGTTTTTAAAAGATGCTATACATGATTTTCCAAATGTTGATATAAGATAGTAATATACGTACTATGTTTACATTCGACAAAATCCATTAAGCAAATGCTATTTATAATACTTACTTTCTGTCCATGAATCATAACGAGAGTATCTTCACTACTTCTTTTCCTGCCACTGAATAGGAAAAATGATAGGCTTGAGGTCTTAAAACTACAAAATCAAAGTTATCAACTGAAGAAGACAAAAAATTATCTATCATTAAAATTGCTATCTCTGGTGCTAAAGGCACTGTTGAGAATGGTGCGGCCTAAACAATGAAGGGCAATAAGAAATTACCCAAATTAGTGATGTATTAGAAGAAGAATAATGGCATGCATGATCTCCTAATAAACTTATGACCAAATAAGAAACTACGATGAAACTTCATACCAGGATACAAGTGTAGTAGTCGTGTAGTAGAAATAGACTTAAAAGGAACAACATACCACTTGAATTTCAAACAAAATATACTTTTCACTTGAGGCACTCAGGAAAAGATATGCATCAGGAGACACTTAAACAGATGAATTGGTGGTAGGATAGAGGAAAGAGCCATCCAATACATAAAGTGAAAACCAAAAGAAATTAAAAATCCCCTCCGACAGTGAAGCTAATCACCACCAAAAAGTTGACACTCATTTGCCAACACGATACACTCATTCAAACTACAAAAGTCAGTCAGAACAAACTATTCTTAGGGTTTCACTAAATCGACCGATAGAGAATGAATCTGACAACTCTCTTCCTTTGAGTGGATAATTCATATTTGATTTTGCACAAAAAAATCATTAATTTGGAGAGTAGAGATGATTACTTGCTGCGAATAATCGTTGGAAGCGTGAGGCTTGATGTGGACGGAGATGCGGAGGGAAGTGTTGGAAGACGTGACAATTGTTGCAATAGGCGCCCGAAATGACTTCACTTCCATCCGGACCTCCTCTTCCTCCAACATCGGTTATCAGATGGTAAAGCCTCAACTCTTTTTTCTTTTTCTTTTTTTTGGTGGAGGGAGGATGGTTTGGGAGTTTGGAGGTGAATTTTAGAATTTTATGGATTTAATTCTATGTTTGGTTAGAGGTGGATTTAGATATGGAAAGTATAACCAATGGAAGAAAGAAAGTTAGATTTTGGAGAAAAAATAGTTATTTTTTAATAATTTCGTTGTTATATTAAATATTGAGTTAAAACTAATTAATAATTAATAATTAATAAATTAATAATTCGTTATATTTCATATATTAATTTTTTACAATTATTATTTTAAGAAATTATTTAATTTATAATTAATTAAAATTAGTCATTATTATGTTTTAAAAATTAATTTTTTATAACTTATAGTTAGTTATCATAATTATAATCTAAATTTATAATATATTAATTAATACTTTATCATTTAATATTTTATAATAATCTTAATTAATAATTTATAATTTAATTAATTATAACTATAATCATAATTAAAGTCATTTACTAATCATAACTATAATCCTATTTAATAATTTTGATTATAATCATAATTAAAAATTTATTAGTCTTATTTTAATCTTAATTAATAGTTCATTAATTACTATTTTATAATAGTCTTAATTATTAATATTTTAATCACAATTATAATCATAGTTAATATTTCATAATTTAATAATCTTTCATTATAATCTTAGTCTTATTATAATATTAATTAATAATTGAGTAATTTATTAATCATAATTATAATCTTAATTAATAACTTATTAATTTATTAATTATAATTATAAGCTTAATTAATAATTAATAATTTATAATTTTATTTTAATATTTTATAATAATCATATTTAGTAATTTATACCTTTAGTAGTCATATTTATAATAATTTATTAATCATAATTATTATAATCTTTAATTATAATCATAGTCTTATTATAATCTTATTAATAATTTATTAATTATAGTTATAATCTTGATTATAATAATTTATTTATCATAACTATAATAATTTATTTATCATAACTATAATTTAATTAATAATTTATAATTAGTTATAATATTAATTAATAATTTATTTGTCTTAATTATAATCTTAATTTAAATTATTAGTTACTATTTTTTTATATTCTTAATTAATATATATTAATCATAATTTTTATCGGTATTAATAATTTATTATTTAGTAAATAATAATTAATATATTTTTAAAATTTTAATTAATAATTTATTACTGGCATATAATCATCATTTTAATCTTAATTAATAATTTGTTAATCATAACTATTTTTAAAATTATAATAATAATTTAATTATTAATCATAACTATAATAATATTAATTAATTAATTAAATTTTTATTAAATATATTTTATTGTCATAATTGTTAATCATAATTATAGTTTACCAAATTCTATGTTTGGTTGGAGTTTGATTTTGATTTGGATTTGGATTTGAAAATCCATGATTTGGATTTGGATTTGAATTTTGGATTTTCAAATCCAAATCCAAAACCAAATCCATTTTACCAAACAAGTCCTTAAAGAGAACTAACGGAGATGTGAAATAAGGATATTTCTTAAAATTTTAAAATGGTGAGAGTATTTCTGAATTTTTATATTTTGAATAGGGATACTTGTTAAAATGTACCTTAAGAAAACACGAATCCTTGTTTTGCCAGAATTGACGTAAACCACTCCAACTTTTAATTCTGCTGGCCAGCTTCCTATATACTTTTAGTAACACAATAAGGGTCCGTTTGGTAAATCGTATTTGGATGTGGGATTTGAATTTTTATGAATTTGGAGAGAAATCCATGGAATCCTATGTTTGGTTGGAGATGAATTTGGATATGAAAAGTATGACAAAATCTAGAACTTGGATTTGGTTGAATTTAGGAGGAAAAAATTAGTTATTCTTTAATAATTTTGTTAAAATATTTATTCTTTAATAATTATGTTAAAAATTAGTAAATTAGAAATTAGTTATTCTTTAATAATTTTGTTAAAATATTTATTCTTTACTAATTTCGTTAAAATTAGTTAATTAATAAAAAACTAACTAATAGGTAGTTATCATAATTATATTCTAAGTTAATAATTTATTAATTAATAATTTTATTATTTAATAATTTATAATAATCCTAATTAATTAATAATTTATTACTTTATTAATCATAATTATAATAATTTTATTAATCATAACCATAATCTTAATTAATAATTTATTAATTAATATTCAAGTATAATCATAATTAGTAATCTATTAGTAAAATTATAATATTAATTAATAATTTGTTAATAACTATTTTATTATAATCTTAATTAATAATATTTTAATCATGATTAGAATCATATTTTATGATAATTTAATTAATAATTTACTAATCATCATTATATTAATTTATAATAATTATTCTTAAAATATTTAATTTATAGTTGATAAAAAACTAACTAATATTTATTTAAAAATTAACTTATCGTTAATTATTAATTATTAATCATTAATTATTAATTTTATAATTATAATAATCGTTATTTATTTTAAAACTATTAATCGTTAATTATTAAACATTATTAATTACTAATCGTTAATTATAATTTGTAATTATTACCATTAATTAAAAATTATTAATTATTAATAATTAATTATAATTATTAATTATTAATTATTAATTATTAATCGTTATTTATTTAAAAATTAACTAATCGTTAATTATTAATTTTATAATTACTAATCATTAATTATAATTTATAATTATTAATCGTTAATTAAAAATTATTAATCGTTAATTATTAATTATTAATAATTAATTATAATTAATAATTATTAATTATTAATCGTTATTTATTAATCATTATTTATTTAAAAATTAACTAATTGTTAATTATTAATTTTTATAATTAATAATAACTAATCGTTAATTATTAATTATTAATCGTTAATCATTATTTTTATAATTAATAATAACTATATTTAATCATAATTAGTTAATAGCTTAATTATTGATCATGGCTATAATTTAGTTATTAATCATAAATCCATATCCTATGTTTGGTTGGAGTTGGATTTGGACTTGGATTTGAATTTTGAAATCCATGATTTGGATTTGGATTTGAATTTTGGATTTTCAAATCCAAATCCAAATCCAAAATCCAAATCCATTTACCAAACAAGCCCTAAGGGTAGGAATTTAGTAACTTTGGAAATATCTATTATCAAACGGATCCGAAAAATATTTTTAAGAAACCAAAAATACATTATATTTGGTTAGAAAAAAAATAAAATGATACCAAACTAAAATTAATTTGGGGAATAAAAATATAATAAGAATAACATATGGTTTGGACTTGAGACCTATTGAAATTTGAATAAAAGTGCAGAGCTCAACAAACTGAGCTAAGTTTTTAATTAAAATATAATAAACAATGAACCTTAAATTTAGGAGTGCCGCCTAGTGCACCCATCTGCCTAGGTTGGTTTGGTCCTTGTCAATTAGATTAGGACCCTGCTAGTTTATCCGCGATTGCGCTATGACCGTGGGCCACGTGTCACCATCATATTGGTAAGAATTCCAATGACGAGTCCAAACTAACAAGGAGGCTAATGGAATTCAATCACGGTCTTAGAGCATCTCCAACCCTATTATGTGTTTAGAAAAAATGGTTGCCACATAGAAATGACAAACTTTCATTTCAAAAATCATTCTCCAATGCAAATGTTCATGAAGTTGACATGGAAATGACATGGCAAGGATAGATAATGTGAAGTTAGTTGTCTAGATCTAGACAATGCGCATCACAATGAGAGCATCTCCAACCCTATTGTCTTGTTAAGTGTTGTGAGTCTTAGGTGGCTCCTATGTGGCATGAGCCACAAGACAATGTCTTGTTTATGTGGCAAAACTATATCTCAAAAGACAATGAGATAGAAAAACTCTTTCCAATCTAAAAGTATTGAGGAGACAATAAAAAGTTTTTTTTTCCAACTTCCAAGGCAACTCCTCCACTACTTCAACTTTTTTATAAATATTTATATTAATAATTGATGATGTGGAGACAAAGTCATTGTGAAGTGCATTGTCTAGATCTAGACAACCAACTTCATATTTGTTGGCCCATTGGTCATGGTCAAACATGATTTTAATAATTGATCAAACTCTGTCTCGATATACGGAACAATTCAGATATTTGCTAAAGACGTTTTGGACACTGATCAAGATTGGATATCTACTCAATTCAAGACCGAAGCTGTGTTTGCCACTCAAGACTGTATTTTCTTACGCAATATAATTTTCATTTTATTGAGTCTAGGAATACATTGTACACCAAGTCGTACTGGCAAATAGGCTATCCAAAATCGTTTTTCAAAACTGACCTATCTTTTTTAAAATGACCTATATTTTTGAAAAACATCTGCTAATTACAAAAAGCTTCTGAAGGATTTTCAAAAAGCCAAAAACATTTTTCATAAGATTAACCTGACCAACCCTGACAGAATTCGGCCAGAGTTCGGCCAAGGTAAACGTTATGTGAATGTTGGAATTTGAACTTGGTCTCCCTTCAGTTGCGGTTTGTTACAAAGAGTTCTGCCCGAATTCTGTCCGAATTCTGTTAGAGTTCTGTCTTTGAAAAAACTATAAATATAGAGGAATTCTGTTCATTTAAAATCACTCATTCACTTTCATCTTCTCTCTTCTAAAAGCTTACGTTTCTTCCAAAGAGTTCTAAAAAGCTTTCATTTTCAAATCCCAAGTCAGTTACAATTCTCTAGTCAATTTGCCGGTACGGTACGGTCTAGAAGATTTTAGAAAAATTGTAATCAGAGGTTTGATTGAAGAAAGACTCTTCAAAACTGAAGTTGGTCGAGTTCTTCGTATCTAACTCGCGTCTGTAGAAGTTACAAGGACTTCGTATGAAAACTTGCAGGATTTTCTAAAGTGGATTCAACTGGAAGCTAGAGTTCTTCCGACTGGACTAGTCCTCACAAGAGGTTAACCAATATAAATTTTTGTGTTTGTATTTGTCTTCTAATCACTCTTTTCTTTACAGTTATTACTTTGTGATTATTATTATTTCTGTGATCTAACTGCTAACAAGTTTTAATTAACAATATTCCGCTGCCTACTCTATTCACCCCTCCAGAGTATTCTACTTTACGACTTTGTTCCTACAATTGGTATCAGAACGGGTTATACAGGTAATACAAGATAAAACTGCAGTTATTTTTAATTATTTTATAGATCACAGTATTACACATGGCAACTGTGAAATTCACAAGTGAAGGCCAAGCCACAAACAGACCTCCACTATTTGATGGCACAAACTATGGAAAACACGGATGAGTTTCTTCTTAAAATCTCTTGATTTTGACTTATGGTCTATAGTTATTGATGGCTACAAAAAGCCTCCTCGTATTACTGTTGATGGAGTTTTAGTTGATAAACCCCATGATAAATATACTGAGGATGAAAAGAAAAAGGCCAGTCTTGAGACACGTGCTATTAACACTTTATTTTGTGCTTTAGACATATCTGAATTCAACAGGGTGTCGACTTGCACAACATTAAATGAAGTGTGAAAACTTTTCGAAGTAACCCACGAAGGAACAACACAAGTCAAGGAGTCAAAGATCAGCAGACTTACTCAAGAGTACGAGGCGTTCAAAATAAAGCCAAGTGAATCTGTCACTCAGATGTTTACGAGATTCTTGGATATTATAAATCATTTGTCTTCATTAGGCAAGGAATACAGTAACCATGAGAAGATTCGCAAACTTCTACGAGCTCTCACAAAGAACTAGATTCCAAAGGCTACTGCAATCATTGAAGGAAACGACCTCTCAATAATGTCTCTGGAAACACTCATGGGTAAGCTACTCACTTACGAGTTAGAACTTCAAGACTTTGAAGATGCTACACCAAAGGAGAAGTCAGAAAAGTCGATCACTCTCAAGGCTCAATATAGAAGAACTGTCGAAGATGATTCTGACAACATCGACTCTGACTCTGAAGATCAAGCTCTTCTGGTAAGAAAATTCAAGAAGTTTATGAGATTCAACAGAAGAACAAAAGATAGCAACAGCAACAACAACGAGGAAGATCTTATTTGCTATAGATGTAAGAAGAAAGGACATATAAAGAAAGATTGTCCAATAGCATCATCATCAACAAGAAAAAAGCAGCAAATATGACAAAGGCTACCTAAAGAGATCTACATCAAGGAAGTATGCCAATACAAGTATATGGCATGAAAGCGAAGCCAGCGATTCAGAAGACGAACAATCAGATGACGCTGCAAATATATGCTTGATGGCTTGCGATCAGGTAACCACTAATCCTCTGTTTGATTCTTATGATGATTTCACCTTTGAGCAATTAGGAGAGGCTTTCAGTGACCTGTTAAATGACTACAGGAAACTGCGTAGTAAATATAAAACCTCTAAGAAGGTACTTAAAGAGTACAAAGGCGAGATTGTAAGACTTACCGACCAATTAGCTGATGTTAGAAATAATGACTCTTTTATTGAGTCTGGTGAGCTTTCATCTATTAAGCTGCTGTTACACGAGACTATCAAGTTATCCGAAGAAAAAGACCAAACTATCATCCAGCTAAAGGAAGACTTATCTAAGGAGAGAAAAAGTCTCCAATGTGCATAAGTCAGAATGGAAACACTTACATCTGACTACACTAGATTATATGACACCTCCAAAAAGTTGAAAATTACTTCAGAAAAATGGCCTGAAGTTGCTGCTTCCTATTCTAACACGTGTCAATTACCGAATCATCGGAACACACCCAAACCAAACCCTGTCAGACCAAACCATACCAAACCTATGTCCAAGAAGACTAATAGGCATGCATTTTTTTATACTAGAAAACCAAAACCTACCAATCATGCACCTTACACAACTTACTCAACATGCAAAATATCATTATTATGGCCTTATTGGTCATATATCCTCTGTATGTAGAATCAGAAAGTTAGTAGATTTAAATATTTATGCATGGATACCAAAAAATAACCTGTCAGGACCCTACAAGAAATGGGTACCAAGAGTTTTATCTGTAAATTGTTTTGTAGGTGGAACGCCCTTCACATGCTAGAAGCAAATGGATCATCGACAGTGGTTGCTCACGGCACATGACCAGTGATACCTCATTATTCGTAACACTGTCGAAGAAGAATAAAGAATGATACGTCTCCTTTGATAATAATTTAAGAGGGTACATAATCGGTATCGATGACATTGATAAGGCTCCATATCCTGTGATTAAAGATGTATGTCTAGTTACCGAGTTAAAATATAATCTGCTCAGCATAAGCTATTTAGCTGATCACGGTTATGGCATTAACTTCGTCAAAGATAAATGTACTATAGTTGATAGTTCAACTGGTTGTACTATCATTGAAGGTATCAGGGAAGACAACATATATGTTTTCTATCTGTTAGAAGATGCTAACAAAGCAGGTAGATGCTTGATGGCCAAGAGCATTGAGAGTCAACTATGGCATATGAGACTCGATCATGCAAACATGGACACAATTTCAAAACTATCCACAAAAAAGTTGGTACGCGACTTACCGGATATATCTTTCAAGAAGGATACGGTATGTAGCGAATGTGAAAAGAACAAAGCTACCCGATCCGCCTTTAAATCCAAGAACGTTGTAAGTACAACTAGACCTCTACAATTGTTGCATATGAACTTATTTGGACCAAGTAGAATTGCTAGTCTAGGTGGTAAGTTATATGCATTTGTCATTGTAGATGATTTCTCTAGATACACATGGGTATATTTTCTTGCATGTAAGAACGATACTTTGTCAGAATTTGTCACCTTTTGTAAGAAAGTACAGAATGAAAAAGGTTTCATGATTACTCGCATTCGTAGTGATCATGGCGGTGAATTTGAGAATGCAGAGTTCAAGCAATTCTGTGACACACACGGTTATTTGCATGAATTTTCCTGCCCTAGGACTCCACAACAAAATGGAGTTATGGAACGTAAGAACAGGACTCTATCAGAAATGGCTAGAGTAATGTTGAACTAGTTTAGTCTACCTATATACTTTTGGGCTGAAGCTGTCAATACAACGTGCTATATTCTCAATAGGGTTCTAATTCAACCTATATCGAAGAAGACTCCCTATGAACTATGGTTTGATAGAACACCCACTGATTCATATTTTAAGATTTTTGGTTGTAATTGTTTTATTCTTAATACTAAATACAATCTGAATAAATTTGATGAAAAGACCGATGAAGGTATATTTTTAGGTTATGAAGCAAAGAGCAAAGGGTACAGAGTCTTCAACAAGAGAACCATGAACATCGAAGAATCAATTAATGTCAAGTTTGATGAACTAAATCAACATTCAGACGATGACGACAATGAAGACGTGATTACACCAAGTACAGCTACTGTAAAACCTTCACACAAAGATGTAAAACTTTCAAGCAAAGAAGTCGGAACCAGCAATCCTGAGGTTACGCCAAAAGAGATGAGATTCTTGGCAGATCATCCAAAGGACTTGGTAATTAGTGAGATTACCAAGGGTGTAAGTACTCGTTCCTCTAATAAAGATATAACTTCTTGTGTTGCTTTTATTTCACAGCTTGAACCCAAAAATATTGAAGAAGCATAGAGGAATAATTTTTGGTTAGATGCTATGCAAGAGAAATTAAACCAATTCGAACGGAATCAAGTTTGGGAACTTGTTCCCAAGCCCATTGATCATCCGGTCATTCGCACTCGTTGGATATTCTGAAACAAACTGAACGAGAATGGTTTAGTGACTCGTAATAAGACTCGACTCATAGCTCAATGATACAATCAAGAAGAAGGTATCGACTACGATGAGACTTATGCCCCAGTTGCGAGATTAGATTCCATTCGCATGTTATGTGCATTTGCATGTTTTTATAATTTTAAGTTATTTTAAATGGATGTTAAAAACACATTTTTGAATGGTTTTATAAAAGAAAAAGTTTATGTAGCTCAACCTCCAGGTTTTACTGATTTCAAAAATCCTGATTATGTTTTCAAGTTGAAGAAAGCCTTATACGATTTAAAATAAGCCCCTTATGCTTGGTACGATCGTCTAAGCTCTTTTCTACTTGACAACGGTTTTTCAAAGGAAAATGTTGACACTACATTGTTTATAAAATCTTTGAATAACAATATTCTTTTGATTCAAATCTATGTAGATGATATTATTTTTGGATTCACTGATGAATCTCTTTGTCAAGACTTTTCAAAGTGTATACAGAATGAGTTTGAGATGAGCATGATGGGAGAGCTAAAATTCTTTCTCGGACCGCAAATCAAACAAACCAACAATGAGACGTTCATAAATCAAGCAAAGTACACAAAAAATATATTAAAGAAGTTCGACCTGGAAGCAGTCAAACCACTTAGCACTCCAATGGCGACTTCAACCAAGCTTAATATTGATGAACAAGGCAAACCCGTCGACATACATAAGTATCGAGGTATGATCGGTAGCTTACTGTACATAACTGCTAGTCGACCAGACATTATGTTTAGTGTTTGCCTGTGTACACATTTTCAAGCCAATCCTAAGGAATCACATCTGTGCACAGTTAAGCGTATCTTCTGATACCTTAAAGGCACATCTTCTGTCGGCTTATGGTATCCCAAAACCACGTCATTTGACCTAACCGGTTATTCTGATACTGATTTTGCCGAATGCAAAGTAGATAGAAAAAGTACCAGCGGCACATGTTATTTCCTAGAAAAAGCCCTAGTCTCTTGATTTAGCAAAAAGCAAAATTCTATCGCATTATCAACAACTGAGGCTAAGTATATCGCCGTAGGACGTTGTTGTGCACAAATTTTGTGGATGAAACAAACTTTAGAAGACTATGGATTGCATTTCACACACATATCCATTTTCTGTGATAACACTAGTTTTATTAATTTGACTAAGAATCCAGTATGTCACTCTCGTACTAAGCATATCGAGATTTGACATCATTTTCTTAGAGATCATCAACAAAATGGAGATATAGACCTTGTATACATAGACATACAGAATCAATTGGCTGACATATTCATAAAACCTCTAGTAGAAGATCGTTTCAATTATTTACGTCGAGAATTAGAAATTTTAGATGTCAATAATATTAATTAATTTTGTTTTATTATTTAATTTATTTAATACTCAATAACTGTTTTCGAGACGAGCCTAAAAAGAGTCTGTCTGTCACCACGACTACGGTCGAAGCGAAGCGGTACTTAAGTGTTCCCCGGTGAACCTCTGTTAGCTGGGACAGTACTTCTACAGCTAATCTAAAATTGATGCTGAGTAAAGAAAATTAATTTATAAAATAATATTAATTATATTATTTGAAATTTAAAATTACTAAACTTTGAATTAAATATTTGAAATGAGTTGATGAAAATGATATGGCCCACATAAATTTTAAAAAAAAAAACCAGGAGAACCCTAGGCGAATTCGGCCCGAGTTCGGTCCGAATTCGGCCAGAGTTCTATTGGTGTTGTATGCGTTTTAAACCAGAACCCGAGGCCTTCTCCTCTTCATTACTTCCAAACTAATTTCTCATCGCAGCAGCGACAGCCGAAGAACATCCCAAACCCTAGTAATTTTTTACTCATTTTCTTCCAATCTACGTGAAGATTTCCATCCATAATTTAGATTCGTGCGGAGAATCGCGTCCTCTACAACATACTTGATTCTCGGAGGGTATAATTCCTTCTCTTCTCTGTTTTCAAATTTTTAGGGTTTCGTAGTTTTGGAAAAGAATGCCTAAGGGATTCAATCCTTTCAAGAGAAAGAAGACCCATGCCAGTGAAGAGGTTTCGTCTTCTGATCCGAACACGAATTTCCTCTTTTCCATAGTCCAATCGGATGACGGCGTATCGGATGAGTTCTACTTCAAAACTCATGACCAAGCATTGCTTTGGTATGCCGATTTTGCTATACGCACTATATGCACTGGCTCTCCGATTAAATGGACAGTATTTTCTGAACATCGTCCCTTCTTTGAGGCATTAGGGTTACACCATCTTGCTACCCTACAATTTCCTATAGCTACTAATGTCCTTAGATTGTTCTATTGTAACTTCGTATTAGATACTTTTACCACAAGAACTCGTGTTGGCAGGATCGATATCGAGTTCAATGATGTGTTGCTAGCGAAAATCCTTAGTATTCCAAACGAAGGCGCCCCGCTCGATGACATCACCGATTTTGATTTTCCCGAGGGCACGACTCTTATTAGTTTCAAGAATGAGCTTTGTGCGCCCGCACGTGCTCGTCTTGGAAAGTTCAAGGCCAATAACTTGAACTTGTTTAACTACGAGTTACATCGCATCATCTATTCCACTATACTTCCCAAATCCACTTCAAAAGATGATGTCACTGCACTTGAACTTTCTGCCCTATATCATATTCTTAAGGGAATGCCTTTTTCTGCCCCTAAGACTATCATTCAGATGATGGGTAGATGTTACAGAAGAGACCGCAACCTCTCTTATGCGATGCTTATCCCACGCATCTTTCAACGTTTTGACATAGACTTATCCACTTGTGCTCTGGACCCTGAGCCCAAGTTTCTCAAGCTTTCTCGTCGCAGCATTACCACTGCTCATCTACCTCTTGCACCTGCTCCTACTGCACCTGTTCATCCTCAGTCTTACCCTATGACTTTTGAGGGTATTCATCAGTACCTATCGGATCTACAGATGTTCTTTGTTGACACTTCCCGGGAACATGAGTTCCATGACGTGACTCAGTTCTAGGCTATTGCCAACTCATTTGTCGATCTCAGATTTGCTCAGACGGGTCATTCTGCTAGCTCTCTTCCTAGAGACCCTTCTATATCTGGTTACCGCATTGATGATGAGGCGGTTCACTCTCTGTTCCAGCCAGGGAACGCTTACGATTGGTATCGTAATTCTGGTTCTACTCCACACACTTATGGAGCTGGCACATCTGGAGCTGGTCCATCTGGACATGCTGGTACTGCAGTTGATGACGATGATGATAATGATGATTTTTGATTTGTCATTCTATTGAGACTGAGTTTATTGTCTTTGTTTACTTGGAAATTTTTCGACATTCCAAGCTATTATCAGTACTTCTGTTTTGTTATTTGGCTATGATTTGTGACCTCTTTATGGACATGTTATATGCTTTAGTTTAGCATTTTATTCAGTTCAAATTTTATTACATAAATATCTTTGTATGCTTCCATTTAAACTGCATATGACAATTATTATCTACTTATCTTATTTTTGTCTGTGATATATATACAATGCCTGTGTTGAATGTTTTTATTCATATTTTTTGTGTTTCTTCACTGATTGTAACTTACGCATATATTGCGGGGGAGCTTTCTCTTTGCAATTATTTTGCTAAGTGACAATGGGAGAGAAATAAAGATCTAACATCTTCATGAATACAGGTTATGAATAATTTCTTTTTTTACATTTTATTATATCGGTTCAATTTTGATTTGATAAAGACCAAAGATGTTATATCGGTCAAGGTTTGTCAATTATCAAAATGGGGGAGATTGTTGGCCCATCGGTCATGGTCAAACCTGCTTTTAATAATTGATCAAACGTTGTCTTGATATACGGAACAATTCAGATGTTTACTAAAGACGTTTTGGACACTGATCAAGATTGGATATCTACTCAGTTCAAGACCGAAGCTATGTTTACCACTCAAGACTGTATTTTCTTACATAATGTAATTTTTATTTTTATTGAGTTTAGGAATACATTGTACACCAAGTTGTACTGACAAATAGGCTATCCGAAATCATTTTTCAAAACTGACCTATCGTTTTTAAAATGACCTATGTTTTTGAAAAACATCTGCTAATTACAAAAAGCTTCTAAAGGATTTTTAAAAAGCCAAAAACATTTTTCATAAAATTAACCTGACCAACCCTGACAGAACTCGGTCAGAGTTCGGCCAAGGTAAACGTTATGTGAACGTTGAATTTTGAACTTGGTCTCCCTTCAGTTGCGATTTGTTACAAAGAGGTCTGTCTGAATTTTGTCAGAGTTCTGTCTTTGGAAAAACTATAAATAGAGAGAAATTCTGATCATTTAAAATCGCTCATTCACTTTCATCTTCTCTTTTCTAAAAGCTTACGTTTCTTTCAAAGAGTTTTAAAAAGCTTTTATTTTTAAATCCCAAGCCAGTTACAATTCTCTAGTCAATTTGCCGGTACAGTACGGTCTAGAAGATTTCAGAAAAATTGTAATCAGAGACTTGATTGAAGAAAGACTCTTCAAAACTGAAGTCGGTCGAGTTCTTCGTATCAAAGCTCGCGTCTGTAGAATTAGCTGCAAGGACTTCGTATGAAAACTTGCGAGATTTTCTAATAGTGGATTCAACTGGAAGCTAGAGTTCTTCCGACTGGACTAGTCCTCATAAGAGAGAAACCAGTATAAATCTCTGTGTTTGTTTTTGCCTTCTGATCACTCTTTTCTTTACAGTTATTACTTTATGATTATTATTATTTCTGTGATCTAACTGCTAACAAGTTTTAATTAGCAATATTCCGCTGGCTACTCTATTCACCCCCTCTAGAGTATTCTGCTTTATGACTTCGTTTCTATAACATTCTCCTTGCCTTGTCATTGCCATGTCAACTTCATGTTTTATTCTACATTTACATTGGAGAAGAATTTTTGGAATGAAAGTTTGTCATTCCTATGTGGCAACCATTTTTTTCTAAACTCATAATAGGGTTGGAGATGCTCTGACTTTGTCTCCACATCATCAATTATGAATAGAAATATTTATATAAAAACAATGAAGAAGTGGAGGAGAGTTGTCTTGGAAGTTGGAAAAAAAATTTTATTGTCTTCTCAATACTTTTGCATTGGAGACAACTTTTTTTTATCTCATTGTCTTGTGTGAATATCATCTTGCCACATAGGAAAGATATTGTCTTGTGTCTCATGTCACATAGGAATTATACCACAAAACAAGACAATATGGTTGGAGATGCTCTTAGTCCACGAACAAATTTGCAGCAAGAAGCTAATTCCCAAATGATTTGTTTGGTTGGAAACAATTGAATTTCTAGAAATCTTAAGAAGAAAATCTGTCTAAAATTTGTTATCATTCTGTCGACGACTAAAAGTAGATAATTACAATAAAAAAAGAAGATGACTAGCACTAATAATTATTATTTTCCTAATGTTCCAGTTTCTTAACACCATTTCAATTTGTGAAATTCTAAATGAACGAAATCAGGAAATTCACATATAATCAATAAATTCAAATTGTTTAAAGAAACTCCAAAAAGTAGTATAAAAGAGGCATACAGTATATATAATAATATTTAATATTTTTTCTCTCCACAATATCAACACAAGAAGAATTCAATCAATCAAAACATAGAAACAGCAACAATCAGCCATCCAATGTTCACTGGCGGAGAGATCCGATCAGGAAGGCGGTGACGGAGGAAAATATGACGGTGGCGGCCACAGGAGAGGAGACGCCGACGGCAGCGGAGGTGGGGCTAGGCGCAGGAGCCTCAGCCGCCGAGGAGATGCCGGCGAAGGAGACGATGGCGAGGACGACAATGAGGAAGTAGGAGAAAACTTTGGCTGCCATTTTTAGGAATTAGGGTTATGGTGGAATTTAGGGTTTGGTTTGTTTGGGTTAGTGTAAGAAGAATTTTTGGTGTTGCGAGAGTGGGGGAATTAAGAGAGTATTTATAGAAGGGGAAAAAAGAGGGATCGTGGGCAGCAGAAGTCTATGGCGGGCAGCTGGCCGAGTTTTACAGCTATTAGGAGCTGTTGGCAACAGCACTATTGTGGGTCCCATATGAGGTTTCCTCTCCTCATTCCACGCTGTACATTGAATTAATTATTAATTGACTTTTTGGTGTCCCAGATTTTCTTTTTTACCGTTGAATTAATTATTACCAATCCGTTGGCAGCAGTACTACGTTGGTGTTTTTTTTTTACCCAAGATCTTGTGGTATATATTAGATGTGTGTGTGTGTAAAAATTAGAGATAATGGACCCAAATGACATACAATGTGACGTGTACTAAGTCTCGATCTTACATCACGTATCGCAAAAAATATATTTATTTCTATAAAAGAATAAATAAAAGGCCAATTCTTAAAATTTGTATTTTTATTGGTTCAACTTGTTATCATGAATTTTTAAATTTTGTAACTTGTTATTGTGAAGTTTAATTTTAGGGGTAATATTATAAATTATTACTTTCTTGGCAAGTTAATTGTGTGATCCTACCTCAAAAACGGTTTTATATTTTATACAATTTTTAAAAATATTATCTTATTTTTGTTTGTGTTTTCATATCTGACCAATTGTTTGATTTTCAATAGTTGAACTATGGTATCTGAACGGACGTCAAATTGATTTATGATTTTTTGTCTTGTGATACATTTTTTACTTAGTTCAACCTAGTCGGTATTCAATTTCTCCTATGAAATAGTTTTAACTTATGAACATTTGTTTTTCTACTTCAATGTAAATACCATATTTTTCAAATAGGATTTTTATCGGTACATATTCTTTTCTTTTTTAAAAAAAATTCAAAGCCCGTATCAAGGACACCCAACTGACTTTAGTCCGGGAGCCCGTGTTTCAAAGACACCCGACCGACTCTCGTGGGGCCGTAGAATAAATTCACTCAGCCTCCCTCGTTGAGGCTCGATCACACGACCTTCTCCCAATGTGCCAATGGATTTAGCCACTAGGCTACAAGTCTATTAGCTATAGCTACATATTCACACATAGCTGGTAGATTAATTGCATTATTAACAAGCACAAGAATTAAATTAATATACATGTCACCATCAAAGGAATTAAATGTGTATATTTAAGGCAAAAGGGGTATTATTGTCAACCTCAAATTTATGTCTAACTGTCTCTTTTATTTCTTTTTTAAAAACAGAAAATTTCATATACCGATTTGTACAGAAAAGAGAATGTTTGGATTACTTACAAATAAAGGGATCTAGCCGAGTTACACTAGCGCCCGAAAAAACAAAAATAAAAATATGGAGCCAGTTATACTGGCGTCCTAAAAAACAAAACAAAAATCTGAAGCCAGTGACATTGGTGCCTAGAAATAAATTTTCGGCGCTAATTACACTGGCGTCGAACCCAATTTTTTTTTTAGCACCAGTGTGAATGGCATCAATTTTTTTTTTCATGTTTTAAATTAATTTGTGCATTAACTATAAATTAATTTGTATATTTTCATAATATTTGGTTTAAGATGTTAGTTTGGTTAATTTTATTAGTTAATTTCTTATTATCTATAGTACGAATAATAATAAAATAAATTAGTTAACAAATAAACTAATATAATTTTATAAATTAATTTATATATTTTTTATTTCCATTAATAACAAATTAATTCGGTTTGAACCAAAAGATTAGCAAATTAATTCGGTAATCTTTTGGTTTCGTGTTTAATCTATAAGTTTAACAATTTATATATATATATATATATATATATATATATATATATATATATAAAATATGTGTGTGTCGAAAAAAATTCATGTTTTAAATTAATTTTGCATTAACTATAAATTAATTTGTATATTTTAATAATATTTTGTTTAAGATGTTAGTTTGGTTAATTCTATTAGTTAATTTGTTATTATCTATACTATGCATAATAACAAAATATATTATCTAACAAATAAACTAATATATTTTTATAAATTAATTTATATATTTTATTTCCATTAATAACAAATTAATTTGGTTTAAACCAAAAGATTAGCAAATTAATTCGGTAATCTTTTGGTTTCATGTTTAATCTACTAGTTTAACTAATTATATATATATATATATATATATATATATATATATATATATATATATATATATATATATATATATATATATATATATATATGATATAAAAAGATATTTATATATAGAAATAAATATATTAATATATATAAAAACAAAATAATATATAAACTATTAACGAGTTAGTATAGATAATAATAAATTAATATATACATATAAATATATTAGCAGACAAATAAATATATTAATATCTACAAAATAAATATATACAAAGTAAATATATCAGCTAATGAATTTTGTCTATATTTATTTGTATATATCAATTTGTATATTAGCTAATGTGGATAATTTGTATATTAATATGTATATTATATATATTAATTTATTTGATTTGAAAATAAATTGATATATAGAAATAAATATATTAGTATAGATAATAACAAATTAATATGTAAACTAATAACAAGTTAGTATAGATAATAATAAATTAATATATACCTATAAATATATTAGGAAAAAAAATAAATATATTAATATCTACAAAATAAATATATACAAATTAAGTTGAACATTAGCTAATAAATTTTTGTATATGTTTATTTAAATATATTAATTTGTATATTAGCTATATGGATAATTTGTATATTAATAAGTATATTATCTATATTAATTTGTTGTTATCTACCTTAATATATATATATATATATATATATATATATATATATATATATATATATATATATATATATATATATATATATATTAAAACAAGCTTGTATATTATAAAACCAAAAGGGCTGACAATATACAAAATGCAACTTGGAAGGCCACAAAATACAACTATACCTACCCCAAGATCACACAAAACCATCCCTAAAATCCACCAACCTCCTAGGCCTCCCCCAACTCATCCAACTCTAGACAAGCTCCATACGCCTTCTAAGCTTGCCTTTTGATCTCCCGGACGACCAGCTCCAGAGAGAACTGTTTGCCTTCGCACCGCCATTTATTTCTATTCGTCTATAGGGCCCAGCATACTGCACCCACAGTAATGTGGCTCAACCTCTTGGATCCGGGCGTCCACCACGTATCCAACCAGGGCAGAAGCCCTCCAATCGCTTCGCCCACCTTAAAAACTCGATGAAAGAATCTTTAGGTGTCCACTGCCAATTCTTCCCCGTCAAATACATGAGACCTCGACTTAGCGCTAGAGGAGAGACAACAATGACACTGGGAAGCAATATGGAATCCGATGTATTTTGGTTGGTCATGATCAGTAGGTAATTTGTCGAATAGTATTCTCCACATCAATACCGACCATTTAAGGGAAAACTAAAAGCGCAGATGAACCCCAGCCGGTCCACCTGCGGGTGCTTGAGCCGGATGATCTCCCAGGCGAATCTTGTTGAGAATTTTATCGATGCAGCCCCCGTCCATACCCAGGCATCCCTGTTGTGGAAGGCGAAGGGCAAAACAATAGCCACTCGACCACTGACGTCCGCCCCCGCCAAGCGCGAGACCGCCTGAAGGTCCCAGCCGCCCATCACATCCCAGAAATCCTTGATGCGAAGACGAAGCATGCCGCACTTGGGTGGAGCACAGCTGGTGGAACTATTCCGTCGGAAGCCACCGTTCTCATAAAAAGCTAGTCGGTCCGCCCACAACCTGAAGTCAGATATGAGCTTCCCCATGTCCCTAGCCGCCAGAATCCTCGCCAAATTTGCGATGCACCTGAGAAGGCCACCACTTGACAAGGGTGAGACTTGGGAAAGTATTTGAGGCAGAGGAACTTACACCAAAGAGCATCGTGCATCCGCAACTTCCACCACAACTTGACTGATAGAGCGTCAATCATCTCGTGAAATCTCCTGACCCCAGGCCCCCTTCAATAGTAGGATGCACCACATTTAACCATCGAACCCAGATCCTGAAATCCTCTCATTCCTTCGGTCCCCAGATGAAGTGGGAGAACATCTTCTCAATCATGGCCAACAAACATTTGGAAGGGTTGCATCCGACCAGCGAGTATATCGGGATGGATGATAGAACGTGATGTAATAGTATCAACTCGCCCCAGTAGTAGCCGGTTGTGCTAGCCCATGATACGGTCACCAACCTGCCGTACTAGTGGCTCGAACATCACCGCATTCTGCCTACCATTCATGGGAGGGCATCCAAGGTACTGGAAAGGGGGTAGCTAGTGGGGATCCCCATCGTAGCTGCTAGACTGCTATGTCGCTCCACCAGGAACAACTCATCAATCATCACTGTTAGCCCAATGATTATATCATGTTTTTGAATATGGCTAATCAATTAAGTTTACCATAATGACATCACTAATATTCATGTAATCACTATCTTGTTGCTACTTAAACATAGCATTGTCCTAATGTTAGCATTGTCCTAAATGTTCTATAACATATTGCTATGCTTGTATCATATTGGTTTTGTTTGTCTAACATGTACTTGTAGACATGCAGTAAGCATGATCAAGCTTTGTCAAACCAGGACATATGCAATAGAGAATTACCAGGACATATGCAATAGAGAATTATTGATGGGCCAAAGACGGTGTTATACAAGAAGATTTCTCTGAACCGTCTAACGACCTATCCGGGGCCTCGCATCGGGGGTTCCGCTGTCAGGTAAAAAAGGCGTCTTCAAGTCTGCTCAAATATTTGAAGAAAGGCGTCATCAAAGGGCTCTTGGTTTTCCTATTTTATCAATATATTTTTTATATTTATTGAGTCTAGGAATACGATGTAAACTGCATCGTACTGGCAAATAGGCTACCCAAGAAACATTTTCAAAATACCCTTTTATTTTGAAAACAAGCCCACTTACAAAAGCCCAAATTACTTCCTAACTGCCTGACTTTTCAAAAAGCCCAAAACCAATTTGCAAAAACCCTGACAGAACTCCAACAGAACTCCAGGAGAATTCGGCCAGAGTTCGGCCCGAATTCGGCCAGAGTTCGGCCAGAGTTCGGTTAGTGAACGTTGCTTTTTGAACTTGGTCTTCCTGCAGTTACGGATCCCACCGAGATTTTCTCATAGAATTCTGTCCGAATTCTGCCCGAATTCTGTCAGAATTCTGCCTTTGGAAAACTATAAATAGAGAAGGATTTCGATCATTTCAACACACTCATTCACTTTCATATCTCTTCTCTATAAGCCTACTACTTCTTCCAAAGTATTCTGAGCTATTCATTTTCAAATCCCAAGCCAGTTACAATCCTCTAGTCGATTTGCCAGTGCAGTACGGTCTAAAAGTTTCAGAGTGGTTGTAATCAGAGGCTTGATTGAAGTTACACACTTCACAATTGAAGTTGGTCGAGTACTTCGGATCAAAGCTCGCGTTGTAGAAGTTGCAAGATCTTCGGATGAAAACTTGTGGTGATTTTCCATAGTGGATTCAACTGGTAGCAAGAGTTCTACTGACTGGACTAGTCCTCAACAGAGGAAAACCAGTATACATCCTTGTGTTTGCGTTTGCTCTCTACTCTCTCCTTTTCATTTACTTATCTGTGATATATATTCTGTGATCTTGTTACTAACATTTTTAAATAGTTAATTTCCGCTGCCTACTCTATTCACCCCCCCTCTAGAGTATTGCACTTTACAACTCGTTCCTACAATCGGTCCTACAATCACCTGGTTCTTCTCTTTGCTGATGTCTTGGGCAGAGACTGCTTCATATCGGCTCAAAGTGCGCATGAGCACCCTCACAACCTGCTTGTTCCCGATAGAGAATATAAGGGTGTATTTTGCGTGCCCCAGGTGGGTAACCCACGGGAAGCCACTGTTGATAGAGTAATTATAGAAAGGGTGAAGATCGACAACCGATTTAGGTTCTGACTCAAAGCCTCTGTGGTGATTACAAAAAGAGCAGGGGAAAGGAGTCTCCTTGTCTCATACCCCATAATGATTGAAAGAAACTCATCACCTCTTCGTTGATGACAAACATCAAGTCCACCCACTCATTATAGAATTCGAACCTTTCCAAAACCTATAAGAGGAATTGCTAGTCCAAGCGGTCATACGCTTTGACCATATCCAACTTCATAGCTATATTGCCGCCCCTGTTCTTATGGCCCAATTCAGATAACATTTCCTGGGAAAGCACAAAGTTATCGACGATCTCACGACCATGAAAAAACCACTTTGATTCGGTAAGATGATAGCAAGGAGCACCTTCGCGATCATGTTGGAGTGCAATTTAGAGATTACCATATTAGAAAAATTAAAAAGACTTATCGGTCGGTAGTTGTTGAAGGATTCCGGTTGTCGGACTTAGGAATAAGGACAATCCTAGTACTGGATATGGACTTCAAATACCCGAGTACTGGAGTCGAGGCCCTTAACAACCCCTTTGACCTCCTCCATAGATGGGGACGCCCGTAGGAGAGTGTTCTCATGTTTCGAAATGAGAAGTGGGATCACCGATATGAATAGTGAATTCATCATCATGCACCACCGACAATTTCTGGTAAAGCTTGGAGTAGAAAGAAACATATTTAGATTTAATGTCCTCCATCATACTCATACATTGCCCATCCTCTTTATGAATTTGATGTATATGGAGATTCTTCTGTTTGCTGTTAACACACGCGTAGAGGAATGCAGAGTTGTAGTCCCCTTCCAAGTCCCATTTTATGTAACTACCTGAAGTTAAAATTTCTATTTTTGGAAAACAATGATATTATTTTTTTTAAATTTATTAAAAATATTTTTCAAATTTATTTGTGCATTTATCTCTAATCTAATTATCATTTTTTATAGATCATTAATCGTATTTTCAGATTTATTAATTAATTCTTTGTGAGTCTACCAAACCTTGGACTTGGATTGTGGACTATCCTAGCCTATTAGCCTACCAAGCCTTGGGCTTGGATAGTGGCCTACTAGTTAATGTTGTATTCATAATATTTTGTACTAATTAGTGGACGTGGGCTTTAGATTGATTAATAGTTTATAGTTAGTTATTGATTACTAGATTAGTAAGTTGGTTAGTTGTTAGTAGTTAGTGGTCCTCTGCTTCTAGATCTATTACAATTTACATTTTGTACCATCAAGGCTTCTGGAACAATCCACTTCTCCTTCTATTAAAATATTGGGAACTCTCTAATATATTATTACAAAATTTACTCTCTCTCTTTCTCTAACAACAACATCTCCTCCACCGTCGGCTACCTTGCTCTGCCGCGTCGTCGTGCTCCGGCCAACTCCGATAGGTACCGTCGCCTTGCTGTCACTCCCCTCATTTTTTTCTTTTCTCTATCGATTCCTCTGCACATCGTGCCACTCCTCACACCCGAGCCACCATTCACCAGCAAGACCACTACTCCGACACCAACCTATGCACCACAAGCCCAACATCACCACTGCCTCCATCTTCTAACTCCACCTTTGCTCATCCACATAGCCCATCACCCTAATATCTACCTAACACCACCCACCATCTCGATTCACCAGCCAACTCCACCAGTGCCACAACACCACCGCCACCACACTCGACCACTTCGTTCACAAATAGATTGACCACCAATCTTCACCGTAACCACCCAACTCTGACCATGCCCTACCACCAACGACCACCACCTGCATCATCCGCTGCCCTACACCCACAACGCCACCAAGCTAACTGTACCGTCTCACCTCCAGATCTACTTCGACCACTCCACCCCCACCGTTCCGTCTTCATCACCATCATTACACAACCCCTAACCACCTCAAACCCTAAACTCACCTAAGATCGAGCCAACACCGGCGAGCTAAGCCCGGTAAACCCTGAGCGACCTTGGCCGCATTGCCTTTCTCCAGTCGGTGAGCATAGAGTTTTCTGCATGCCACTCTCTGGATTTGGTGATCGTGCTTGTTATCGTCTCTCCTCAAGACGTCGTGTCCAGATCCATTTTGGAGCTGACTTTCTCTAGTGGCAACCATCAGGGTGAGAGCTTCCCTCTCCTCCTCGAACTCTCCGTCTCTCTCTCCCTTCCTCCTTTTATTCTCTGTCGCTCTCTCGACTCCTTTCCCTAATTTTCACTTACTCTCTCTTTCGTCTTCTTCTCCCTCATTCTCTCTCTACTGAAGAGCAGATTTTAAGGTTATTAACCCTAATCTGCTGGGCCGAGGGCTTAAGAGCCCAACGACAAAAATGATTTTTTTGTTTTGGACTTAGGGTTTTAACCCTTCAATTTTATTTGTATTTCAAGCCCAGTAACTACTTTAGGTTTTGGGCCATTACAAATCTGTTTTGGGCTGGACATCAGGGTTGGGCTCAGGGTTTTGATTAATTCTGTATTAGATAATGGTTTAAAGCCATGGGTATTTTTATTCATATATATTGGTATATATATATAATGTAGGTATATATATTTTATATACTTATTTTTTTAGTATTAATACCTTTATTACTAGTTATATATAATAAATAAATTTCCTAAAATTAATTTAGTATGATTATATTATTTTATCTATTTTAGATATTATTACCTATAAATCGTTATTACCAAAATTAAGGGTTTAGTCTAATAAGTTTGGCAGCAGATCACGAAATCGTGGCGATCTTTTAAATACTATTTCAAATATTTTTACCAATAAAACTTAGTTTCTAAATAATTTTCAAAATAGTTTTATATATTTTAATCCTGCATTTTTCTTCAATTTTCATTTCAACCTAATCATGCGTTTCCTATTTTGTGACTTTTCTTAATCTTCTAAATCAATCATCGGATTATGGATACTCTTCTATGGATCAATTAGGGATTAACTGGATGACAGATACGGGTCTTTGACATTTATTGGTCGTTATGATCTTTGACGACTATGATTTAGGACGATACGACCTTGGGGATGATATTTATATTCTGGACTCTAGACTGTGAGACTTTTTATATATGTCGACACGTTCGTGTCATGCACATCGACTTCAGATATCCGAGAAAAGTACTTACAATGATTGCTTTTATTTTCTTATACTTTATATATTCATTATTTAGATGTGCATTCCATGATTATTACACGAGATTAGTGTTTATGGATTCTATTTCCTGATTACCATGATTTCATGTTTACCGTGATTACCATGATTATCATGTTACATGTTTCATTCTATGATTTAAATCCATGATTACTAGTTAGAAGCAAATACCTTAGTATATATGTGATCAAAATCCTGTACATCCGTATTTCTGTGCCTGACAGCTAATCATACACTACACGTATGATTGAGCCTGACCATGTCGATCCCTCAGTCAATCACATAGAACGTGGTATTTCAAACACACTTAGTGTAGATAAGACTTATGGATTTTATATTGATTATGTCATATGCCATGATTTCTCTACCTATCTGATCATGATTACAATTTATCACATTTGTTCTCTTACTCTACTTCATGATATATAGTTTCTATCATGTTATGAAGAGTAGATCATGTATTCTACTTGTTATAATCCCGACTGGATAACCACATTTTTAGGCAATGACTTAGAGGACTAGTGTTCCACTCACTATGGCACACTTGAGAAATATTACGATATACCTGAGGATGCAGAGTATGTTGTAGCAGACTTATTACTAGAGGTTGCTTAGTTTAGATTAGCATTTACTTTCTACTGATTAGATTCAATTGTCCGAACATTTTAGATGTATTAATTTATGAGGATTCTTGTATTTTACTTTCTGGATTTGGACTCTGTGGACTTGTCATTTCTATTTTATATCTATCTGTTAGCACTTATGATTGACTTAGAATCCGGGTACCATGATTTATATTATGATGTTTGGATTGGATATACTTGAGCATTAGACAGCTTACTACCGCTGACTCTGCGGCGTTGAGTGGATGTGTTTTCATGTATTTACGTCTGAACTTTCGGATGTGGGTCGTGACACATTTTTATGGTAGCCCATGCATGTCTTGCTTCATAATTAATACGATGTCGTGGTAGTACGTAGGTTTAGTCATACTACTGTGAGCCTGTGATAGGATATAGAAAATAGGATATTAGGATAAGAAAATACTCAATCACAAATTAGGATTTCCTAAGAGGTTCCTGGGACGACCCCTGAAAATCTCACTATAAACCACATCTTGAATCTGTTTCTCCTTATTTTTATCTACTCTTCCTTGATTCGTTGTTGAACATGATTCTTGGAGTTCGTTGTTGACTTTGATTTTGTATTAAGATAAATTTTATGGACTAAACTAAGGTATATTCTGATGACATAATTGATAAGGACAGTGTGAAAGGTAAATGTCTACTCTAGTTATAGAGTCTAGAGTTTATCGCAGGCATACTAGCTAGTGTGACAAGGACATAGAGCCTGACTTTGGAAGTACTTATCTTAGTTATAGAATTTAGAGTTTCTCGTAGCCATATCGGGTGGCATGGTGAGAATTCTAGATAACATGATTATAGAGGTCACTACACCAAAAAGGGCCTTTAGGAACAATTTTGTTATGTATTTTTAGGAACATATCATATCCGTTCCTAAAACTGGCATTGCAATATTTGGAACATTTATAATACGTTTCTAAATTTAGTTTGGAACATATATGTAGAAGCATGAAAATTTCAGCAATAAAGCCTTATGCGCCCAAGCCAATGAGGACATATGTGCCCAAGTTAACTCACATGCGCCCAAGTCACCCTGTGAAGCTCTATGCGCCCAAGACAAGCTCCCCCAGAAAGAGGGCGCATAGCCCTGTTTCAGGCTATGTGCCCAAGCCAGAACAGCCCCTGACTTGGTCAAAGCCACGATCAAAACGTGCACCGAAGCGTACGGCCACGTCAGTCTCCACGAGCAGTCGTGCACCGAAGCATGCGGCCACGTCAGCACCACGATCAACCTACGACCACGCAGCTTGCATGCGCCTACCTCCTATGCGCCCAAAGCAAGACCATGCGCCCATATGAAAACCAGTGTGTTTTCTCATGTGGGCGCATAACACCATTCCAGCTCAAGAACGACTATAAAAAAGGGCTTCATCCCTCTTCAAAATACAGAACGGAGAGCATTTTCAAGAGCCAAATTGCTGCACTTCTTGCCAGTGAGCCGAGAGTTAGCAATTTTCTTAGGTTTCTCCCACTTTTGTAATCGGAGTGTCAACGGAGTAAAGGAGCAACTGCCTCTCGATCTCCATCGTCCCATTCCCCAGAATTCTTTTTTGTACTCGCGGATCCTCAGCGCAGGATCTCTCAGGCGTACTCGATTTGTGGTGCCTTGCACCAATAAAGAAAAGACAGCGTTTCTTCTTCTTTTTGTGTGTGTCCACTAAAATGGCGACTCTGCTGGGGATTATCTTTTTCTCTGACGAGAAGGTGGTGACGCAATCCGATACCGACAAAGTGGGGAGCACTCAGAAGATGCTGATCGTAAAGTTCGATCAGCAGGCGTTCGAAGAGATGCTTTCGAGGGACGGCTCCACTCCCTCAAAATCATCGAAGCCAAATAAGTCTCGCAAGACTTGGCTTCCGAAGGCTCATCGTACATATCCTGCTAGTGTCATAGCAGATATGAAACTGGAGGACTCTGTCACATGGGCGCATGACTCTGCCACAGAAGCTCCCCAAATGAAGAAGGCTCACACTGTTTCGGGCTCTACTAGCCTAACGACTTCTCTCCTGTGCAACCGATAACAGGGTGTTCAACGATCGAGACTTGGCAAAGAAAAATACTACGATGCCAAGAATCGGGGTGTACGACACTCTGGGCAAACCCAGCGAGGCTCACAAACTAAAGAGGCGAAGCTGGGAGAAAACAACGCTGCTCCACCGAGCATGCGCCCAAAGCCATGCGCCCAAGGGGGTGTTTAGGCACATAACTCAAATCAGAAGGCTTCTGTCTTCGACAGATTAGGCATCCAGGGTCATGCGCCCAATGTCACGACCCGCAACCAGCGTGAGGGTACGAGTACGTAACAACGCCCAGCCTACGCCGCAGTGTCGGCGGTAGAACACTGTTCTAGGTCATGAACTATAACTAGCATAATATGAATACTCTCCATAAGGAGGCCAACACAGAGGTATAACTCAATCCCAATCTAAGGTAGAATGATAAAGATAGATAAATATGAAATCCAAAAGAGATACAGGAGATAGAAGTCTAAGTGTCTAAGATATATAATCCCAGAAATACATCTCAAAACTCAAATACAGTAATCCACAAGTAAATACAACTCCAGACAAAATGAAATAACTATCTAAACAACCTCTACTGTGTCTCCTCTAGGCTAGCAGGCAATCCCAGGCTATCTGTAAAATTTATCAACAGGTCCAGTCAGAACAGGAGCGAGCACATTACATCTCAACAGTTCATAGCAGGTTAGAAAATATAATCATGCAGTAAAGTAAGATACAAGATCTGAAGAAATAACATGATGAAAAAGGGAGACTGTAAATAAATAGATACGACATATAGAGAACTAATAGTGACTAGTGATTCAGAGCACAAGATGGTTATGTAAACGGCACGATGTTGTACACGAGTAATCTACAGAGGTTGTACACAAGTAATCTACTGGATTGATTACATAACCACTTCTACTCCCCCGCCCCAATCAATACACAAAGATCTAGTTAAGTTATGTTATTGCACACGAAGTATAGTCGCACACGAGATCATGTGAATACATGAGTATACACAATTTCATACGATTTGTACACGAATATCATGAATACAAGGAGTACACGATGCTCACGATAAAGTACACGAACACGAATACCCGATGTATCCGCTAAGGGGATAACATCGCACAACAAGATCCATATAGTACTAATCCGTATTTCCAACGTGTCAGCATCATGTAAAGTAATCTAAAGCAGGAAATATAATCCTAAATAAGATATGAAATGATCAGAGAATGTACTCGCCTGATATCTGAATGTCCAAGGTAAAGATACTGTCTGAGGAGAGGTGTCTGGCTCCTAATTAGAACAGCACAAGTTACAACATGTCCAGAAGGATAATATAAAGTACTACAATGCATTCTACATGAATCTAGGTCAAACTAGGCCAAAGTCAACCCTTGGTCAACTCTGGTCAACTGTACTAGTCAAACTAGGTCAAACTAGGTCATGTCCTAACCCAGCAAGTCTTACTAGGCCTAACCAAGACTATCCTAGCAAGCACACATCAATACAAGGCTATACAAGCCAACATACACCCAACTCTATATAGCATGCAATTATTCAATACTCAAATAGGCAAGAATTCACATCGGATATACACTAGGTAATCTATTACTTTAAACTATATATGTCTACACATATATACACATGCATATATTGGTATTCAACATTAGGTCTATAATCATGGCATTTCAAATGGTTATATAAACTTATATATTACAACACAATATGCTAACATATATATAATATACATACATAGCTAAGTTAACTGTATTCATAAATACTTATTTAAGAGGCTATGTGTGTGTATGTGAACATGGCAAAGGGGCAAGTGAGGGTTAAATAGGCATACATAGTGTATACATATCAAAGAGTGTCAAAGTATAAGTGAACAAAGTGTCAAGTGTGATAGTGTCTACATAGTGTAAGGGGTACATGAGGTAATATAGGATTTGTGTTAACATAGAACATTACATCTCATTAACTTGTATATTGCATACATTACATCTATTATTACATTACATTCATGCTTGTATTCATTCATCATTCATTTATTCTCTTGCACTACTATATGCACCATACATTACATACTATGGAACCTACATATTCATTACAAGCCATACTTATACATGCTTACATTAGATAGGATACTTACACCTCATACATCATTTATTTAAACATTTACTCATGCTTGCATTCTCTATTTAATTACATAATGTATATACATTAACATGGGTTAAAATCAAATAGAACATTATATTACACACAAGGGTACACAAAATGCATATGCCGAATAGTAACTCCTACTAATAATCAATACTGTACCATCTCAGCATGAATTAAAATCTAGGATTAAAGTATGTTATAGATCTATGTGTTGGCTTTTCGAAACTTTAAACGGATCGCGTTTTTGTTTCCGAAAACTTCCGGAATCGCGAAAACACCGAGAACGCGTTTGTCTTTCGTACAACTGACACTCAAATAATTCTCCAGAAAGTTACAGAAATAAATAGGCCTATTAATATATGTTTTTGGAAGCTAACTTCAATACGCTTCTTTTAAAAAAAATAGAAGATTAAACCGAGCTTTGAGCTAGAAGTTATGACATTTCTAAGTTAGGGCTGAAATTAAAAACGTGGATAAAAATCATGACGGATTTGGGTAGTTTGAGACAAAAGAACACAAGTATATAACATAATATATCAAGAACTCACTCTCTACACTAATATATATATATGAGACACTATAGAACACATCTCCAATACAAAAATATGAGATTAAATATGTAATAATTCATTCATACATAACAACAACATATAGTGCGTCCAAATTTGGGGTTTTCCCACATGGACACAACCACAACACAAAGGACACTTCTATGACCTCTAAATGGACACAAAATGGACACAAATGGAGATACAACCATGGAGGTCATTCATATGGGTTCAAAATAGACCTATATGCATGAGGAAATGAAAAGGAGAAGGAATTTATACCTCCCGGTAGATCGAATCGAAGAAAAGTCTTCCCGGAGCGACACCGACACGTAGAGATTCCAAAAGGACACGAACGAGCTCCGAATCCTCCCAAACTTGGGTAGCTTCCTCCTTGGCTAGAATGAAGAAGGAAAAAAGAAGATTTGGTGGCAAAATGGAAGGATTTGGTGGAGAAATTGCTAGGGATTGCTCTCTAGGAATTTGGGGAAGAACAAGAGAGAGAGTGTGGATGAGAATAATGAAATGAACTTGAGCCTATCCTCTCCCAAAGTAGCTGGCCATATGGGGCTATTTGTCCTATTATGGTAAGGTCCAAAATGCCCCCACTAACCTATTCTATGAGTATTAGGAAAGGGCTAATTGGTTGGGGCTAAATTAGTCATTCTAAAGTCTCTAATCACACTAACCTTATCCATAATAATTAGTCTAACCTCTAACTAAAATATTTCTATCATGTGGACTAAAATTAATATCATGTGGGCCATGCCTAACTAGTGTTTGGGTCCCACTAGAGTTAAACTACCCCCGGGTCCCCGTTTCAAGTCGGATTGAGTTGAAATTCGAACCCGACTCAAATAACCCCAAAACAATATCATAAATAATAAAATAAATTTTAAAAATATTCAAAAATGTAAAATGACAAAAATACCCATGTTTCTAAAAACTGGGGGTGATATCCAAGGCTATGCGCCCAGGCTCACTTGATCCATGCTATGCACCCACAACAAGGAGGCTCAGACATGCTGTCAAGAAGCATGCGCCCAAAGCCAGTCTCCAAGGCCTATGCGCCCACAGCAAAAAGATAGGCCCCGATACGTATAACACGGGGCTGTCTTCAAAGACATCACAGAACTTATGTGTGGGGGTTGCCCCTGCATGTGAACTAACTCTGGATGTGCCAACTCTCCTTACAAACCCGCATACAAAGCTGAGCGATGCATGTAACATGGATTTTAAGGCAAAACTCCCTTTCGCTGACTTACGCGACATGATAAATCGTAAGCGTAAAGAGAGGGAGGACATAACAATTCATAGTGCACATCCGTACACCAGTATTGTTATCAACTGTTGATGCTCCAAAGCAACGAGAGTGCCTCAGAGATAGTCTGTGTTTCGACGGCTGCATTTTTCTGACGATGAAAAGCCGCTGTGTGTTTCATCCAACATGGCTTCATAGAGTCCTCCTTATGGAAGCCCCAATCAAAGACGGTGGACCATGAACCCAACATTCCCTCTCAGTTCTACGAGAAGAAGGAGAAGAAGTCTACCAACAGATGGCCAGCAGGCTGTCATATCTGAAGGAGTCTATATGGGTACTCGGTCAAAGGCGAGATTCCGTATGGATGACGAAGACTCCCAAGATGGGGGTAGTATTCCCTCAGAGTCTGAAGCGGATGACCTTCACACTGGTGGTAGCCTTCCAGAGGACGACGATCCCTCCGAGTCTGATGGCGACTATCTACCTCCTTTATCTGACGATGAGGGACTTGTCAACTCAAAGACAGACAGTATTAGCACCAGTTGTACTATTTCCTCTGTTCATCCTCGTATGTTATCTACATATATGGTAGACAAAGAAAGACCTGAAGAAGCCAGTGATCAGACCAGCAAACGGCTAGAGGGTCTTGAAACAGCATTCGCGAAGATCACTGATATGCTTACCAGTATCATGGCGGTCCAAGCTGCTGGGACTGTTCCTCCACCTTAACAAAATATTTCGGCTCACGCTAGTCCGGCTCATAGCAACAACCCTCCTTCACTACAAAAGGAGTATCATTCCGTTGTGCCTTCCCCAAATCTTGCGAATGCTGGGGGTAGACCTTCGCTAACGATGCCTGACAACCGTTTCCTAACTCCTGTTTAATCAACAGGATGTAATTGATTTTCTGGTCGCCCGTTTCGATATCGTCTCACACAAAGACGAGCTTCAAAAGATGGAGATATCTCAACCTTATCCCTCTGAATGGGAGAATGCTACTTGTCCTCCTAACTACAAGCCGTTGACGCTAAATTCATTTAACGGATTGACTTCTCCTCGTCAACACATGGCATACTTCAACATGCAGACTATACACTTACCCATGGACGATTCGTTCTTATCGAAGCTGTTTATTAGCACCTTGCAGGGGGTAGCTTTCAAATGGTTCTGCAGTCTGCCTGACGGCTGTATCAATTCTTTTAAAGACTTGGAGAGGTTGTTCCTCAACAGGTTTTATGAGAGTGGCATGCATGTTAGTATGTCCACCCTCGAGACTAAGCAAAGGAGGACTGAGTCTGTCATTGCCTTCATCGAACGCTTCAGGCGGCTATCACTGAAGATGCCCTTCGGCATACTAGACTCAGAACTTATGGATACTTGTCGACATAAATTTCTTTCTACAGTGAAGTTCTGTCTGGGTATACATAAGTATAATACATGGCCCACTTTCATTGGGGTCGCTGATGCTGCTGAAAACGACGTTCCTAATCTGGAACTACTAGGGTTGAAAACACCCAAATCTGAAGACAAGGGCAAACATCCTCAAACTATCCCTGTCTGTGGGGGTAAAGGAAAAGAAGTCATGAAGGTCGACACTTCCAAAGGAGCTTCCAATTCTCAGGGCGCCTCCGACAAGCCTAAGGAGACCTTCTCCTTTGACGAAGACGATATCATTACCATTTTTCACACATTAACGAAGGGTAATAAGCTGACATTGCCTCCATCATGACGTCCTACAAAGGCGAACCAACTCAATGATCCCAAGTACTGTCTCTATCATCAGTACGTGCATCACTCTACCAAGGACTGTATCGTCCTGAAGAAGAAGATACAACAGCTTATCGGCAGCCAAGTGATCAACCTCGAAGCTGAAGACAAGGTCGTATCTTCTAACATGATCTCTCTTCAGTTTGGTGACTTTCCTCCCACAGAAGTCCCAGACGACGTGATCCCGATCCCCAAGGCAATAATGGAAGTCGTCAACCTACCGCCGGCTCGTAACTCAACCTTGGTCCCACTCATGACTGAACGTGGCGAGATCATGTGGGTCCATTCGGACCTGGTACAAGAAATGACACAGGGGGTGGTATCTCCCAAAGCAAAAAAGGGTAAGAAATATAAGTCATGCCATATGGTGTCTTCTCTCATATACGAGGTTCTATCTGGCGAGACGCAATCGGGGAAGGCTTATCTTCGGACATACGATCCCGCACAAGAAGAAGCAGTACCTTCTCAAGCTCCTGCTACCCCTATAAGGTCAGAAGCCGGCCCGTCTAAGCCTTCAACTACCGACAAAGCCAAGAAGAAGGAGACGCGGTTTGACAAGTCTCTGAAGGTGCCAGCTTCCGAAGGCATGGATCGGCCCTACAACTTTGACATACTTGCACAGCGGGCCAATACACCTGCCAGGTTGTCTCTGTTTGATCTATTGCGACTCTCCAAAGAAACACGAAAGGCCTTAAGTGAGGTATTACTACATGCCGACTCTTACATAGCTGAAGTTAAAGCCCTCGCTGAAGATCCTGTCTCCTGTCCCCACTGCCACAGTACTATGGAAGTGGTGCCCAACATCACCTTTTCACAGGAGGACATACTACTAAAAAATAATCGTCATGATAGACCCCTGTACTATACAGGGTATATCGGGGCGATCAAGGTGGACCGCATGCACATCGATACAGGATCCTCCCTTAGTATCATTCCTAGAAGTTTGCTTCAAATTCTAGGAAACCCTCTGCACAAGTTATCTGCAACCAATACAACTATCATGGCTTTCAATGCTGGTCGAAGCCACCCGCTGGGTAAGATCCGTCTCAAGTGCCAGATCGGTGAACTCCGAACGAAGGTTTTCTGCTATGTGATTGATGCCAACGTATCCTACAACGTCTTGTTGGGACGTCCATGGATACATGAGAACATCATCGTTCCTTCCACACTTCACCAGTGCTTCAAGTACGTCAATAGTGACGGTGTCATGAAGACAAAGTTTGCCGATGTCGATCCTTTTAAAGACATCGAAGCCTACTATGGAGATTTGGTACTTTACCAATCTCAACCCCCCAAGGATGACGACAACGAAGCTGACAATGAAGCTGAAGCAAGTTCATCCTCCAATGATGGTCCCATGATTATCCGAGTCAAAGGACGTACTACTCCAAAAAGTACTCCGAAGCCTCTCATAATCTAGGTAAAAAAGAAGAACCCTGACAAGATCAAACCATTAACCATCACTCCCTGCAAGACACCTCGGGAGGAACCTGCTGAAGTCTGTCTTCCCAGTCCTGAAGAATTACCCTACGTGGTGAACTCGGCCAAGACTGTGGCTCCTCTTCCAGATGATGATCCTCTCAATGAGTATATCAATACTCATAATAATGGATGATGTTATCCCTGAAGAAGAACTTGCATATTTTCTTAGTAAAGGTTTATCTTTGAATTACTCTGATGTCTATCAATCTGTAAACCACTACATAGATACGATATACGCTCTAGAGCACGGCATAGGACCACTCCTCTGCATGCCGGTCACGATGCCTCACCTGCGGGAAAAAGTTTACCCAGAAGATATCTACTACTTCATCGTTCTAGCCAGAAAGAAGGATGAAGAACTAATCATCTTCGATCGAATAATTGGCGAAAGAACGTTCATTCCGGACTCTACTTCTCCCAAGCACAACACAGAAGCTGATTACGACTCTGGAAAAATACAATTTTTTCGATATAGTTGGCAGGTCAAGAATATCATCCAGAATATGGGATATGACATCAAAAGCAACCAGGGGCTAAATTATGACCGGGGACGACGGTTGCCAATACTACACTTTGCTCCTCCTTGCAAACTCGAGAACTATTATCAAAGAAACGGTGTTGGTTTGGGTTATGTCACTCCTCCAACAACTCCCGAAATATCAGATGATGAAGCAGATCGTTGTTCTCACTCTTCTGATTCCTGCCTCTGGGACTCGGACTCCAGCATTGGCGACATATTCAAAGCAACTCTGTCCGTCAATATGGTTTCAGTTGACCAAATTGCGGACGATGTCCAATCAATCGAGCTTGAACAATGGACTCAAAAGATGAATACTAGGTGGGAGCTGCACTTCGAACAACGTGAACCACCTACCGAAGACGAAGTCATCCAAGTCAATTTAGGAGATGAATCATCTTTTAAACCAATCTTCATCAGTAAAAGTCTATCCGGCTATGAACGACAATCTCTTATACAGCTTATAAGAGAATACATTAACGTCTTTGCATGGAGCTATAAAGACATGCCAGGCCTGGACCCTAAAGTCGCCATGCACCGCCTAAATATTTCGTCTAAAGCTAAGCCATTGAAGTAGCAACAACAACGATTCCGACCAGATGTCATGGAGGCCATCGAGAATGAAGTCAAGAAGCTCATTGCCAGTGGATTCATTCACGAAGAACAACATCCTGACTGGGTTGCCAACATCGTTCCAGTCATAAAAAGAACGGTAAAGTTCGAGTCTGTATCGATTACCGTAATTTGAACTCTATATATCCGAAAGACGAGTTCCCTCTATCGATCTTCAACGTAATGATCGACAATACATGCGGCTTCGAGCGGATGTCCTTCATGGATGGGTTCTCAGGCTACAACCAGATCATGATATTCCCCAATGACGAGAAGCACACATCTTTTCGAACACCGTTGGGGGTATACTGCTATATGGTGATGTCCTTCAGATTGAAGAAAATAGGGACGACATACCAGCGAGCCATGAACACAATTTTTTGTGATCATTTGCACAAAACTGTGGAGTGCTATGTAGACGATATCGCAGTTAAAAGTCGTCTCAAGGGCAACCACCTCCAAGACTTGAGAATGGTGTTCGAACTAATGCATGCACACCAACTCAAGATGAATCCAACCATCTCTTTTTTGGGAGTCTCCAACGGCAAGTTCTTTGGTTTCGTCATCACTTCAAAGGGTATACATCTTGATCCGAAGAAAGTGAAGACTATCCTCGATATGCATCCTCTAAGAAACCTCAAAGAGCTATACGGACTACAAGGAAGGCTAGCCTACATCAGACGATTTATTTCGAACCTTTCTGGAAGGTGTCAACCATTTACTCAGCTCCTGAAGAAAGGCGTATCTTTCGTCTGGACTGAACAATATCAACGCGCATTCGACGACATCAAGAAGTATCTCACAAGCCCTCCAGTTTTGGTAGCTCCAATAATGGGGAAGCCCTTCTTGCTTTATGTCCGTACTATGGACCATTCTCTTGGCGCCCTATTAGCTCAGAAGAATGAAGGCGGCCATGAACAGGCAATCTACTACCTCAGCCGTACAATTGTGGGTGCCGAACACAGATACACACCTGTGGAGAAGGAATGCCTTGCACTAGAATTTTCTATTCAGAAGACACGCCACTATGTGTCTGGGCAGACTATCCACATCATATCGAAAGTCAACCCTCTCAGAATACTCATGACTAAATCGGGTTCTCTTAACTCCTATTTAGCTACATGGGCAATGCTGTTGACTCCATATGATATATTGTTCGTTCTTCAGAAGGCAGTAAAAGGCCAAGCGTTAGCTGATTTTCTAGCAGCTCATCTGGTGCCAGAATCTTCCAAACTCTACGACAAAATCCCCGATAAAGTAGTGGAGTCTAACACTGCAACTGAAGAAATCTCCATTTGGCGAATGTTCTTTGACGGTGCATCAAGAACAGGACCCAAAGAAAAAATCATGGCTGGAGTAGGCGTCGTACTCATGTCACCTGATCATCTGCTTATATATCGTGCATATTCTCTCTTGGAACCATGCACCAATAACGTGGCCGAATATAATGCCCTATTAATTGGCCTGCAACTGGCAAAACAACTGGGAGTTAACTATCTAGAAGCTTACGGCGATTTCAAGCTAATAGTTAGTCAGGTCCAAGGGGATTATGAAGTTCATCACGAAGATCTCATCCCCTATCATAGAGCAACAATCGAGTTGGCGTCTACTTTCGCTGGATTCTTCATCGAGCATGTGCCTCGATTACAGAATATAGAAGCAGATGCTCTAGCCGGTCTCGCTGCTTCCTTGATCGTCCCTACTAATACTCAGCAGTCGATCACAGTGTCTGGTCGAGAACTATTCTGTGCAAAAAATGTCTTGCATATTCATCACAGTTACACAACGGAAACAAACGTCGATGTTAAAGACTGGAGATTTTCTTTCATAGACTACACCGTCTATGGAATCCTCCTCGAGGACCCGAAGGAAGCAGTATCTATCCAAAGGCGATCCCTCAGATTTTACTACGACACAGCTACCAAGATGCTGTATTGACGCTCTTACGATGGGCTACTGTTACGATGTTTATCAGACATAGAAGCCAAACATGCACTCCAGGAGGCTCACGAAGGAGTTTGTGGTGCACATCAGCCAGACCCCAAATTACAAGATTGCCTCAAACGAATGGATTATTATTGGCCCACAATGATAGCAGATGCTGTTGAATATACAAAAAAGTATAGAGCCTATCAGTTCCACACCGATTTTATTCATCAACCTTTGGAGTTTCTACACCCGACGGCAGCATCATGGCCTTTTGAAGCCTGGGGAATGGACGTCATAGGACCAATCAGCCCGCCATCTTCCAGAGGGGTTCATCCTAGCCATAACCGATTACTTCTCCAAATGGGCAAAATCTATACCACTCACCGAAGTGAAGGCGTCAAACGTGATCAGTTTCATCAAACATCACGTTATCTACCGCTTCGTCCTACCTCGCAGGATCATCCATGATAATGGTCTACAATTCGCAAGCCATGCATTCTATCAGTTCTGCGATAGGAATCAAATCCAAAATGTAGCCTCTACAGCCTACAATCTAGCGGCTAACGGGCTAGTAGAAGCCTTCAATAAAACTATCATAAAACTTCTCCAAAAGTTTGTGTCTTCAAACAAGCACGATTGGAATGAGAAGCTCGGTAAATGTATATGGACCTATCGTACAACGGTCCGGACTCCAACAGACAGTACACCATTCTTTCTGGTTTATGGGAGTGAAGCAGTTCTTCTCCTAGAAATCCAGATTCCTTCACTTCGAGTAGCCTTAGCCAGCGAGTTGACTACCGAAGAAAGCTACCATCTGCGACTCGAGGAGCTCGAAGCGCTAGACGAAAAATGCTTGTTAGCTCAGCAGCGCATTGAGCTATACCAATAACACCTTTCCAGAACCTTCAATAAAAAGGTAAAGGAAAGAATCTTCCTAGTCGGTGATCTAGTCTTAGCAGTGAGAAGACCAATGGTCATGACACACAAAACGAAAGGAAAATTTTAGCCGAAATGGGAGGGTCCTTTCATCATAGAATCAGTGTATTCTAACGGTACGTACCGACTAACCAAGCCTGATGGTGACTTGCTCATGATGCCTATCAACGGCAAGTTCCTGAAGAAATACTATGTGTAACCTTTTTTACATAATGTTCACATATGTTCAGTCATGTAAATGTACAGTGCGATGTTTATGTGATTCAAAAAATTATCTAACTATTATCCGTATTTCAAGAGTCTTGAATACGCCTTGGATAATAGGTCCTCTAAAATATTTCTCCAGTAGAACCATTCTCGTTTTTGACTCTGTCCAAACTCGGTTTGACGAAAACAAGTCACGTCCCTATTACCTCTGAATTATTTTTTGATAATTATTTCCCAGTGGAATAATTAAGAAATATTTTGCAATGTCCATATAACCTCTGAGCAAAGCATTCATCAAGGATAATCACGTCCATATTACCTCTGAATTATCCACTCCCACCTAATGTTATATATCTTTCCATGTCTATATTACCTCTGGTCTGATATAGAACATCCCCTGCTATTACGTTAATACTACCTCTATTAGCAGCTTCGTTCAACTTATTATCTATATTCAAAAAAAACTTGAATATGAAATAAATAATAGATCCACATCAAATTCCCTAGAGGAATACCCACCAAAATCTATCACGTCCATATTACCTCTGTTGGATTTTATTTCGAATCTATTACCCGCACCGCCAATGCACAAAAGGGCAATAGGTCCACAAAAAAGTTTCCAGTGGGATATCCTTTATCAAACACAAATGTTGTACTAGGCCCTCTAGGACAAGCACTACAGATACCACAAATAAACAATGGAGTGAATGTATTATGTTTATTCAAAATCAGTTACATTCATAGGAGTACATCTCCAATAAAGGATTATATTGATTTTGTTTCATAGTTCCGAAAACAGCAATTACATGACAATTCATGGATCCCTACAGTCGACGATCATAGTTGTGTTGAGGCATATACCATTCTCTCAGCCATTTTGCATACGAAAGGTCTATTTGATTAAGTCTTCAGCGGGGACAGGAGGGTCAGAACTCCTAGTGCTACTACCTTCAGACTTGGGATCCTCCTTTACAGCAGTCTCAATCTTGGGAGTAATTTTCTCCCAGATAGACGTCAGCTCTTCTTTTACCTCAATTTTTGGTATCACCTCCTCCTTAACGAACGATGACTCTTGTTTGATGAAAGGAGGCAGCATCTTCTCCTTCACAACGGTCTCAGTCTTCGGCATGGATGCTGCAGGAATCAAAGACAGAAGAGAAAGTTAGACTCAAAAACCACATGAAAAACTAAGTGTTGAAGGACTCTTATGCACCCAAAGGGCTATGCGGTCAAAGGGCTATGCGCCCAAAGGGCTATGCACCCAAAGGACTAAGCGCCCAAAGGGATATGCGCCCAAAACAAACATGTGGGCGCATAACGTACAACATAACGTGGGCGCATAACATACAAACAGCATGTGGGTACATAACATGGCAACATGTGGGCGTATAGCACACTACATTATTGGCACATGACTTCTGTGGGCGCATAAGAATACTCACAGAAGTATGTTGCCTTAGGCGTATGCGCCCAGGCAGAAGAAAAGTCTGAGCATAGAAAATTAACGCTCGAGACTTTGTTTTTGAGGCGTGGCCTCACCCAGAATTGGGTCCTGGACTGGTGAGGACGCTGCCGTAGGAGGAGAGCCACTCTGTGCAGTCCTCTTGCCCTTCGCAGATCTCTTGGCGACCTTGGGAGACATTGTTCATAAAGAAAGGAGATGAAGAGTCTTTTGAAAGTTCTAAGAGAGGAGAAAAATAAACTTTCTCTCTCCTTTAGAGTCTATTTATAGGCATGTGCCATACCCTATGCGCCCCTACTTCTATGTGCCTATGCGCCCATTGCGCACTACGCGCCCACAATGGCCTACGCGCCCACGTGAAGATCCAGCCTCTTGTACACTATGCAACTGCCATTTGCTGACGTAGACAACATATGAAGGATGGACCTCTTCAAATTCTACCCCGATGAATCTGTCAGTTCAAATTTTCAAAGAAGATCTCAACAGCCGTCTCTTTGACAGGATGGCCAAACTCTATGCACCCAAAGAGAGAGCCGTGATATGCGCCCACTGCATCACAAGAAGACGGTCCATGCTTCTTTCAAAGTATTTCGAACTCGTACAAGTATCGAAAACTTTGAAGGGGATCTTATAGAAGCATGAAAAATTTTAGCAATAAAGCCTTATGCGCCCAAGCCAATGAGGACATATGCGCCCAAGTCACCCTGTGAAGCTCTATGCGCCCAAGACAAGCTCACCTAGAAAGAGGGCGCATAGCCCTGTTTCAGGCTATGCGCATAAGCCAGAACAGCCCCTAACTTGGTTAAAGCCATGATCAAAACGTGCACCGAAGCGTACGGCCACGTCAGTCTCCACGAGCAGTCGTGCACCGAAGCGTGCGGCCACGTCAACACCACGATCAACCCACGACCACGCAGCTTGCATGCGCCTACCTCCTATACGCCCAAAGCAAGACCATGCGCCCACATAAAGACCAATGTGTTTTCTCATGTGGGCGCATAACACCATTCCAGCTCAAGAATGACTATAAAAAGGGGCTTCATCCCTCTTCAAAAGACAGAACGGAGAGAATTTTCAAGAGCTGAATTGCTGCACTTCTTGCCAGTGAGCCGAGATTAGCAATTTTTTTAGGTTTTCTTCCACTTTTGTAATCGGAGTGTCAACGGAGTAGAGGAGCAACTGCCGCTCGATCTCCATCGTCCCATTCCCCAGAATTCTTTTTTGTACTCGAGGATCCTTAGCGCAGGATCTCTCAGGCGTACTCGATTTGTGGTACCTTGCACCAATAAAGAAAAGATAATGTTTCTTCTTCTTTTTGTGTGTGTCCACAATATAATAGGCATCCCAAAACTAATTTTTGGAACATATATAATGTGTTTCTGAAGTTTTTTTGGAACATCCTTAAAATGTTTCTAAATGTCATTTCGGAAACTATAAGCTCTTTTTTAAATATAATATGCAACATTTTTGCTTTATTCTTATGGCTAATTTGCAACACTTCATTAACGTTCCTGTTTATTTTTTAATTTCAATTTTGCAATCCAAATTTTAGTTTGAACCATAATGTTTCTAAATTGAACATGGAAACACATACTAAGTGGTACAATGAAATTTTTGAAGATAGTACATTAAATGATGATATCAAAATTATAGGTACAACATACTATACTTTCATCCATTACCAACATAAGGTTAAACACAACAGTCAATGGGAGAACATTTTAGCAAATTATTAACACACGCAAAACATCTCTTCCAGACACTTTAATAAATTATCTCAAACAGACAGTCAAAACTTGCCTTCCAAATGGCAATATAAACATGACATGAGAAAAATCATCTAAAGCTTCGCTTGTACAGGTCACAAATATTCACCAAACTACTGAAATACTTCAAAATGATTGACAAGTACAAAATATGATAACATTCATCTCTAGTTCCTAATATCAAAATAAAACTAGGATAATTTAAAATCAAGCACCATAAAAAACTCCCTCCTAGATGAAATAATGGATGGATTAACTTCTGTAGTACACATACTTTTATCTCTGTCTCATAAAAATTTAGTTCTTCGAAACATGATCCTAAAATTATTCTCCAACTGAATGATGGAGGTTCCAATAATGGCAACTTGCAATACCTGCATGCAACATTATGAAATAAGTTAAAATCATGGAATCACTAATAAATATAGGTTCAGACATATTCAGAACACTAGGCAAAATTGTTATTTGAAGCAAAATAAATCAGAACTGGCATAATTAAAAAAAACTTCATAATCTGGTACTTGGTAATACATATAAATCTGGTATGTCCAATTTATAGATAATTTGGAAAGCTAATCTAAATACCCAAGTAGGGATGATCTACAGAGGAGTATCTCATCAGTATCGCAGTATGAATTGTCATGTATAGGCTCCAAACACAAAACATAGTCTGTATTCATATCGGTGGGTATTAGACATAATACTTTCATAGGAATATAAAATTTTCATTATGGATTGTGCTATTAAAGTTTGGTTCCAACTACAAAGAAATAAATCTTATGCAACAACAGTTCATAATATTTGTTACAGTTCATAATAATTGCAGTAAATTGGAGAAAAAAATAGCAACATCAATGTGAAATATGCTATTATTGAAACTCTTGAATGGAGGCAAGGGTAACTAAAAAAGCTGTGATAGTTTAGAAGGCAAACTTTCCTGAGGGTACAATATGTCGAAGAAGTTCGATCTATCTTAGCAAAAGTACAGGATTTTATGAGAAACCTTGTTTATGTTTATGAATTGAATAAAAGTTCAGGTACTAAACAAAATTGATAGTTAATTTATATAAATGGTTGATGTAGTGCTACTTCAAATCAACCTTGATGAAAAAGCTAATGATAAGGGACAATATAGAATGTAAAAGAAGGAAGCCTACGACTCTATCAAATACCTATGATTTGTTCCATGGCTTCAAGAAAACTTAAGAGTGTTTACCTTCTTCAACCCGCGGTGCTTCACAAGAGCCCAGTTGGTCATTATTGAAGCAGCCACCACAATGAAAACACAACCTGCTACTGTCTGTGTAGCAATATTGAAGTCGATCCACTAGTAGATCTTGGTGGTGTAGTTTGCACGTCACTATGTTTAATAGAAACCTATGAAGAATTTGATACCCACCATGGCCAGAAGGGCTTCTGAGGACCCTCAAGATAATATGGAAATAAATGTTTAAGACTTGACAGAGCAGCTATAAACCAAAGCCAATCTTCATTTGCATGTGACTGACAGGTGTATGTAGTGGATGGTTAACAAAGTAAGCAATAATAGCCCCAAAAGTCCAGTGATAAGCATAGTTCCTGAATACATTTGAGCCGTACCTTAGTATATTCAATAAAATAACATATTAAGTCTTCAAAAGGAAGAAGCATATGGAAAATGTGTTTTTCTACTCATATTTACCATTAAAAATGAGTAAAATGAATAAAAATTTGTGATAAGCTGAAAATTGTACCTAAAGACTAAAACATTGATCCATGAAGTCTAAATCTATAGCCTTAATTTACCTCAATTTATGAGATCTGGGAACGCCAAACCAAGAGGCTGAAAGTAGGGGTACCCCGTGTTATAAATCCAAAACTTAGGAATAGTTAGTGTAAACAACCCTATACATACAATCCCATAGTTGAAAGATTTATAAACACAATGGCACGTAGTTACAGAACAATGAGATCTATAATCTTAGCTAATATAGCTAACATGATATCTAGATATGAACGATACCTGAACAAAATCTTCCTAGTGTCGGCAATGCAACGGTAGAGCTTACCATTACGGACGCGGTTTATCTACACAGAGACCCAATGGATGTGACCATCTAGCTTGTACTGATCAATGAGCTTGTACATTTTCTTTTTCTTTGCTTGCTCCTCAAGATCCTTAGATTCCTTTACGTGGTCTCCAGCAACGACAACAAGGTTCACAATCTCCCTTAAGCAGGGATGTTTACCGTACATCTCCACCAAACCCGTTATGTTCTTTACTCGATCCAACCTTGCCATCGAGAATACGATGGGCTTGCTCATATCCTTCAAGAAACCCCTGAAAGAGAACAGATAGCCATTTAATTCGACTACGAATGAGTGATCTAAGAACCAAGAAAGACAAGAAAATGCAGCTGCTCACTTGTGCTCAGAATTATCCACATGATTGTAGAGTAGCTCTTCAATCTCAGAGTGGAGAGCAGTGAGCCTGGGGAGAGTGAAAGCAGTGTGCAATTCTTGTTGTCCTATAATATCCTTACTGCAAGTAGATTAATGTACAAATAGGCTTATTTTAAGGGAATTAAGAAGTTACTGCAATATAAATTTCTCAAAAGGATGAATAGTACCTTCTAGCAATCTCCTGGAAGGTACTGGTGATAATGAAGTCGGTGTGATTCATCGCGATCAAGTTGGCCATGAATTGACAAGAGAAATGGTACTGTTTTTCAAAGTTCTTCCAGTACATACCAGAATTTGGGTACTTGGTTTTCTCCATAGCATGAGCAATGGTGCACTATATATAATGGTGTAATTTGGGTACTTGGCTTTCTCCAGAGCATGAGCAATGGTTGCCTATACCAAAAGCATAAACGATATCATCAAACCTTTTGTAGGTATCATAATAGCACTACAATAATTAGGTATCAGTTATTTGAACTTGAGGGGAGCACATATGAACTAAAAAATAAAAAAGGGAAAATAGATAGTATATTTAGAAAAAAGAACATATCATGACACAAAACATTATAATAAATTATTGGAATAAATGTTTTTGACAAAACATTGACTTGGTAAGTAATTATAATAGCACCACAATAGTTTAGGTTTTGAACTTGAGTGGAGCACATATGAAATAAAAAGCACAACAGATAGGGAAAATAGATAGCATCTCTGGAAAAGAATCTATTATGCTGTATAATAAGTTCTTAGAAGAATTTTTTATCTATATAAATTTTTTAAGGACTTGGCGAGACAAGTTATATATAGACTCTAGCATGTTCACGTGAAGATGAACAAACTTTCAGTTGCTCATACACCAAATCTATTGTCGAATGAGGAAAAAGAAAGGAATAACAAGCAACAGTGTAAAGAGAGTCTCTAGGGCTATTTGCAAACAGGTTACTAAAAGTAATCTGAAGAATAAACCAAAGCACCCCAAAAGAAAGAAACTGCTAAAAAGTGGTATAAAACATTTTAGACAGACCTTTCTTCAAGTTGTTCGTCAGAGGCATCACCTATGTCCGCACCCAAATCACTCTCATTTCCATCATCTGCCCCAGAAAATATATCTAAAATAGAAGGATTATATATGCATTAGCAAAATATTGTCAGATTAATGGTGCATTGATAACACAGATTGACATATTACATCACAAAATAAAATAGCAACAAAAAAGCCTTCATCCAAAATATAGGGTCCGATACTTGAATCCTAATCTTCCAATCAGCTCCTTTCAGGGTCATCTCTTCTATTGCATTTGCTAAAGGCATATTATTTAATAAAATAAGTTAGCTAATGACGTGAATGTCAGTCATAACGCATACAAGCAAATATTCCTTATACATAAAAATAATCCAACGACTTTCAAATATCTGAAATAAAATTATTACTTCTAATGCATGCAAAATGTCCTAACCATCATGTCAGCTACGGATGCATCAATTTGCATATCATTTGATATCTTATACTACACCAAATGCAACCCTATATAAAAAAAGCAATGAAAACTTAAATTTCAGAGGTCAGTATTATCGAACTTATGAAAATAAGCTTCTTTGTGACTAGATGTTACATATAATGAGTAGTCTGATTATGGAATTAGCTAATAAGTCTCACAAAATTGTACCTACAGAAATTTGGAAAATAGGCGAAGTACCATTTGTGCATATAAATGAATTCAACTAGCAGAACAATTGAATAATCTAAGGAATTCAAACTAGAACGAATAAATGTAATAGTTAATACTTACATCTTCTTCGTCAACAATTTCTCCAGTAACTGTAAGTGGCACTGGCTCTGGTCCCAACTCTTTTCGTAAAACCTTTTGCATCTCATCTGCAACAGCTTGGGCCAATGAATCCTATACCAGCAAAAAAACAGTAATAATAAAGTAGACATGGGAAGAAACTGATGTATGCATCACTTTAACATAACAAAACAACAAGACTCAGTATGAATTCTATCATATAGAAGAAAAGGAGACAAAAAAATTAAAAACCTGATGAGCTTTAAATGGAGGATTGAATGAACATCCAGGTGGCTCCACTTCAACAACCGGAATAAGTTAATTGAGCTTCTTTAAAAATTCAACATTTGAGACAACAATAAAACTATCTAAATTGAAGCAAGATATACTTTGATAGCATCATGACGCCATCAGTCTAGTACATGGACAATGATTTTACTAGTTGATGATCAGCACAATAAAAACTAGGATATAATAACATGCATTACAGTATTAAGCATATATACTGTTGTTGCTTGCTGCCACTTTCAGGCGACCACGCCACCATCTCGCAGTTCGTAAAGATCACAAAAGAGAGAGGGAAGGGAAAGGGGCTGGATTAGGGGTTAAGAATTAAACCTAGCTCATGTGATCTATTTTCTAGGTCATAAAGAGGGTGAGTTGGGCTAAGTATTTAGCCATAACCCCTGTACTGTCCTCATCTTTCCCTCTCCATCTTGTCTCCAGTAACATCATTGTGCAAATTAAAGCATAGTTGTACAATGGTGAGCACCAAATCTGGTAGAGGCCATAATTTGGTGGCAACAAGTAGTCAACATGAAACAGATTCTCTGTTCTCTTTTAAATATTTTAGTCTCTTTTCCACGATGTGGCATGTCCAACGCAAGTCCAATGTGTTAGATATGTTTCAAATATCTATGAGACAAATGTACAACTTGAAGTTCCCACGTCTTTGTAATAAGCCATCAGTCCTTGTCCAGTTACCATCTAACCTGAGTCAGTGCATTGCCAAATGAAGTGGCCTGACTTTTTTTTATCTTTGATAACCTTACTTATCTATGGAGGAACTTAACTTTTGTTTTTAATCTATGTACTGATACAATTTTGCATATATTGGTCAGATCTTGATGGACTTATGAACCATATTGCTATAGCAAAACTCCGGTACCACTAATTACATGCCAATCACCATGCATATATATACCTTTTTTGGTTTCACACAGTCTTCACCTGCAAAGTTATCAGAAAAAAGAATAAATACTCAATTTAGTATAGAAATTGTACGAAAAACTTGATGATAAGTCTGTGAGGTAGAACCTTTATCATTCCATATTTCCACAAGAGCAAGATATTGACCCTCGTCCTGAAAGTTGTCTAAATAAACAATATTTACCGAAGGAGCAAGAAATATGAGAAACCTGTGGGCCTTCTATCAAATACGATTAAATACAAGAAATTTTATTCCTCTTTTCAGCCTATAAAACTTGTTACATCCAAGAGTTTCAATTATTGAAGGAAATTCATAATTTTTAATTGTCACCTAAGTTTTCAATCTTCTATGCTCTAGTTACTTTCACTTAATAGGCTAACAGAAGATACAACCAAGTATCATCTGAACTTGTTCCATAATAGAAGATTAAACAAAGATTATTGTGAATTTATTTTCTATCACATCAAAATGAATAAAATCGCACAAGCTACTAATTTTAATCTACTCAAGCATTTCAACAAACATATTGTGTGTGCAAACTAATGGAGGAGATGGGGATGTGCCTCCTCGCCCGAAACAATTCCTTCTCCACGTACTGGATTTTCCTTAGCGGCACTAACAGATCCAACATTGATGACGTCGACGTCCTCCTCGAGGACCTCATCCTGTGCAAACCTCGGGATCGATCCGTTCCCAGATTATGGCATGTCGACAGTATGGGGGCTGCGACCTAGGCATCTCAAACACCTTCTCTTCCTCCAATATAATTTTTTTACAAACCCTACAAATTTTTATACGAAAAACCTTCAGAAATTAGGAAACTAGATTCAAATTCATATCTTACACGAAAATACTTCATAAATTAGAGTAGCAATCGCTAAGAAATTGAACAAGAAGCAAAAGATATTGGACGATTACAAGCTGACCTAGAAAAGAGAGAAATTAGGAAAAGAGGAAGCTCCAATCGAGAGAGGGGAACGAAGAGGGAAACATGAAAAAAAGTGCAGGGGAATTGGAATATTTTTTGGAATGTTGTAATTAGAGGGTTGGGTTTGGAACACTTTTATTAGTAAATATGTGACTAATATATGTGATTGGACGTAAACACCAACTTTTATTGTCCGTTCCAAGAAAATTTAGTTATAAATAAATTAATTTTATGAACACTTTGGTCGTTTGGAATAGTTAAAAAGTGTTCCAAGAGCTAGGAACATCTATATACTGTTCCAAAGTCTAAAATATCAAATGTTTCAAATTATCATTTTTGGTGTGGTGGGTGTATAACTTAGTTATGGACTATATCATTTTATCGCAGCTTTGCTTACTGGCGCAACGAGGATATAACATGATTACAGATAGACATATATAATTATCTAATAGTATCCTAAAATTGGTTCTTAATATATCATCTCTATTATTCCACTCCTATCATTATAGAATTCACCCATCACCTTCCCTAGTTCATGAGTAGGGATATACTTAGTTATTCTAGTCAAATTCCTTATAGAGCTTCATTTAATAATTCCTGAGGTCCCTTAGATAGTGTAATAGTTGATAACTTATAGATAGGTTTGTGTCATTGAATATCAGTATTGATTGTTGGGAGTATAGCTTGTGAGTCTGTGACTGATTCCTGATTGGGCATGAGAGCTATAAACATCAATCTAGAGATAACTCCTAGTACAGTACCTTGGTATCAATATTTTTATGGTAGGTGTCAGTATAGTTAGTATTGGTATCAACGGTAGAAGAGAGAGTAGAGTATGATGATTCCTTATTTTCTTTCTGTAAATCCTATCTTTTGATTCCTTACCGATGAAACCATCCTTTGAATTCCAATTACCAAATTTTGACTCTAGTTGATCGTGACTAAATAATTTTGATTATAATCGTGCCAAATTTTGATTCATGATCATACTCGAATGGTTTTAATTCTGTTCTTGCCTATATTTCATTTCTATTATTCCTTATGACTAGGCTTGATCATATCTTAATCATAACTGGATCTAAATAATGACTCTATTCTCAATCGTGCCAAAATTTTAATCATGCTTAGATGACTTTTGCTGGTCTATTGACCATGACCATATTTGAATTCATCCTTAATCGTGCCTAAGCCTTGATTTTTGGTCACACGTATATGACTTTAATTCTGACTTTGATCATGTATAACATTCCACGCTTAAATTTTGATCATTTTAACTTAATCATGATTTTGTCTACACTATTTGATTATTTTAGTCATAACTAACTCATGCCAAAAATATTAGATTTTATTCTCCATCGTGCCTATACGGTTTGATTTATGATTTTGAATCCATTCTCAATTATGCACAAATGATTTAAGATCGTGCCATAATTGATCATTCCTAAATGATTTTGACCATATTACGAAGCCATTCTTAATTATGTCAAATCAAGCCACTCCACAAATTTTAAGGAACCAAGAAAAACAATGTACTTAATACAATATTTTGTAGAAGCAAGGAAGAATGAAACATGAGATGTTGAAGATTTAAAGGAATAGGTTATAGTATGGAAATGATACATTTTAGAGTAGTTATGACACTTTGGACAATAAGATAAAATTGATGGAGGAAATATGTAACTAGGAATGGAAACAAAGTCAAGTGGATGGTAGCATCATTGAATTTTAGAAATGGTCATGTTTAATAAATTATTTCTAGTATGGATTATTTTTATATAAAGATAGAAGGTGGAAGAATTCAAAAGAAGAAGAATAGTAGATAATAAAATTTAGATAACTGAGGTTATAAATTCTTGAGATATTTAATTGAGGTTAAAATATTGACTTGAGGAACACAAATATATGAATTATGCGGTAAAGGACTAAAATTTTGAATTTTGGAATACAAGAACTAATATTACCAATTGTGAACTTTTAGGGAGACAACGATTTAAGAACAAGACAGATTGATAGAAATAGAGGAATAAAATTTTGGATAAAGGGGTGAATATTAGTTAATCATTATCCGACTAGATCCTACCTTAGACATGATTATATTCTTGAATAGGCGAATTATTAGTCATGCCTATATGACTTTACTTAGTGAGTTTGCTTTCATACATAGATTTTGTTCTTGAAAATTGTGCCTAGAATTCTGATCTTTAATCATGCCCATAGGACTTTAACCTTGAGTTGATCGTGCCTAAACCATTCTTGCTACCAACGATTTTGATGTACACGATTTTAATTCTATATCGTATCTAAAAGATCAAATTTATTTCTTTATCGTGCTTAATGATTTGATTTTGAATCCATTCTTGATCGTGCCTAAATCATGCCATATTCTATTGTGACTAAATAGTCTTGACCGTACTTTGATAATGATCTTCATCATGCCAAATTTGTTTGATCGTGCGAGAATAATTTTGTTGATAACCAGATTTGATTATCCTTTGTCGTGTCAAAGCAAATCATTTTCATGCCTAATCGATTTGATTTTATTCTTGGTCATGCCTTATTCATGATTAGATTTTGTAACTACCATATTTCTAGAATAGGGGTATATTTGTCTTTTCCTATTTTGTACAAATTTAAAAAATTATATTTCAAGTTAATTGTAATGATTGTATTTTTATTTTATTTTCCATGATTGGTGTTGTTGCATATAATTAAATATATGATGTAGTCAGTTGCTAGTTGTTAGATACTTATTAGGCTAGTTGTTAGTAAACCTAGATGGACCCAACTAAACTTGTCATGACACCATTAGTGAGCCTATTAGTTAGTCTTGGTGCATCCATTTATTAGAGAGCAATGATTAAGAAAAACCATTCTTTTAGTTATAGACCGTCTTAATTAAACCCCTTTCTAAAATAAATCTTCATGATCCATTATGAGGGCTTATTAGGTACTTTACATTATATTTAGGGTTAGGAATAGTGGCTGGTCATATTCCTATAAAACTTCTCTTTGAGTTTATTTATTTGCCTCCATAAACCCTAATTTACCTCATCTCTATTTTCTCCCTATTTAAGAAGAAGACCCATACTCTACCATACCCAAATTGATTCCTAATCCATTTCTAGTGTCATTTCAAGGAGGCTAGAGCTTGGATTATGTCACGACCCGTACCCACTGTGAGGGTACGAGAACGTAACAACGCCCAGCCTACGCCGTAGTGTCGGCAGTAGAACGCTGTCCTAGGTCAACATACATCTAACAATATCTATCTAAACAGTTTATACTCCCCGAATGGGGGTGACATAGAAGTAATAAACTCAATCACAACTAAGGAAGAGATAGCACGATATGAAATAGAACTCAAGGAAATAAATAGATGAGAAATAGTCTAAGATAATTCCAGCAATGTCCAGAGAAATACAAACTCAGCTACAGCAAGAAAGAATATATACAACTCTGAACTCCAAATATAGTCTAGCTAAAACATGTCTCAAGACTACATAAAAGAAGATAAGCCTAACTAATCTAGACTAGGCAATCGGAGTGATATCCTCAGCTAGAGCTGGGTCCTCCTGAGGGTCCAGCTCATAGGTGTCATCTAAGGCTGCCCCGTAGTAAGTATCCAGACCAGCCTCCTCCTCGTCCTCTGTAATATTTTCAACAGGTCCAGTCAGGACAGGAGCGAGCACAATACATCTCATGCAGTTCATATCATGTCAGGAAATATAAAGCAGGCAATAGAGTAAGATACATGAAATGCTGTAAAAAGATGTACATAAAAACAGGAGAGATATTTGATAACTGGAAATATATACATGATAAGTAAGAACTGTAAGTGACTAGTGATTTAGAGTACGAGATGGCATGTAATTAGCTTAGGTTGTACATGATAAAACATGAAAGTAACAGAGTGTATATGATGGGTAAATCACATGACCATTTATACTCACCCCTACCCACAATCAATACACAAGGATCTATTAAAGTTACGTTACGGACATGATGTTTTGGTTACACAGAGAAACACATGAGGAAACATGAACGTACATGAGAGCACATGAAAGTACATGAGCGTACATAAAAGAACATGAGAGAACATGAGTGTACATGAGTAACGCAAGAGCAAGGAATACATAATGTACATGAAACACATGTCATAAAGTATCCGATGCGCCCGCTAAGGGGGATAACATCCCAAGAAGAGATCCATATAGTACCAATCCGTGATGATAACGTGACAGCATCAAGTAAAAGTAATCTAGAGCGAGAATATAAATCGTGACAAGTATGAAATGATCAGAGAATGTACTTGCCTGATACCCTGGATGTGCAGAAGAAAATACTGCCTGAGGAGTGGTGTCTGGCTCCTAATCAGAACAGCACAAGTCACGACATGTCTAAAATGAAGTAATTGATCATTATGATGCATTCTATATGAATCTAGGTCATTCTAGGCCAAAGTCAACTCTTGGTCAACCATGGTCAACTATACTAGTCAAACTAGGTCAACTAAACCATTCCAAGTCTAAAACTAGACTAACAAGTCATTCTAGTCAATCTAGGCCTAACCAATCTAGTTTAGAACCCAATTACAAACACAAGCCAAACAAAGCTAAGCTAATCAATATCTAGGCATATAAATGCATATAACATAGGAATCTCAACTTACACATTATATTCACATATTTATACACACTATCTATGTAGGCTATTCCTACATTAAATTACAATTCACATTGGTTGCATGTATATTATTACATATACATACATGTGTACACATAGAGAGTTTAGAGAGGGAAACCTACATATGTGTAGTGTGTGTATGAGGGTTTGGTGTACATGTAAATGTATGTGGTGTGTGTGTGTAGGAGTGGTGAGTGTGTGTGTGGTACACAAGAGAGGACAGTAGGTAGTAATGTATCTCAGTTTTCAAGTTAAGGTTATAAATTGAAATGAATACTCAGGTTTACACATTTTCTGAAATAGGCAAATGACAGTTCAATGTTTATATATGAAAACTGATATTTCATTTACAATTGGAAGTAATGAAGGATAGGTATTTACATATGTGTATGAGCATATATATGTGTGTTAGTGTTAAAGAGTGACAGGAATCATTCTAAAGTAAAACTCAGTTTTCATTATCCCTATTCCATTTCTAACACCCAATCCAACTAACACTAACTCACAGGAAGGAGAAGTCCAGGCCTTGCACTGCCCTGCAGGCACTCCCTCTCCTCACCTATCTGGAAATGCCAAGCCAACTTCTCCCTTTCCCATTTGCCAAATTCAGGTTTTGAACACATTCTCAGTTTTTATTACATTTCAATCTCAAGAAGAATCAAATCAGTTCTCAGTTTTATATACATAAGGAAATCTCAGTTTTTCTTTTGTCAAGGGAAGGGAAAACAATTTATACAATTCATATTCAGCCTATCAATTAACAATCTCAGTTTTTAACTTGAATTAAGTTAGAAGTTAAACAATTCTCAGTTTTCATTTGTGTATAACAGTGGGTGAATCTCAGTTAAAATCAGATTCTCTAAAATCAACGTGAACATCCATTTCAGTTAAATCTCAGTTAAAATCAATGTGTGAATCTCAGTTTCAGTCATTTCCAGGTTTTTAAACCCAGGTTGACATATACATATAAACATGTATTCAATGAAATCGAACTATATCAAGAACCCTACATAAAGCTAACATGTACAGCAATCTTAACAACATGTTAACATTTAAATTAACATAATGGGAATCATGTTTATTCAGTAAAATGTATAGAAATATCTCAGTTTTCCTATTGAATGAATTCTCAGGTTTTTTTTTATTTCACATTGAAAACAGAATTCCAACCCCTCATTCGAAATCCATGCTACAAACCCCAACATGCATACATATGATCCTACCTATGTAAACTCATAGCACGGACATGTTAATCATGTATTAACATTATAATTAACATTTTAATTAACAATTTAATATCATTGAATTCTGAAAAAATGAAGGATTAATATGGTATCAGTGAATATATGAAAAAAACCCAAATTCGAATATCAAAACATGATAAAAACCCAATGCAAATGTTGGTAAACATTGTGTCATGAATACACGTGTCAAACAGGGTATTTGTGTCCAAACAAGTGGACACAAACGTGTCCAAAACACAAATTACAGTGAATGTGATAATACTGCACAGGCAGCCTCGTGCACGTGTTCACCTAGGTCTAGGACACGATACAGGCGTCCACGTGTCTCGTGGTCACGTGTACAGGTTCACCTAGGATTAGGGTACGTGTCCAATACCCTGATACGTGTCCACGTGTCGTGTAGAAAGGACACGAGACGCGTATCAGAGACCTAAAACGTGCATTCAGACCGCATCGTACACGCGGTCGAGTGTCTCGTGTTCACGACACAGGACACGACTCACCACATGCTCGTGTCTATGTGTACGCCAAGTGATGGGCTACACGCTCGTGTCACCATGAGGTATCCACGTGGCGTGTCCGTGCGACACGACACGCTCGAAGTTGGCTCTGTGCGTGTGTGCACTGTGCAGTATAAAATTGGTGCGATCATGATTTCGTGTCCGACTCGACACGACGTGCCGTGAAACTCGAGGGGGGTCTGACAGTGATGGCCCCCACCTCTGTGTCAAATTACACGTGTCCACGTGTCCTGTGTAGGAAGGAATAGAGGTCGGGTAGCAGGGGACAGAACTGGACTCAGTTCCAGCGTGTTCGTGTCCCTCGTGTGGACACGACACAGCACGAAATACCTAAGTGTCAACACAAACATTCAAGAGGGATCCTAGATCTACAATCCTATTCAAAAGGATTTCGAAAATAACACAAAAAGTCTCTTTGTGGCATTTCGACAAACAGTTAAGGGATAGGTCTGACACGTGTCCAAACGGACACGAAACTTATGAAACTTGACATAAAATCAATGCAAACACTTAGGAGACTCCTAGGGATTCCTAAATATGTAAAGAAATTGAAATTTCATTAAGGAATGTGAAAGTTACCTATACTTGAACTTTCAAGAAAAACCCCCTTCTCTAGAGCTCTTCTCCTTGATGTCCCAATCCAACAAATCCATAACAAACTGAAATAAAACTTCAATAACAGCAAGAATAGGTGTATTAAAACCTAATGGAAGAGATTTGAATGAAAAAGGAAATGGAATGGAGTTCTAGGGATTAAATGATGTAGGAACAAACCTTTCCTTCTAGACTTGAGTTTTCCTAAGAAAGAGGCAACCCTAAATTAAGAGAGTATTTATAGGGTGGTGTTCCCAAGGAGGATATGGTGGCTGGCCACTTAAGTCTAGGGCTAGGGATTTGGAAATTGTCTTGGGCTTTAGGCCAAACTACAAGGCTTTGAGTTAAATGATTAACCAAAGGCTCTAAATCATAAGCCATGACTTATGACTTTTCTAAATCCTAATGCTAACTAGAGTCTAATGACCAACCTAAAGATTAGCTTAGGTTAGACTAGAGTCATATAACCTAACCAAGTCCATACTAACTAGGGTTAGCTTCTAGGTTGGTCTACAAGGGTCAAACTAGGCAAAGTCAACCTAGTCCAAACAATTCTAAAATAATTCCTAAAAAATCCCATAAATTGCAATAAATTCTAATAAATTTAAATGATCCTAAAAATGTCAAAAATACCCTAATCACATGGCTAGGCTCTAGGGTAGGCAGTCTCTACTGTTCACTAGCAAAACACCAAAAATCACAAGTCATGAATTTAAATAGTTTAAAAATAATTAAAAATCACTAAAAATCATAATATGAAATAAATATCATTATATAATAATTATAATTACAAAATTTTAAAATTACCCTCTTCTGGAAAATTGGGTGTTACAATCCTACCCACCTTATAAAAATTTTGTCCTCGAAATTAAAAATGGTAGTAGTCCTTCTAGGTCAAACACCCCACAATCAGAGTCTCAAATATACCGTCAGATAATCATATGCGTCTGTCCAAAACCATGATTCTCAGAATCTCTGTCATGCCAGTGAGCAAGGATACGATAATCACAAAGTCCTCAACTATGGTACATACCTCTAGAATTATGGTATTTAAAATTTTTGCATTGCCGCGCGCTTGGCAGCGACAACCTTAAATTCCCACACCCGAGAAATACGTCCATAATCCGACTATATGTCCTCACTATGCCTGCTAGCATGATCCTAGAGGATTCTAAAATCTCATAATCGAGGCGACCTAGCCCATACAATTTATCTCAGAAGAAAATTAAATTATAATGAAACACCAGATCAAACTTATCAACAATGAGGAGACAGATAGGAATAGATAGAACTGAATTTTTAAGATAGGTATAATGAGATAAGGTGGAAATAGAATCGAAAAGATCATAACCTGCAAGCACCCCTCCTACTGCCTGAGCATCCTCAAGTGTCATGGCGTAAGCTCGTCCTTGCTGGCCTCCCCTGGCCTGCTGCTGATGCTGTACGAACCTTTGTTACTGAGTCTGCAATGCTGGTCCTTTCTGTTGTCCTGCCAGAGCCCTAGCTCCTGCTCCCTGAGCTGTCCGTCCCGCAGACTTGGGACACTCTCTCAACTGATGATCTGATGATCAGTAGAGTAGGCACTTGCCTAGCCTCAGCCGGCACTCACCCCAATCGTGCCCTGATTTCTTATAGAAGGGGCAAAAGATAACATGCTGCTGTCTCTGCTGCTGCTGCTGCTGTCTCTGCTGGAACGGTTGCGGCTGGAACTGCCTCGGCTGCTGGTGCTGAAGGTGAGGCCTCATGGCCTGGCCTCCGCTGCTGCTGCCCCCAACTGGGTCTTGCCCCCTCTTGAGCCTAATCTCAAGATCATCCTCTGCCAATAAGGCTCCCGTCAAGATCTCCTCGAATGTGACATCCCGGTTGCCCTTGGTCAAGGACTTGACCTCCTTGACTAGACCCTTCCGAAACCTCTGGGCCTTTGCCGTCTCGCTCAGACCCTCTACGAACCTTCCGAGGTGGCCAAACTCTCCCGCATACTCCTCCACTGAAAGATTTCCCTGGACTAGGCTCTCGAACTGCGTCTCCAAGGCTCTGAGTGCTGAATCTGGAAAGAACTTCTTCTTGAAGAAGCCATTGAACTGCTCCCAAGTCTGCCCAGCTACCCCCACCCGGGGGTCTGACTGATACCAGGTGCGAGCAAGATCTCGCATCCGACTAGCTGCGGCCTCGATCTGAAGATCTGCTGGTATCCTGGCCAGACGGAAGATCTCCTCTATATGCTCGATCCACTCGTCAGCGTATATAATCCCCTCCGTCCCTAGGAAGTCTCTGGGGCTCATCTTCTGGAACTGCTCTATCATAGGTGTCTTCGGCTGCTGGACTACTGGTCGAGCTGCGACTGTCGTAATGGCCAGCTCCATGCCCCTTTCCTGCCGGGTCTGCTGTATCTCCATAAACTGTTGAAAGTACGCAAACATCTGTACCGCATCCACGTGTCCTGTAGACGGCGGCTGCTGGAACGGTATCTCTGGGATGACTGGGTCCTGTCTCCGATCTGGTGGAGGCATACCCCCTGTTGCTGGTGGAGGGGCTCCTTCGATCGCAGCTGAAATATCTACCTCAGCTGGCATGAGTGGGGCTGCGGTACCAGGGGCTAGCTGCTGGGTATGAGAGGTGGCAGTCCTCCCATCGATGTCCCCCTGGCCCTGGCGAGGTGATCCTATCTCAACCATCCCGGAGACAGGTCAAAAGAAATAATTGTTGAGAATGAGTCGAAATAGCAAAGGAGGACAGTTATATTCAAAGGAAAAAAATATCAGCAAGAACTGAGATGGTATGAATTAGATAAGAGTTTTTCCTAATGTGATTGAGTACCTCAAAAAAAATATCCTAATCCTACTGCAGGCTGTAGTGATACTCTAGTTCGAATACCGCTACATAAACTCGACCTGCATGGGCCACCACTAAAAACGTGTCACGACCCGCACCCACTGTGAGGGTACGAGAATGTAACAACGCCGAGCCTACGTCGCAGTATCGACAGTAGAACGCTGTCCTAGGTCAACATACATCTAACAATATCTATCTAAACAGTTTATACTCCCCGAATGGGGGTGACATAGCAGTAATAAACTCAATCACAACTAAGGAAGAGATAGCACGATATGAAATAGAACTCAAGGAAATAAATAGATGAGAAGTAGTCTAAGATAATCCCAGCAATGTCCAGAGAAATACAAACTCAGCTACATCAAGAAAGAATATATACAACTCTGAACTCCAAATATAGTCTAGCTAAAACATGTCTCATGACTACATAAAAGAAGATAAGCCTAACTAATCTAGACTAGGCAATCGGGGTGATATCCTCAGCTAGAGCTGGGTCCTCCTGAGGGTCCAGCTCATAGGTGTCATCTAAGGCTGCCCCGTAGTAAGTATCCAGACCAGCCTCCTCCTCGTCCTCTGTAATATTTTCAACAGGTCCAGTCAGGACATGAGCGAGCACAATACATCTCATGCAGTTCATATCATGTCAGGAAATATAAATCAGGCAATAGAGTAAGATACATAAAATGCTGTAAAAAGATGTACATGAAAACAGGAGAGATATTTGATAACTGGAAATATGTACATGATAAGTAAGAACTGTAAGTGACTAGTGATTTAGAGTACGAGATGGCATGTAATTGGCTTAGGTTGTACATGATAAAACATGGAAGTAACAGAGTGTACATGATAGGTAAATCACATGACCATTTATACTCACCCCTACCCACAATCAATACACAAGGATCTATTCAAGTTACGTTACGGACATGATGTTTTGGTTACATAGAGAAACACATGAGGAAACATGAACATACATGAGAGCACATGAAAGTACATGAGCGTACATGAAAGAACATGAGAGAACATGAGTGTACATGAGTAACGCAAGAGCAAGGAATACATGATGTACGTGAAACACATATCATTAAGTATCCGATGCGCCCGCTAAGGGGGATAATATCCCAAGAAGAGATCCATATAGTACCAATCCGTGATGATAATGTGACAGCATCAAGTAAAAGTAATCTAGAGCGAGAATATAAATCGTGACAAGTATGAAACGATCAGAGAATGTACTCGCCTGATACCCTAGATGTCCAGAAGAAAATACTGCATGAGGAGTGGTGTCTGGATCCTAATCAGAACAGCACAAGTCACAACATGTCTAAAATGAAGTAATTGATCATTATGATGCATTCTACATGAATCTAGGTCATTCTAGGCCAAAGTCAACTCTTGGTCAACCATGGTCAACTATACTAGTCAAACTAGGTCAACTAATGTCAACCCCTTGATCATTTTTTTTCCTCACATAATTTTTTTTATTATTACTTATTTAATTTAGTTTTGGGTGTCACATACACTTGTTACATTCTAAATTAGTTGAGTTAAAATACTAATATAGTGTTCAAATGGTAATAAAGGATTGGGCAGGGACCTATATACAAATTACCTTATTCAAATTTCCTTCATAACTTAAACCCTGTATTTGAATTCGATTCAAATCCGAGGCTTAATCCTCACCAGAAACGGAGATAGGATCAAATCGAAATTCTCTTTATCTCCTCTAATTTTGATCTATCATTAATGTATATATATGAGGGATTTATGGCCGACCCTCTAAAAAACCCTAGAAACCAATTTCTCCTGTCGCACGAAGAGGAGGAGGAGGAGCAGTCCAGTCCTGTTTTCGACCAGGTAAACCTCTACCCTTTGCCCGATTAGAAATTCTTAAACCTGGGTGTTAGACTATTTTATCTTCAACTGAAGTACAGGTGTTCGTGTTTATGCCTAGGAGATAATAGAAGGTCCATATTGAGTATATTTTTATGAATTGAGTTAGAGTATGGTATCCAAATGATATTAGCATGTAGGTCTGTTGTATTCAATTGGCAATGCCATCAATAGCAGGTGAACCACCATTGCAGGGAGGCTTGTGCCTATATAAGAAGTAAAAGTTGCAGTAATGGGCAGAACAGAGTTTTTGTGTCAGGTACTGTACGTATCAGAGTGTTATCTTAACAAACACTTGTGTCCTGCATGTGTGAGTCATACACCTTGAAGGTACAGGTGTGCAGCCGTCAAGTTATGGACTACAAAGTTCAAAAACAAGGATGATTGTGTATCACGGTTTGATACAATATTAACTGTCCTGAACATTCAATGGCAGCAGTAATAATAACCCTCATGGTAACCTATGAGTAATATACCTATGTTACCTGCCACAAGTACTAGCCTAAGTGGCCTGTATTGTAGAATTAACTAAAACAGGTGCCTATGGGACAGTTGGCAACCCTGCCTAGTAGTAGAACATATAACAGATGTGTAGGGAACCTTCGAGTATCAGATAACATAAGAAACTCTCGGGTCCCTACTGACAGGGAGTATTTTCTATATCAGGTACAACAGGACAGGAAGGGTAAACTGGGGTTTTAGCCTAGCGTAGGAAAGAGCAACACAGGGGGATAACTTGTTAAGTTCTCCCAGACTTGTGTTCTGTATGTGCAGGTCGAACGAACTGCACATCACATTCTGGTATGGATGTATCATCCAGTTAGTAATTTCTTTTCCTGCATACTGACAATTCCCTTTGATTGACTAACAATTTCTGTTATGTCCTGACCATCTTCATATTGGAAAACATATAAGTCTGTGGTGATGTGTACCACTGGTCGTATGGGAGACTCATGTGCTTTGCCCATCCCCTATTCCATCATTTAGCAGCAGAACACTAGGATGCTGTAGCATTGGCCTGGGTTCAGTTGTGCAGGTTATCCAACAAGTACCTCCTAACAGGCCCTCTTGGTCTGATAGACCCTTGAATAAAAGAGTATGGGAAGGGAAACAGTGCTACTGTTCCTTGTTCTCCTTCTTTTATAGGTAGTTATGAATTCATGATACATCCACAATTTCTTGAAGAAAAGAGGACCCAGCACTATAGAGGAAAATATCGAATGGCAAAGGAATCATCAGGTAAAAAGGGAAATGAGGTATTCTCATAGGCCAGGTAACATCAGTTGTAATAGGGTGTCAATATTGCCTGTGTCAGGATACCGTAACCATTAGATGTGGCTATAGGAGTTTTTCCCTATACCCACAAAACCCACCCTGCCAATCGTAGATAGTACAAAAGCAAGGCAGGTGAGAATAGGTTATGTATCAGGACAATAGGACAGTGCCAACCGATGTACAGTAGGAGAAATTAGGAAGCATCAGTCCATTACCTTGGGGTAACTTCAGTTTGTGTTGCTCACTCTTCACTAGATGTTCAGACTTGGAGTATAGGACCTCTTTATACTCACTGATGAACAGTTCCAAGGGATTATAGGTATCAGTCGAAGAATTGTGATACTAGTTGCATAGCATTAGCTCTCACTTTATGTTAGTTCGTCATGGGGCTGATGCAGACTGACACACCTATCCTTTGGGGGTATAATTTTGCAAGTATCATTTAATTCCAGTTACAACTGTACATGTTAGAGTTTAGCTTAGGACATAGTCTTCCTCATTCTTCTTCCTCAGGAACAGCAGGACCATTAGATTTATGGTTCCTGAATATAAACTGATCAACTTTTCGGAGTTCCAAAAATACAAGATACATGTTATGTTATAGCAACTCTGGTTTTGTGATAAGAAGAACCTTACCTTACAGTGAATCGAGAATGTTGACATTATCCAAGCCTATATAATAATGTGTATTAGTTGAACATTATCTGATTGAATTACAGCAAAAGCATTTACAATATTTGGTTGCTGTCCTGGCAACATGCAGCAAACAAATGCCTCTACTATTCCTTGAGATACATGTCTATGAGAAATAGACAGTTAGAACAACTTAGATAGAATGGGACAACTTGCAAATCACTTGTCATGAACTATGTAATCAGTATATGGTGATACAGTTGAATCTTCATAAACATTCTACTAAATAAGTCTTACATTGTGCTCTTTGTATCACATTGAAGTTTGTAAAAGTTCTAATCCTATTTCCTTTAAGTTTGATTGAAAATGGTGTTCATGTCCCTAGGCTGAACATAGGTGGAAATCCATTGATATTTGCAAGAGTTTCATTTGGGTATCATAACCAAGTGTCCGGATTGACAGGATCATATACAGGTTGCCAGTAGGGTGAAGGCCGGTAGCAGCAATACCCCTTGTAAATGCCAGGTAAAGAGCAACCAAAGGCTCTGGGAGAGGCACACCTAATAAAAGGGGTTTTGGTAACAGATTGAATACTCTTATACCTTATACATGATAACACAGGGACTTCTCACTTCTTGTGTTGTATGTATAATCTCTTGAGTGACAAATAGCAGCTTTAGTAGAAGACTACCCCTGCTATGAAAGCTTCCCCAACTTGAACTAGCTAATGCATTCCCTGTCATGCCCATACACTAATCCCTTCTACCTATCACCAAGTGGGGCAATATGTAGAGTTAGGCAAACCCATGGATCAGCCCATTTAAATACTATACAGGAATGGTAGTATTCAATCTCTGACTAACAAGATTAGTTAAGGGCTATACAATAAAGTGCAGGATATGTAACAGGACTTAGAGTGTGCAGCTGTGCCAGGAATAGATATGGTGGTTAGGGATTAGACTAATGCCTGGAAGCTTTTATGGTATGTGTCAAGGAAGTAATCAAATAAGTAGAATCGATTATAGGATATTGGTGTCAGATTAGCGAAGGTACAAACAAGGGTAAGTAGTTAACATATCCAAGTTGAGAAAGTAGTCGATGTAGGAATTGGCCTAGAAGCTTAACCATCTAAATAGATAAGTCTAATTGTACCTCAAATTGTATTTTGATCACATTGAACCATGTAAACAGGTTGCTTGGACATCGATTCGGATTTGTTCCGTGCAACAGCTCAGGACCTAAGGCAAGTATACCTTGCCTTTCTACACAGCTTTATTTACATGCACTGTCTTTTTTATTATCCAGTTTTCATCATATCATTGCCTTGTATCTTTTATACCCTATTTTTATGCTTGTATCATTGCTATATAGACAGTGTTCACTATTAGCCTTGTATCTTATTGGACGTATTCATTGAGCCTTGATCGAGTCGTATCGTGAGTCGTGAATCGAACTGCTATTTCCTCCGTGTCTTGAACCTTGAGCTAACCTGCGAGTCCACCTTAGGGACGAGGGTTAGTAGTTATTGGTCCACACCTGCGAGTCTACACTAGGGACGAGGGTGATGCTAGCCTGCAAGTCTACACTAGGGACGAGGGTTAGTAGTAGATGCTAGCCTGCGAGTCCACACTAGGGACGAGGGTGATGCTAACCTGCGAGTCTACACTAGGGATGAGGATTAGTAGTTCAAACCTGCGAGTCCATGCTAGGGGCGAGGGTGATGCTAATCTGCGAGTCCACACTAGGGACGAGGATTAGTAGTTCAAACCTGTGAGTCCACGCTAGGGACGAGGGTTTGAGTATTCGATTTGAGTTATCCGTCTTGACATGAGTTCTCTTGTTCTTGTTCAGCAGTTCATCTATGTGTAGACAGTGTACAGTTTCATGCTTTATTCATTGCTCAGTTTTACTTGCTTATTTTGTATCTTTCTCCATGCATAATAAACTGTTAGAAAGGCTCGTTTTTATGTATCTTGCTAGTCCTCTGAGGACCTGATGATCTCTTCGGGTTAGCCGAGTTTGAGTTAGGAGCAGACCAGAGGGTTGAGCCAGCATCAGATCGCATCGCTTGCACTTGAGGTTGTCTAGATTAGCAGTTTTTATTCAGTTAGTTAATCCATGTATTCTTTCATTTTCTTTCGTCTATTGGTAGTGGATTTGTGTCCACCGGACGTGACAGTGATTCTTGATATTCAGTTTATTCGTTATTATTCAGTTCATGTCTTTTCATTGATCTTGACTGTGACATAATTATTCCTGTGGATGAGATTTAGTTTACCATGTGAATCTAGATTGTCGTGACTTGTATTTAGACAGCGTACTACCGCCGACACTGCGGCGTAGGTTGGGCTTGGACACGTTTCGTATCCGAAAACGGGTACGGGTCATGACAAGTTTTTTGGTGGCCCATGCTGGTCTACGTTAATCACTCTGGTTACGTCACTGTGCCATCGTGAGCCTGCAAATAGGATTAGACACTTAGAATCTCATCCACATGTCTTGACTCCTTGTTAATCCTTAATCCTTGATTTTATTGAATCCTTGATTTGTATCCTGCTTGAAATTATCTCCAATGGCTAAAGTGCTTTCCCTGTTACAGTTAAGATAGACTTATATTTGAACTAAATTGTTTAAAAGGCATTGAATTTCTTTATAACAGTTCGTACTAGACCGTTCATTAGAGTGGATCTCAACTCCTTAAATTTCGAGGACGAAATTTGTTTAAGGGGGTAGAGTTGTCAACCCCTTGATCATTTTTTTCCTCACATAATTTTTATTATTATTACTTATTTAATTTAGTTTTGGGTGTCACATACACTTGTTACATTCTAAATTAGTTGAGTTAAAATACTAATATAGTGTTCAAATTGTAATAAAGGATTGGGCAGGGACCTATATACAAATTACCTTGTTCAAATTTCCTTCATAACTTAAACCCTGTATTTGAATTCGATTCAAATCCGAGGCTTAATCCTCACCAGAAACGGAGATAGGATCAAATCGAAATTCTCTTTATCTCCTCTAATTTTGATATATCATTAATGTATATATATGAGGGATTTATGGCTGACCCTCTAAAAAACCCTAGAAACCAATTTCTCCTGTCGCACGAAGAGGAGGAGGAGGAGCAGTCCAGTCCTGTTTTCGACCAGGTAAACCTCTACCCTTTGCCCGATTAGAAATTCTTAAACCTGGGTGTTAGAATATTTTATCTTTAACTGAAGTACAGGTGTTCGTGTTTATGCCTAGGAGATAATAGAAGGTCCATATTGAATATATTTTTATGAATTGAGTTAGAGTATGGTATCCAAATGATATTAGCATGTAGGTCTGTTGTATTCAATTGGCAATGCCATCAACAGCAGGTGAACCACCAATGTAGGGAGGATTGTGCCTATATAAGAAGTAAAAGTTGCAGTAATGGGCAGAACAGAGTTTTTGTGTCAGGTACTATACGTATCCGAGTGTTATCTTAACAAACACTTGTGTCCTGCGTGTGTGAGTCATACACCTTGAAGGTACAGGTGTGCAGCCGTCAAGTTATGGACTACAAAGTTCAAAAACAAGGATGATTGTGTGTCACGGTTTGATACAATATCAACTGTCCTGAACATTCAATGGCAGCAGTAATAATAACCCTCATGGTAACCTATGAGTAATATACCTATGTTACCTGCCACGGGTACTAGCCTAAGTGGCCTGTATTGTAGAATTAACTAAAACAGGTGCCTATGGGACAGTTGGCAACCCTGCCTAGTAGTAGAACATATAACAGATGTGTGGGGAACCTTCGAGTATCAGATAACATAAGAAACTCTCATTTCCCTACTGACAGGGAGTATTTTCTATATCAGGTGCAACAGGACAGGAAGGGTAAACTGGGGTTTTAGCCTAGCGTAGGAAAGAGCAACAAAGGGGGATAACTTGTTAAGTTCTTCCAGACTTGTGTTCTGCATGTGCAGGTCGAACGAACTGCACATCACATTCTGGTATGGATGTATCATCCAGTTAGTAATTTCTTTTCCTGCATACTGACAATTCCCTTTGATTGACTAACAATTTCTGTTATGTCCCGACCAACTTCATATAGGAAAACATATAAGTCTGTGGTGATGTGTACCATTGGTCGCATGGGAGACTCATGTGCTTTGCCCATCCCCCATTCCATCGTTTAGCAGCAGAACACTAGGATGCTGTAGCATTGGCCTGGGTTCAGTTGTGCAGGGTATCCAACAAGTACCTCCTAACAGGCCCTCTTGGTCTGATAGACCCTTGAATAAAAGAGTATGGGAAGGGAACCAGTGCTACTGTTCCTTGTTCTCCTTCTTTTATAGGTAGTTATGAATTCATTATACATCCACAATTTCCTGAAGAAAAGAGGACCCAGCACTATGGAGGAAAATATCGAATAGCAAAGGAATCATCAGGTAAAAAGGGAAATGAGGTATTCTCATAGGCCAGGTAACATCAGATGTAATAGGGTGTCAATATTGCCTGTGTCAGGATACCGTAACCATTAGATGTGGCTATAGGATTTTTTCCCTATACCCACAAAACCCACCCTGCCAATCGTAGATAGTACAAAAGCAAGGCAGGTGAGAATAGGTTATGTATCAGGATAATAGGGCAGTGCCAACCGATGTACAGTAGGAGAAATTAGGAAGCATCAGTCCATTACCTTGGTGTAACTTCAGTTTGTGTTGCTCACTCTTTACTAGATGTTCAGACTTGGAGTATAGGACCTCTTTATACTCACTGATGAACAGTTCCAGGGGATTATAGGTATCAGTCGAAGAATTGTGATACCAGTTGCATAGCATTAGCTCTCACTTTATGTTAGTTCGTCATGGGGCTGATGCAGACTGACACACCTATCCTTTGGGGGTACAATTTTGCAAGTATCATTTAATTCCAGTTACAACTGTACATGTTAGAGTTTAGCTTAGGACATAGTCTTCCTCATTCTTCTTCCTCAGGAACAGCAGGACCATTAGATTTATGGTTCCTGAATATAAACTGATCAACTTTTCGGAGTTCCAAAAATACAAGATGCATGTTATGTTATGGCAACTCTGGTTTTGTGATAAGAAGAACCTTACCTTGCAGTGAATCGAGAATGTTGACATTATCCAATCCTATATAATAATATGTATTAGTTGAACATTGTCTGATTGAATTACAGCAAAAGCATTTACAATGTTTGGTTGTTGTCCTGGCAACATGCAGCAAACAAATGCCTCTACTGTTCCTTGAGATACATGTCTATGAGAAATAGACAGTTAGAACAACTTAGATAGAGTGGGACAACTTGCAAATCACTTGTCATGAACTATGTAATCAGTATATGGTGATGCAGTTGAATCTTCATAAACATTCTACTAAATAAGTCTTACATTGTGCTCTTTGTTTCACATTGAAGTTTGTAAAAGTTCTAATCCTATTTCCTTTAAGTTTGATTGAAAATGGTGTTCATGTCCCTAGGCTGAACATAGGTGGAAATCCATTGATATTTGCAAGAGTTTCATTTGGGTATCATAACCAAGTGTCCGAATTGACAGGATCATATGCAGGTTGACAGTAGGGTGAAGGCCGGTAGCAGCAATACCCCTTGTAAATGCCAGGTAAAGGGCAACCAAAGGCTCTGGGAGAGGCACACCTAATAAAAGGGGTTTTGGTAACATATTGAATACTCTTATACCTTATACATGATAACACAGGGACTTCTCACTTCATGTGTTGTATGTATAATCTCTTGAGTGACAAATAGCAGCTTTAGTAGAAGACTACCCCTGCTATGAAAGCTCCCCCAACTTGAACTAGCTAATGCATTCCCTGTCATGCCCATACACTAATCCCTTCTACCTATCACCAAGTGGGGCAATATGTAGAGTTAGGCAAACCCATGGATCAGCCCATTTAAATGCTATACAGGAATGGTAGTATTGAATCTCTGACTAACAAGATTAGTTAAGGGCTATACAATAGAGTGCAGGATATGTAATAGGACTTAGAGTGTGCAGCTGTGCCAGGAATAGATATGGTGGTTAGGGATTAGACTAATGCCTGGAAGCTTTTATGGTATGTGTCAAGAAAGTAATCAAATAAGTAGAATCGATTATAGGATATTGGTGTCAGATTAGCGAAGGTACAAACAAGGGTAAGTAGTTAACATATCCAAGTTGAGAAAGTAGTCGATGTAGGAATTGCCCTAGAAGCTTAACCATCTAAATAGATAAGTGTAATTGTACCTCAAATTGTGTTTTGATCACATTGAACCATCTAAACAGGTTACTTGGACATCGATTCGAATTTGTTCCGTGCAACAGCTCAGGACCTAAGGCAAGTATACCTTGCCTTTCTACACAGCTTTATTTATATGCACTGTCTTTTTTTATTATCCAATTTTCATCATATCATTGTCATGTATCTTTCATACCCTGTTTTTATGCTTGTATCATTGCTATATAGACAGTGTTCACTGTTAGCCTTGTATCTTATTGGACGTATTCATTGAGCCTTGATCGAGTCGTATCGTGAGTCGTGAATCGAACTGCTGTTTCCTCCGTATCTTGAACCTTGAGCTAACCTGCGAGTCCACCTTAGGGACAAGGGTTAGTAGTTATTGGTCCACACCTTCGAGTCCACACTAGGGACGAGGGTGATGCTAGCCTGCGAGTTCACACTAGGGACGAGGGTTAGTAGTAGATGCTAGCCTGCGAGTCCACACTAGGGACGAGGGTGATGCTAATCTGCGAGTCCACACTAGGGATGAGGATTAGTAGTTCAAACCTGCGAGTCCACGCTAGGGGCGAGGGTGATGCTAATCTGCGAGTCCACACTAGGGACGAGGATTAGTAGTTCAAACCTGTGAGTCCACGCTAGGGACGAGGGTTTTAGTATTCGATTTGAGTTATCCGTCTTGACATGAGTTCTCTAGTTTTTGTTCAGCAGTTCATCTATGTGTAGACAGTGTATAGTTTCGTGCTTTATTCATTGCTCAGTTTTACTTGCATATTTTGTATCTTTCTCCATGCATAATAAACTGTTAGAAAGGCTCATTTTTATGTATCTTGCTAGTCCTCTGAGGACCTGATGATCTCTTCGGGTTAGCCGAGTTTGAGTTAGGAGCAGACCAGAGGGTTGAGCAAGCATCAGATCGCATCGCTTGCACTTGAGGTTGTCTAGATTAGCAGTTTTTATTCAGTTAGTTACTCCATGTATTCTTTCATTTTCTTCCGTCTATTGGTAGTGGATTCTTGTCCACCGGACGTGACAGTGATTCTTGATATTCAGTTTATTCATTATTATCCAGTTCATGTCTTTTCATTGATCTTGATTGTGACATGATTATTCCAGTGGATGAGATTTAGTTTACCATGTGAATCTAGATTGTCGTGACTTGTATTTAGACAGCGTACTACCGCCGAAACTGCGGCGTAGGCTGGGCTTGGACACGTTTCGTATCCGAAAATGGGTGCGGGTCGTGACAACTAAACCATTCTAAGTCTAAAACTAGACTAACAAGTCATTCTAGTCAATCTAGGCCTAACCAATCTAGTTTAGAACCCAATTACAAACACAAGCCAAACCAAGCTAAGCTAATCACTATCTAGGCATATAAATGCATATAACATAGGAATCTCAACTTACACATTATATTCACATATTTATACACACTATCTATGTAGGCTATTCCTACATTAAATTATAATTCACATTGGTTGCATGTATATTATTACATATATATACATGTGTACACATAGAGAGTTTAGAAAGGGAAACCTACATATGTGTAGTGTGTGTATGAGGGTTTGGTGTACATGTAAATGTATGTGGTGTGTGTGTGTGTAGGAGTGGTGAGTGTGTGTGTGTGGTACACAAGAGAGGACAGTAGGTAGTAATGTATCTCAGTTTTCAAGTTAAGGTTATAAATTGAAATGAATACTCAGGTTTACACATTTTCTGAAATAGGCAAATGACAGTTCAATGTTTATATATGAAAACTGATATTTCATTTACAATAGGTATTTACATATGTGTATAAGCATATATATGTGTGTTAGTGTTAAAGAGTGACATGAATCATTCTAAAGTAAAACTGAGTTTTCATTATCCCTATTCTATTTCTAACACCCAATCCAACTAACACTAACTCACAGGAAGGAGGAGTCCAGGCCTTGCACTGCCATGCAGGCACTCCCTCTCCTCACCTATCTGGAAATGCTAAGCCAACTTCTCCCTTTTCTATTTGCCAAATTCAGGTTTTGAACACATTCTCAGTTTTTATTACATTTCAATCTCAAGAAGAATCAAATCAGTTTTCAGTTTTATATACATAAGGAAATCTCAGGTTTTCTTTTGTCAAGGGAAGGGAAAACAATTTATACAATTCATATTCAGCCTATCAATTAACAATCTCAGTTTTCAACTTGAATTCAGTTAGAAGTTAAACAATTCTCAGTTTTCATTTGTGTATAACAGTGGGTGAATCTCAGTTAAAATCAAACTATCTGAAATCAATATGAACATCCATTTCAGTTAAATCTCAGTTAAAATCAATGTGTGAATCTCAGTTTCAGTCATTCCCAGGTTTTTAAACCCAGGTTGACATATACATATAAACATGTATTCAATGAAATCGAACTATATCAAGAACCCTACATAAAGCTAACATGTACAGCAATCTTAACAACATGTTAACATTTAAATTAACATAATGGGAATCATGTTTATTCAGTAAAATGTACAGAAATATCTCAGTTTTCCTATTGAATGAATTCTCAGGTTTTTTTTTTATTTCACATTGAAAACAGAATTCCAACCCCTCATTCGAAATCCATGCTACAAACCCAAACATGCATACATATGATCCTACCTATGTAAACTCATAGCACATACATGTTAATCATGTATTAACATTATAATTAACATTTTAATTAACAATTTAATATCATTGAATTCTGAAAAAATGAAGGATTAATATGGTATCAGTGAATATATGAAAAAAACCCAAATTCGAATATCAAAACATGATAAAAACCCAATGTAAATGTTGGTAAACATTGTGTCATGCATACACGTGTCAAACAGGGTGTTTGTGTCCAAACAAGTGGACACAAACCTGTCCAAACACAAATTACGCTGAATGTGATAACACTGCACATGCAGCCTCGTGCACGTGTTCACCTAGGTCTAGGACACGACACAAGCGTCCACGTGTCTCGTGGTCACGTGTACAGGTTCATCTAGGATTAGGGTACGTGTCCAACACCCTGATACGTGTCTACGTGTCGTGTAGAAACGACACGAGACGCATATCAGAGACCTAAAACGTGTATTCAGACCGCATCGTGCACACGGTCGAGTGTCTCGTGTTCACGACACAGGACACGACTCACCACGTGCTCGTGTCCATGTGTACGCCAAGTGATGGACTACACGCTCGTGTCACCACGAGGTGTCCACGTGGCGTATCCGTGTGACACGACACGCTCGAAGTTGGCTCTGTGCGTGTGTGCACTGTGTAGTGTAAAATTGGTGCGATCGTGATTTTGTGCCCGACTCGACACGATGTGTCATGAAACTCGAGGGGGGGTCTGATAGTGATGGCCCCCACCTCTGTGTCAAATTACACGTGTCCACGTGTCCTGTGTAGGGAGGAATAGAGGTCGGGTAGCAGGGGACAGAACTGGACTCAGTTCCAGCGTGTTCGTGTCCCTCGTGTGGATACGACACAGCACGAAATACCTATGTGTCAACACAAACATTCAAGAGGGATCCTAGATCTACAATCCTATTCAAAAGGATTTTGAAAATGACATAAAAAGTCTCTTTGTGGCATTTCGACAAACAGTTAAGGGACAGGTCTGACACGTGTCCAAACGGACACGAAACTTATGAAACTCGACACAAAATCAATGCAAACACTTATGGGACTCCTAGGGATTCCTAAATATGTAAAGAGATTGAAATTTCATTAAGGAATGAGGAAGTTACCTATACTTGAACTTTCAAGAAAAATCCCCTTCTCTAGAGCTCTTCTCCTTGATGTCCCAATCCAACAAATCCACAACTAACTGAAATGAAATTTCAATAACAGCAAGAATAGGTGTATTAAAACCTAATGGAAGAGATTTGAATGAAAAAGGAAATGGAATGGAGTTCTAGGGATTAAATGATGTAGGAATAAACCTTTCCTTCTAGACTTGAGTTTTCCTAAGAAAGAGGCAACCCTAAACTAAGAGAGTATTTATAGGGTGGTGTTCCCAAGGAGGATATGGTGGCTGGCCACTTAAGTCTAGGGCTAGGGTTTTGGAAATTGTCTTGGGCTTTGGGCCAAACTACAAGGCTTTGAGTTAAATGGTTAACCAAAGGCTCTAAATCATAAGCCATGACTTATGACTTTTCTAAATCCTAATGCTAACTAGAGTATAATGACCAACCCAAAGATTAGCTTAGGTTAGACTAGAGTCATATAACCTAACCAAGTCCATACTAACTAGGGTTAGCTTCTAGGTTGGTCTACAAGGGTCAAACTAGCCAAAGTCAACCTAGTCCAAACAATTCTAAAATAATTCCTAAAAATTCCCATAAATTCTAATAAATTCTAATAAATTTAAATGATCCTAAAAATGTCAAAAATACCCTAATCACATGGCTAGGCTCTAGGGTAGGCAGTCTCTACTGTTCACTAGTAAAACACCAAAAATCACAAGTCATGAATTTAAATAGTTTAAAAAAATTAAAAATCACTAAAAATCATAATATGAAATAAATATCATTATATAATAATTATAATTACAAAATTTCAAAATACCCTCTTTTGGAAAATTGGTGTTACAGATTAGCAAGGAGGAAGCATTGGAAGGAGTGGAGCTTGAAGGAGGTGTCCACTCTTGAAGGTTGTGTCCATTTGTGTCCCTTTTGGCTTTACATTGGGAATTTATCTCCCAATAAGTAAAATCTAAAATTAAACCCTTGTATTTGGTTCTAATTAGTGTAATTAGTCATTTAGAAACCACCCATACATTAAGGATACTCATGGGGAGAAGCTTGGGCATCATTTGACCTATTTGAGACTTTTACGTAGGATTTTTGTGCCATATTTGGAAAAATCTGAGAATGGTACACCAAGTGGTTGTCATTAGGTTTGTTAGGTCTAATTAGTGTAGATTTGGTTGTGAATATCTAGATTCGTGTCCATAAATAGATATTTGTAGGTCGTGTCGTGATACTGTAGGACATGCGGTCGATTTGGGTTTTTTTGGATTCCTACACATGTGGTGCACATGCTCAATTACACATGACACTTGATACTAGCTTAGAAATACCCTAATAATGTTCTACTATATATTTTAGGCTTGCCTATGAAATTTGGTAGGATACAAACAAGGTTTAGTAGAGTATCTTGGACGTTCGCAACCTTGTGCACCAAGTGTTCGATACGTGTCCCCATAGGAATTTTTGTTTCCTTTTTGAGTCGAGATATGGAGTATGTGTCCTAAATAGGATACGTGGTATTGTGTCATGGTATCTCATGATACACACGGTTAGAATTGGAGATGATATGTTATGTACATAAATAGGTGTATATATATATATATATATATATATATAAAAATAATATATATATATATATATATATTGATAATGTGCAACATTGTGAACTCTATTGCAGATGGCTGATAATATGTACAGTACAAAAAACTAGAGTACAAAAAACTATATATATATGGGCAAAACCAGCTTTATTGATAGGTCGTGGAAACTGAGTACAAAAAAACTAGAGATTACAAGACATGAAGTCTGGGATTGGCCCTTTGATGTGTCGACATGCAGTTGTATTTTTCATAATTTGCCGCTTTACTTCAAAAATGAGCTTATGCTCGTCAAAGAGGTATTCCTGACACCACCGCCCGTTACATTTTTCTACAACACCCAGCATATGGCGCCTACTACAATTTGCTTCAAATGTTTATGTTTTCGCATCCACCACGAGTACAGTTGCCGGAGCAGATTTCTGACTCACTGCCGTATCCCAAACAAGCGACCAAAGTGAAACCATACCAGTTGTGCAAGCTCTCCTTCAAATAGTATATGACTAATCGTTTCAGTCGTGGCAACCCTACAACAGTGGCATCTAGAGGCCAATGAGAAGCCCATTCTCTGAGTACAGTCATCGGTAGGTCATTTTCCAAGCAATATTCGCCACAGTAAGACGGACCATTTTGCAGGCAAGCATCCATATATTTGTGTAGAGAGGCAACTTTGGATGCGTCAGTCTAGAAATTTGCCATGCTGACAGCACAGAAAAATACCTGTACGATTGGGACACCAAAGAGGTGGGTAAGAGTCATCAGCAATATGTCGTTCCCCTAATTCTTTGTCGCAAAGCAGTCTACGCCATATTGGAGATGCTCGAGATGTGACCGAAGCTTGGTTTGGATGACTCCATGGGAAGTATTTTGCCTTGAAGAAACTAGCCCACAACGTGTCTTGACGTCGGAGCTTCCACCATAATTTAACTGTGAAGGCATCAAGAATTTCCCTTAATCGGGAATCCCCAGTCCTCCTTCATCATGCGGTCGTGCGACAGCCTCCCAACGAACCCATGAGTGCTTTTGAAGCCCATCATTAGAACCCCAGAAGAAGCTAGCAAATAAAACTTCAATAGTGTTTAAAACACTAATAGGAGGACTACTAGCCGCTACTCTATACACAGGAATGGAAGTGAGGACTGTATTAAGCAATACCAGTTTCCCTCCCGGAGAAAGAACTTTGATATGCCACCCTATATCCTGGACTTCATATTGCTAATAAGTTCATCGTACATCACAACATTACGCTTGTCACACGTAAGGAGGCAGCCCAAGTAAAATAATGGAGGAATGTTGAGTTCAAAGCCCATCATTACAGCAAGTTCAGTAGCACGATCATGATGAAAGAAGTCCGACACATAAATAACAGATTTATGAGCATTCATAAGCTGGCCTGAGACTGCTTCATATCGCAATAGCAAGTTAGAAACTTTGAGCATTGATCGCTTTTTTCCCTCTAGAAAAGATAATCACATCATCAGCATAAGCAAGATGAGAAATCCTAGGGCAACCATTAGGGGAGTAGAAGCTATGATAGCCCCTAAGATATTGGAGTTTAGTCATTTTCTATGTGAACTTTAGTCCCACATAGGCTAGACCAAAGGAGTTGTAGCTCTATATAATAGGTTTCCTATTTTAGAGATGCACATGTGGTGTAGAGGTGCACATGGGTGTGCCATATGGGGTTATTTTTCTAATGGGAAAATGGCTAAATCAACAATAAAAGCATTCATGCTTTTTGCTCTTGGGAAATTCATTTCCATGGGAGCTAAGCCCCGTAGGGGCTTAGCGACTCGGACTCGGACTCGGACTCGGACTCGGACTCAGACTCGGACTCGAGCTCATAGGCTCATGAGGCGTAATATGGCGTAATGTGACATTTTATTGCCGCACTTTGCACTTAGCACGTCAGCATCGTCGCTAGGCGATCTTCGTTATACTTGCGCAACCTTCCTAGAAGTGTTGCGTTGGAACATTGTTTTTACAATTATTTTATATTCTCATTTTTCCATCGAAAAATTGTGCCCCGGAACTAACAATCTCAAAGCTTTATTGCTACGATGGAAAACGTTAATGCTTCACTCCTCAATACTGACTTTTGCAAATTAAAAAAGTTTGATGGAGAGCATTATCAAGTCTGGAAGAGGAAGGTTTTTCTCACTCTTTAACTCAGAGACGTAGATCACGTGCTTCTTGAAGAGGAACCTACTGTTCCAGATACTGGGTCTGCTGCTGCAATCTCTGCGGCTACTAAACTTCAGGCCAAGTGGAGAAGGGAGAATAGCATTTGCAGGTTGCTTATCCTGAATGCTATGGAGGATTCCCTAGCAGAATCCTATTCTAAGAAGAATATCGCTAGAGACATATGGGAGTCTCTAGAAAAACTCTACGAAGAAGACAAGAACCGCAGTAAAATATTTGTGGTTGAAAAATATCACAAGTGGTTCTTTGAGGACGAAAAGTCTATGCTGCCGCATGTGAAGGAGTTCCTGAAACTGCGACAGAAGCTGAAAGACGAGGCGATGCCCCTCCCCGACAAGTTTGTTGTTGGAGGGATTGTCTCAAAGCTCCCCGCTGGATGGAGCAAGTTCTATGCAAACATGCATAGGAAGAAGTTGCAGATCACCCTTGAAGATCTCCTACAGGAAATCTATGTTGAGGACTAGATGCGGACTCAACAGAAGGTGGACACACTGTCCAAGCAATTGGCTAACACCAATCTGGTCCAGACCAAGGAACCAAGGGGAAAGCAGGCGGCTTTCCAGAATAAGAAGAAGGACTCTGACAATCTAAAAGTCAAGGGAATTTCTATCAAAAAAAAGAAGCCAAAGTCTCAAATGCCTTGCTTCAAGTGTGGCAAGAAGGGCCACTTTAAGAATGAGTGCAAATCAAAGACTAAGCAATCAGAGCAAGGAGAACCTATTAAGGTATCTATGATCACTAACATTGTTGCTATGATTGCACAGGTTGATGCGGTAAGGACTGACTCTGACTGGTGGGTAGACACTGGAGCCTCCTGCCATGTCTGCTCCACTAAGGAGTGGTTCACCACCTATACACCTACTTCTGAAGTGGTTATGATGGCGAACCAGGCACAAGCTGAAGTGCTAGGGACCGGGATGGTGGTGTTGAAGCTGACTTCGGGGAAGTCTCTGACGCTTCAAGGCGTGAAGCACGTACCTGCTATCGCTAAGAACTTGATCTCAGGAGGCCTACTCTGCAAACCAGGCCTCAGGATGGACATCAATGCTGGCCAGATGGTGATGTCTATCAAAGGAACATATTTCGGAAAAGCTTTTTATACCGAAGGAATGTTCAAAAGTCAGCTTGTAAATCAGTCCAATGTAATTAATGTGATTAATGAAGTCACTCATTCTGCTTATACTTTTGAGTTGTGGCATAATAGGCTAGGACATGTTCATTGTAAACGAATAAACAGAATGTCTAGTCTAGGACTTATCTCCAAGTGTGGGGGTAAGGTAGAGAAATGTGAAGTTTATGCTCAAACAAAGATCACAAGGAAACCCTTTTCTTGGGTTAATCGAAGTACAGATCTTCTGGAGTTGGTACACTCCGATATCTGTGACTTCAAACAGTTCTCTACAAAGGCCGGGATGAAGTATTTCATAACCTTCATCGATGACTTCTCAAAGTATGCGTTCGTCTACTTGCTGAAGGCTAAAGACGAAGCATTCGAGAAGTTCAAGGAGTTCAGAGCCGAAGCTGAGTGGCAGACTGGACAACAACTCAAAAGGATAAGAAGTGATCGAGGTGGGGAGTGCAGGTCTCATGAATTTGCATCGTTCTGCAAAGAACATGGAATTGTCAATGAGACTACGGCTCCGTACTCTCCTCAATCAAATGGAGTAGCTGAGAGGAAGAACAGAATGTTGACAGAAATGATAAATTCAATGTTGTTGACTGCTGGTCTTCCTAAGTGCTACTGGGGAGAAGCTGCATTGACGGCCACTTTTATTCTAAATAGAGTGCCTCATGCAACTTCAGACGTTACTCCTCATGAACTCTGGTTCAAGGTCAGACCTAACTTGAATGTCATTCGAGTGTGGGGGTGTCTGGCATATGTCAAGCTTCCAGATCTGAAGATTCAGAAGCTTGGGACAAGGACTACTAAGACGATCTTCTTGGGGTATGCCGAGAAGAGTGATGCTAGGAGATTTCTTGATATTGAGTCAAATCATATCATTAAATCTCGCGACGCAGAATATTTTGAAGACAAGTTTGCAAGGCACAAGAATATTGTTCTTCCGGATGTACCGAAGAACAATGAGGGTGCGCAAGAAACTGAAGTCTTCAATGAAGATGTGGTCCAAGAAAATATTGTTGTTCAAACAACGGTTGAACCAGAACAAGCTGAGCCGTCAGCTAAGCGTGTGAGGAGGCCGAAGGACTTTGGAAGTGACTTTGTCACCTATCATGTGGAAGCAGATCCGCTTACCTATGATGAGGCGGTGAAGACCAGAGACACGGTTTTCTGGAAGGAGGCGATTGACAATGAGATTGATTCCATCACCTCAAATAATACTTGGGTGTTAGTTGATCTTTCTGAAGGAGCGAAACCCATCGGATGCAAATAGATCTTCAAGAATAAGATGAAAGCAGACGGAACTATTGACAAGTTCAAGGCTAGGTTGGTAGCCAAGGGGTTTTCTCAGAAGCAGGGGATTGACTATTTTGACACGTATGCTCCAGTAGCCCGGATGACCACCATCAGAATGTTGATTGCTCTCGCAGTAATACGTAAGATGGTGATACATCAGATGGATGTCAATACGACTTTCCTAAATGGCGAGCTAATCGAAGAGATTTACATACAACAACCAGAGAGATTTGTCATCAGGGGTCTTGAAGACAAAGTCTGCAATTTGGTGAAATCTTTGTACAGTCTTAAACAGGCTCCCAAGATGTGGCATGAGAAATTTGACAAAGTTATAAGGTCAAATGGCTACATGGTCAGCGATACGGACAAGTGTGTTTACACGAAGTTTGCTGATAGAAGAGGTGTGATCGTTTGTCTGTACGTGGACGACATGCGTATCCTAGGTACGGATATTAGCTGTGTCACGGAGACAAAGAAATTCATCTCAAGCAAGTTCAGTATGAAGGACTTGGGGGAAGCTGATGTGATCTTAGGGATCAAGATCATCCGGACAGACACTGGAATAGCGCTGTCACAGTCTCATTATATTAAGAAAATGATTACTCGTTATGGGTATCGGGATCTTCCAGGGATCGATACGCCATACAGGTGTGATCTGAAGCTGAAGCCTAATTCAGGGGAGAGCGTCAGGCAGCTGGAGTATGCAAGCGTAATGGGAAGTTTGATGTATGCTACTACTGCCACAAGGCCTGACATAGCTTTCGCCGTGGGAATGCTGAGTCGTTTCACGAGCAATCCAGGTGCTGAACACTGGAAAGCTGTGAAACGGGTTATGAGATATCTCAAGAAGACTCAGACATATGCACTGTACTACAGTGAAGATCCGTAGGTAGTGGAAGGCTTCAGTGATGCCAGTTGGTGCTCAGAGGTGGAGAGCGAGAGGTCCACAGGTGGATTCATTTTCACAATGGGTGGAGCTGCTATATCGTGAAAGTCGAAGAAGCAGACTATGCTCTCGCGATCATCATGGAAACTGAGTTCTTTGCACTTGATACCGCAGCCGAGGAAGCAGAATGGCTTCGGGAGCTCATGTATGATCTTCCAGTGGTTGGGGCACAAATACCGACGATACCGATATACTGCGACAACCAGACGACTGCGACGGTGGCATCAAATGACCTCTTCAACGGAAAGAAGAGGACTGTGCAGTTGAAGCACAGGGCAGTACACGATCTTATCAAGAGAGGTGTTATTGCAGTGATTGATGTTCGGAGTTAGAAGAACCTGGCAGATCCGTTCACCAAGGGCCTCAAGCGCCAGCTGGTCGATGACACATATTATAAAATGGGCTTGAAGGCATTCTGATATTGTATCATTGTATTCCTACCATAAAGTTTTATGCTATTAGTTCAAAGATTTATCTACTAGGCATCTAGCTTTTGGTTCAAGGGAGGACCACTAATCGGAAGAATATCAGGAATGGTGGGTACATGTTCTATTGGGCATGGTGAGGTTACGGACCTATAACCACTGTTGTCTACTGTTGTTTTCTGCAAAAAACGGTTCCTGTGGGAAGGTTGGCTTAATTGCCTTAATGAGTTCTTAGACAGAGTGAATGTCTGGTGTGCTTTACAGGAAGCACGGTAGAGCAGCACTACAAGGAGTGAAACTCTATGCTACAATGGGGTGACTCCACAATGAGGTTCCTATATGTGGGGTGGTACCCAGTAATCGGATAAACCCTCGACTTTGCAGGCCAAGTCACAGCGGCGTAGCACCACAAATAGGCAGTTAGCCTAATGCTGTATCATAAAAATAAAGAGGGGTGTAGTCAGCACTACAAAAAGGAGGAGTTCCTCATGTTACAGTGGCACGACACCACCATGAGGTACCCTGTTAGGGATAAAGCCTCGGCCTTGCAAGCCATGTCATTGCGGCGTAACACCGCAAGGGAGCCTAAGGCTTCATGCTGGGTAGTTTGGCACTACAAAGAGGCGGTTGCCTCATGCTACAGTAGTATGACACTACGATGAGGTTCCCGGTATGGGGTAAGGCCTCAGCTTTAAGCCATGTCTTAGCGGCGTAGCACCGCAAGGGAAGCGCAAAGCGCTTTATGCCATGTCTCTTTATAATGAACTCACCTATAGTGTATGGACAAAGAGATATCAGGCCGTCTCTTGAGGGTAAACTTGTAGACGCCCAAAATTATACACTGAAACCAGGCTGGCACAGGGCCTTTAATGTGTAGCCAGAAGCGCACGTAACTACATTATGTGAATGGAAAGAATTTCAGCTATGATGCAAAATTTAAGGCTTAGTCCATTCTTGTATTATAGTCTGTTGTTTGACCCACACGGGAAGATTCAAGTCGTAAGCGACATCTCTCCTAATGTATGATGGACAGTTACTGTGGAGAACACTTATACCCATATATATAGAGATATGTGGGGGATTGTTGGAGTTTGGTCATTTACTATGTGAACTTTAGTCCTATATAGGCTAGACCAAAGGAGTTGTATCTCTATATAATAGGTTTCCTATTTTAGAGATGCACATGTGGTGTGGAGGTGCACATGGGTGTGCCATGTGGGGTTATTTTTCTATTGGAAAAATGGCTAAATCGACAATAAAAGCATTCATGCTTTTTGCTCTTGGGAAATTTATTTCCATGGGAGCTAAGCCCCGTAGGGGCTTAGCGACTTGGACTCGGACTCGAACTCGGACACGGACTCGGACTCGGACTCGGGCTCATGGGCTCATGAGGCGTAATATGGCATTTTGTTGGCGCACTTTGCACTTAGCACGTCAGCATCGTCGCTAGGCGCATAGTGCGCTTTAGTTGCGCTCGTTGCGCGAGCCACTTGCGCAGCCACGTTGCGTAAGCCCAGTTGGGCATGCCTAGTTGCGCATGCCCAGTTGCGCAAGTCCAGATGCGCTGCCCAGGTGAGCGCCCAGGTTGCGCTTAGGTTGCACTTGGGTGCGCTGGGTTGCGCTGGGGTGCGCGGGTTGCTCGGGTTGCGCTGGGTTGCACAGGGTTGCGCGGGTTGCTCGGGTTGCGCTGGTTGTGCTGCGTGCGCAGTGTGCGCAGTGCGTGCAGTGCATTCAGTGTGTGCAGTTTAGTGCGTACTCTGTCACACAGAGTACAAGGAGCGCTGGGTGTGCACAGTTGGCAGCAGAACGTACGTTTGCATGTTCTAGGCGGTTGCTACATGTTCGAGATAGTTATTACCACGTCCCTAGCTTTGTGGCAGCCGACCAGTTGCTGCCGGGCCTACATAAGGCATCCTCTCTCTCAAGGCACAGTACAGAATAGAAAAGAGAAGCCACCAGAAAGTTTACGAAGTGTTCTTTAGCAGAAGTAAATAGAGAATTCAGACGTGTTCTTTAACACAGTTCTGATCTGCAGCCTAAAGATAGAGAGGAAAGGCGCCGCACCAGCGTTGCTCTTGTACGGGAGTTCGTGTCCAACCGAGGAGTCAGAAGAGCAGGAGTGTTCCAAGTTCTCCGACGAACTTGCTGGTTCCTGGAAGCTGTTCGTGTAGGGCGAATAAAGCTTTGAGCAACGGTGATCATTCACCCCAGCAGGCCATCTTCCACATTTTGCCTGTCATCTTCTTCGCTGCTGTGATTACGAAATCTATTTAGATTCTCGTATATCATACGTTGCTGTGGATTACGAAATCTTTTTAGATTCTCGTAATATCATAACGATATCTTTTTAGATCTTCGTTATACTTGCACAACCTTCCTAGAAGTGTTGCGTTGGAACATTATTTTTACAATTGTTTCATATTCTCAGTTTTCCATCGAAAAATTGTGCCCCAGAACTAACATAAGATCACCCAATAGCTATAAGTTTCTACTAAGAGCTTCCGCAGCAATCACGAACAAGGCAGGAGATAGAGGACCCCCCTGCCTTAATCCCCAAAGGCCTTGGAAGAAGCTGTCCACCTCCATATCTCCCTATTAATCATAGTGGAGAACCAAACATTATTGATAAGGTGTAACACCATGTCCAGCCATTTAGAATCAAAGCCGAAGCGTTTGAGAGCTTGCAGGAGGAAGACCCAATTGACCCTATCATATGCCTTGCACATATCAAGTTTGATAATTGCATTTCTGCCCCATGAATCCTTATCGAGCATGCTAGTGAGCTCTTGAGCCAGGATAATATTATCCACAATCTTCCTTTCCTTCACGAAGCCACTTTGTTCAGGGGAAATAATCCTCGGTAGGAACTGAGCTAATATCCTACCAAGAAGCTTGAAGAAAATTTTGTTCACAAAATTACAAAGACTAATAGGCCTATAGTCAGCAAAGGTTTTAGGGTTCTTGTCTTTAGAAATGAGTACTAGTAAAGTACTAGTAATAGCCTTTGGGAGAGTAAAGCCGTCCATGAACAATTTGACAGCTTCTAAAATGTCATAGCCATTGATATCCCAACATTTATTAAAAAAACACACCTGAGAAGCCATCTGGGCCTAGGGAGCTTTGCTTTCCATGCTTTTGATGGTATCCCATAGTTCCTCCATAGTCGGGTATGCAGAGAGAACATAATTGTCTTCCTCCGAGATCAATTTGGATATCTCTGCCATGAAGTCTTCATTAAACTGAATAGGTTTAGGGATAGAAAATTTACTATAATGCTCAGTTGCAGCAGCTTGGATATCAACAAGGTCCGTAAGAATAACTCCTGCCTCCGTAGAGATGCTATGAATGTGTAGATGTCTTCTCCTACTAGTTACACATGAATGAAAGTAGCCTGTATTTCGATCCCGTTGTAAATCCTATTTCACCCTAGTTTTTTGTCTCAAATAAGAATCTTCTATTTGCAGAAATTTTTTAAGGTGAGCTCACGCTAGCTGTAACTGGGGGCGGCAAGATTGGTCCTATTCATAAGCCACTTCTGCAGCCAATACAATATCCTCCGCATTCTTGACTTCCTGAAAGATGTCACCAAATGTAGCATGACTCCATTGAGATAATAGTTTCCTAGTAGCCGCAAGACGGAGGGATAGACGAATCAAACTATTGTTGTGATCGACCGAACCCCAAGCTGCAGCTACTGTCTACTTAAACTCCTCATAATGTGACCAAAAATTTAAGAAACAAAATTGTTTCTTTTTAGGAGACGAGCGTTCCTGTAGGGAAAGAAGAATAGTAGCATGGTCAGATTCAATTCTATTAAGGTGATCACACATGGATAGAGGAGCCCAGGACATAAGTCGGCTGTCAAGCATCACCCTATCGAGATGCGACCCTTGCTTCCCTTCATCATATTTAACCCATGTAAAGTAACTCCCCGAATAGGGTAGCTCCGACAACCCAGTTGCCAATTGGAACCCTACAAATTCTTGCATAGAGATAAAATTGGGATTATTGCCTCCAAACTTCTCGTTCAGCCTAGCAATGGGGTTAAAATCACCACCTACTATCCAAGGCATAGAAGAGGATTGCTGTAAATGGTCCCACAGTTCGCGACGACCTTCTTTCTTGCAGTACCCATGGACCACTGTGAGAAGAACTGGCTTTAGAAGGAGAGGGTGAGCAAGGGATATAGAGAGGGCTTGATACCAAGAACTATAGAGAGAAGGGGGGCACTAATGATGAAACATAACCCAGATGTTACCTCTATCATTAGCAAAGGAAGCTTGAAATTCAAACTTAAGTTGGAAAGAAAATAATTGATCGACTGAGAGTTTAGGCTCCAAAATGGCCAAAATGCTAACTTTGTGAGTGCGACAAAGAGATTTAACCTACTTGACAGTCGAAGCATTGGCAACCCCCTAACATTCCAAAATAGAACTTTAAACATCAGAGGAGGAGGAAGAGGAATTTGAAGAGAGTTCGGCAGTACTTCGGAGAACCCTAGAGAAGGGTTTTTGAAGAATCTTGTTCTTTTTGGACTTTTTAATCCCAGTAGGGTCGGGGGACGTGTCTCCTCATGCTGCGGGTTTGGTTCTACATACTAAGCTGCCAGGTCAGAAGCTTCAACTTGATCTTTCCAAGGCCGAGGAATCTCGTCTTCTTTAGTTTGATATGGTTTCATATCAGCCTGCGGTTTCTCCAGTACATGCAAATCTACATGTGTGTCCTTCCCTGCCCCAGCGACTTCTCCATCCACTGACTCAGGAGAAAGAGGCTCAGAAGGGGGTTTAGATAGGGGTGAGCATTATTCGGTTTTGGACCAAAAATCGAACCGGACCGAATAAGAGGTTCGGTTCGGTTTAAAAAAATTCGGTTCGGTTTCGGTTTTGAAAATACTAAATTTTCTTATACGGTTTCGGTTTCGATTTTGGATTTCGGTTTCGGTCCAAAACCGAATAAAAAAATTTAATTAATTAATATATATATATATATATATGTGTGTGTGTGTGTACTATATATATAAGTATTAATATATATAGGTACATACTAAATATATATAGGTATATACTAAATATGTCTATGTATATTTAGTTACTATATATATTAACAAAGAAAAGTTCAAAAAAATCAAAAAAATATGAATAAACCGAATAAACCGAAAATCGAACCGATTTAATTCGGTTCGGTTTGATTCGGTTTTGGGCCAATTCGGTTCGGTTTCGGTTTTGCTTATTCGGTTTCGGTCCAATTCGGTTTTGGGTTATTCGGTTCGATTTAAACCGAATAAACCGAATGCTCACCCCTAGGTTTAGAGGTCCAAAAATGTTGTCTTGGTCGTCGTGAATCAGACTAGTATCACCTTACTTTGGAGAGGAATTAACGTCTAAGGTTCTGGAAAGGAGAGCCCATGATAACACTGTTGGGTTTTTAGCCTTTAGTTTTGGTTTTTAGTCCCACATCGGCTAGAAAGGAATGTGTATCTCCATATATATGAGTCTTTGCTCTTTATGGAGATGCACATGTAGTGCACATGGGTGTGTGCCATGTGGGATTAATTATTAATGGTATAAAGGCTTAATCAACAATTAAGAAGCTGTAAGCTTTTTGCTTTTGGAAATTTATTTCCATGGAGCTAAGCTCCGTAGGAGCTTAGCGACTCGGACTCGGACTCGGACTCGGGCTCGGGCTCGGACTCGGGCTCAAGGGCTCATGAGGCGTAATGTGGCATTTTGTTGGCGCACTTGGCACTTAGCACGTCAGCATCGTCGCTAGGCGCATAGTGCGCTTAAGTTGCGCTCATTGCGCGAGCCACTTGCGCGACCACGTTGCGCGGCCCATTACGCGAGCCCAGTTATGCTGGCCAGTTACGCAGCCTAGTACGCAGCCCAGTACGCACAGTGTGCGCAGCGTGCGTAGAGTGCGCAGTGTGCGCAGCGTACGCAGTGTGCGTAGAGTGCGTATGTGCGTATGGTTGGCTGCATATTAGAGCGGGAACGGTTGCAGCAGTTGCTGTATGTTCAGGAGTGATTCTGCCACTACCCTGAAGTGCAGGCAACTGCTTGGCAACCGCCCCGTGGGCTATATATACAGGTTCTCTCCTCTCTCTCAGTTGGAAGAAGTAATCAGAATTCCAGAGAGAAAACTCTAAGTGTTCTTTAACACAACAGAGTAGTAAGCGTGTTGTTTAACACAAACACTAGTACTTTTTAGTACGCGTGAGTTCTATTACTTCAAACAGAGAGAGAAGAGTACCATTGCCAGAGGAGTTTTCCGTCTTCCGAGGAGTCAGAAGAGCAGGAGTATTCCAAGGTTTTTCGTCAACCTTGCTGGTTCCTGGAAGCTGTTCGCAGAGGGCGAATAAAGCTTTGAGCAACGGTGATAATTCACCCCAGCAATCCCATCTCTCGCCTGTCATCCTTCTGTTGCCTTTAGCAGTTCTGTCAGTATCTTCTTTTTAGAAGGCACTACTGCCAGTTCGCTACGATCACGAAAATCTCTTTAGATTATTCGTGTATTACGATATCTTTTTAGACTTCGTAATTTGCAGAATCCTTCTGGATCTCTGTTGCAAAACCTTCTTTAAGGAGTTGCATTCGAAACGTTGTCTTTACAACTGTTTTATTTTCTCAGTTTTCTATCGAAAAATTATGCCCCGACGTTCCCGGCAATAACAATCTCAAAGCTTTATTGCTACGATGGAAAACATTAATGCTTCACTCCTCAACACTGACTTCTGTAAGTTAGAAAAGTTTAATGGAGAGCATTATCAAGTCTGGAAGAGGAAGGTTTATCTCACTCTTCAACTCAGAGACGTTGATCACGTGCTGCTTGAAGAGGAACCTACTGTTCCAGATACTGGGTCTGCTGCTGCAATATCTGCGGCTACTAAACTTCAGGCCAAGTGGAGAAGAGAAAATAGCATTTGCAGGCTCCTTATCCTGAATGCTATGGAGGATTCCCTTGCAGAATCCTATTCTAAAAAGAACATCGCTAGAGACATATAGGAGTCTCTAGAAAAACTCTACGAAGAAGACAAGAACCGCAGTAAAATATTTGTGGTTGAAAAATATCACAAGTGGTTCTTTGAGGACGAAAAGTCTATGCTGCCGCAGGTGAAGGAGTTCCTGAAACTGCGACAGAAGTTGGGAGACGAGGCGATGCCCCTCCCCGACAAGTTTGTTATTGGTGGGATTGTCTCAAAGCTCCCCGCTGGGTAGAGCAAGTTCTATGCAAACATGCATAGGAAGAAGTTGGAGATCACCCTTGAAGATCTCCTACAGGAAATCTATGTTGAGGACCAGATACGGGCTCAACTGAAGGTGGACACACTGTCCAAGCAATTGGCTAACGCCAATCTGGTTCAGACCAAGGGACCAAAGGAAAAGCAGGCGGCTTTCCACAGCAAGAAGAAGAACCCTGACAATCTAAAAGTCAAGGGAACTTCTATCAAGAAAAAGAAGCCAAAGTCAGAAATGCCTTGCTTCAAGTGTAGCAAGAAGGGCCACTTTAAGAATGAGTGTAAAGAAAAGACCAAGCAATCAGAGCAAGGAGAGCCTAGTAAGGTATCTATGATCACTGACGTAGTTGCTATGATTGCACAGGTTGATGCAGTAAGGACTGACTCTGACTGGTGGGTAGACACTGAAGCCTCCTGCCATGTATGCTCCAGTACGGAGTGGTTCACCACCTATACACCTACTTCTGAAGTGGTTATGATGGCGAACCAGGCACAAGCTGAAGTGCTCGGGATCGGGACGGTGGTGTTGAAGCTGACTTCGGGCAAGTCTCTGACGCTTCAAGGCGTGAAGCACGTTCCTGCTATCGCCAAGAACCTGATCTCGGGAGGCCTACTCTGCAATGCAGGCCTCAGGATGGACATCAATGCTGGCCAGATCGTGATGTCTATCAAGGGAACATATTTCGGAAAAGCTTTTTATACCGAAGGAATGTTCAAGATTCAGCTTGTAAATCAGTCCAATGTAATTAATGTTATTAATGAAGTCACTCATTCTGCTTATACTCTTGAGTTGTGGCATAATAGGCTAGGACATGTTCATTGTAAACGAATAAACAGAATGTATAGTCTAGGACTTATCTCCAAATATGGGGGTAAAGTAGAGAAATGTGACGTTTGTGCTTAAACGAAGATCACAAGGAAACCCTTTCCTCGGGTTAATCGAAGTACAGATCTTCTGGAGTTGGTTCACTCCGATATCTGTGACTTCAAACAGTTCTCTACAAAGGCCGGGATGAAGTATTTCATAACCTTCATCGATGACTTCTCAAAGTATGCGTTCGTCTACTTGCTGAAGGCTAAAGACGAAGCATTCGAGAAGTTCAAGGAGTTCAGAGCCGAAGTTGAGCGGCAGACTGGACACATCTAAAAGTCAAGGGAACTTCTATCAAGAAAAAGAAGCCAAAGTCAGAAATGCCTTGCTTCAAGTGTGGCAAAAAGGGCCACTTTAAGAATGAGTGTAAAGAAAAGACCAAGCAATCAGAGCAAGGAGAGCCTAGTAAGGTATCTATGATCACTGACGTAGTTGCTATGATTTCACAGGTTGATGCAGTAAGGACTGACTCTGACTGGTGGGTAGACACTGGAGCCTCCTGCCATGTATGCTCCAGTACGGAGTGGTTCACCACCTATACACCTACTTCTGAAGTGGTTATGATGGTGAACCAGGCACAAGCTGAAGTGCTCTGGATCGGGACGGTGGTGTTGAAGCTGACTTCGGGCAAGTCTCTGACGCTTCAAGGCGTGAAGCACGTTCCTGCTATCGCCAAGCACCTGATCTCGGGAGGCCTACTCTGCAATACAGGCCTCAGGATGGACATCAATGCTGGCCAGATGGTGATGTCTATCAAGGGAACATATTTCGGAAAAGCTTTTTATACCGAAGGGATATTCAAGATTCAGCTTGTAAATCAGTCCAATGTAATTAATGTTATTAATGAAGTCACTCATTCTGCTTATACTCTTGAGTTGTGGCATAATAGGCTAGGACATGTTCATTATAAACGAATAAATAGAATGTATAGTCTAGGACTTATCTCTAAATATGGGGATAAGGTAGAGAAATATGAAGTTTGTGCTCAAACGAAGATCACAAGGAAACCCTTTCCTCGGGTTAATCGAAGTACAGATCTTCTGGAGTTGGTTCACTCCGATATCTGTGACTTCATACAGTTCTCTTCAAAGGCCGGGATGAAGTATTTCATAACCTTCATCGATGACTTCTCAAAGTATGCGTTCGTCTACTTGCTGAAGGCTAAAGATGAAGCATTCGAGAAGTTTAAGGAGTTCAGAGCCGAAGCTGAGCGGCAGACTGGACAACAACTCAAAAGGATAAGAAGTGATCGAGATGGGGAGTACAGGTCTCATGAATTTGCATCGTTCTGTAAGGAACATGGAATTGTCAATGAGACTACGGCTCCGTACTCTCCTCAATCAAACGGAGTATCTGAGAGAAAGAACAGGACGTTGACAGAAATAATAAATTCAATGTTGTAGACTGCTGGCCTTCCTAAGTGCTACTAGGGAGAAGCTGCATTGACGGCCACTTATATTCTAAATAGAGTGCCTCATGCAACTTCAGACGTTATTCCTCATGAACTCTGGTTCAAGGTCAGACCTAACTTGAATATCATTCGAGTGTGGGGGTGTCTGGCGTATGTCAAGCTTCCAGATCTGAAGATTCAGAAGCTTGGGACAAGGACTACAAAGACGATCTTCTTGGGGTATGCCGAGAAGAGTGATGCTCGGAGATTTCTCGATATTGAGTCAAATCATATCATTGAATCTCGCGATGCAGAATATTTTGAAGACAAGTTTGCAAGGCACAAGAATATTGTTCTTTCGGATGTTCCGGAGAATAATGAGGGTGCACAAGAGACTGAAGTCTTCAATGAATATGTGGTCCAAGAAGATGTTGTTGTTGAAACAACGGTTGAACCAGAACAAGCTGAACCGTCAGCTAAGCGTGTGAGGAGGCCGAAGGACTTCGGAAGTGACTTTGTCACCTATCATGTGGAAGCAGATCCACTTACCTATGATGAGGCGATGAAGACCAGAGACGCGGTTTTCTGGAAGGAGGCGATTGACAATGAGATTGATTCCATCACCTCAAATAACATTTGGGTGTTGGTTGATCTTCCTGAAGGAGCGAAAACAATCGGATGTAAATGGATCTTCAAGAAGAAGATGAAAGCAGACGGAACTATTGACAAGTTCAAGGCTAGGTTGGTAGCCAAGAGATTTTCTCAGAAGCAGGGGATTGACTACTTTGACACATATGCTCCAGTAGCCCGGATGACCACCATCAGAATGTTGATTGCTCTCGCAGCAATAAATAAGATGGTGATACATCAGATGGATGTGAATACGGCTTTCCTAAATGGCGAGCTGACCGAAGAGATTTACATGCAACAGCCAGAGGGATTTGTTATCAGAGGTCTTGAAGACAAAGTCTGCAAGTTGATGAAATCCTTGTACGGTCTTAAACAGGCTCCCAAGATATGGGATAAGAAATTTGACAAAGTTATAAGGTCAAATGGCTACATGGTCAGCGATACGGACAAGTATGTTTACACGAAGTTCGCTGATGGAAGAGGTGTGATCGTTTGTCTGTACATGGACGACATGCTTATCCTAGGTACGGATATTAGATGTGTCACGGAGACAAAGAAATTCATCTCAAGCAAGTTCAGTTTGAAGGACTTGGAGGAAGCTGATGTGATCTTAGGGATCAAGATCATCCGGACAGACACTGGACTAGCGCTGTCACAGTCTCATTATATTGAGAAAATGATCACTCGTTATGGGTATCGGGATCTTCCAGGGATCGATACGCCGTACAGGTGTGATCTGAAGCTGAAGCCTAATTCAAGGGAAAGCGTCAGGCAGCTGGAGTATGCAAGCGTAATCGGGAGTTTGATGTATGCTACTACTGCCACAAGGCCTGACATAGCTTTCGCCGTGGGAATGCTGAGTCATTTTACGAGCAATCCAGGTGTTGAATACTGGAAAGCTGTGGAACGGGTTATGAGATATCTCAAGAAGACTCAGACATATGCACTGTACTACAGCGGAGATCCACAGGTAGTGGAAGGCTTCAGTAATGCCGGTTGGTGCTCAGAGGTGGAGAGCGAGAGGTCCACAGGTGGATACATTTTCACAATGGGTGGAGCTGCTATATCGTGGAAGTCGAAGAAGCAGACTATGCTCTCGCGGTCATCCATGGAATCTGAGTTCTTTGCACTTGATACCGCAGCCGAGGAAGCAGAATGGCTTCGGGAGCTCATGTATGATCTTCCAGTGGTTGGGGCGCAAGTACCGGCGATACCGATATACTGCGACTACCAGGCGACTGCGGCGGTGGCATCAAATGATCTCTTCAACGGGAAGAAGAGGACTGTGCGGTTGAAGCACAGGGCAGTACATGATCTTATCAAGAGAGGTGTTATTGCAGTGATTGATATTCGGAGTCAGAAGAACCTGGCGGATCCGTTCACCAAGGGCCTCAAGCGCCAGCTGGTCGATGACACAGCTTGTAAAATGGGCTTGAAGGCATTCTGATATTGTATTATTGTATTCCTAGCATAAAGTTTTATGCTATTAGTTCAAAGATTTATCTACTAGGCATCTAGCTTTTGGTTCAAGGGAGGACCACTAATCGGAAGAATATCAGGAACGGTGGGTACATGTTCTATTGGGCATGGAGAGGTTACGGACCTATAACCACTGTTGTCTACTGTTGTTTTCTGCGGAAAACAGGTCCTGTGGGAGGTTAGCTTAAATGCCTTAATGAGTTCTCAGGCATTTGGAATGTCTGGTATGCTTTACAGGAAGCATGGTAGCACAGCACTACAAGGAGTGTGACTCCATGCTATGTGTGGCGGTGACTCCACCATGAGGTTCTCGAAGGAGGTAAAGCCTCGGTATGTTAGCCAAGTCACAGCGGCGTAGCACCGCAAATAGGCAGTTGGCCTAATGTTGTATATTGAATTAAAGAGGGATGTAGTCAGCACTACAAAGAGGAGGTGTTCCTCATGTTACGGGTGGCACGACACCACAATGAGGTAAACCCGGCTAGGGATAAAGCCTCGGCCTTGCAAGCCATGTCGTAGCGGCGTAACACCGCACAGAAGCGTAAGGCTTCATGCTGGGTAGTTTGGCACTACAAAGTGGCTAGTCCTCATGCTACGGGTAGTATGACACTACGATGAGGTTCCCGGTGATTCGGGGTAAGGTCCTCGGCTTAAGGCTATGTCATAGCGGCGTAGCACCGCAAAGGAAGCGTTGGACGTTTCATGCCATGTCTCTTTAATAAAGAACTCACCTATAGTGTATGGACAAAGAGATATCAGGCCGTCTCTTGAGGGTAAACTTGTAGACGCCCAATATTATACACTGAAACCAGGCGGCACACGGCCTTAAATGTGCAGCCAGAAGCACATGTAACTACATTATGTGAATGGAAAGAATTTCAGCTATGATGCAGAATTCAAGGCTTAGTCCATTCTTGTATTATAGTTTGATTTTTGACTCACGTGGAAAGATTCAAGTCTTAAGTGGCATCTATCCAAAAAGCATAATGGATAGTTACTGTGGGGAACACTCGTACTCATATATATAGAGATATGTGGGTGATTGTTGGGTTTTTAGCCTTTAGTTTTGGTTTTTAGTCCCACATCGGCTAGAAAGGAATGTGTATCTCCATATATGAGTCTTTGCTCTTTATGGAGATGCACATGTAGTGCACATGGGTGTGTGCCATGTGGGATTAATTATTAATGGTATAAAGGCTTAATCAACAATTAAGAAGCTGTAAGCTTTTTGCTTTTGGAAATTTATTTCCATGGAGCTAAGCTCCGTAGGAGCTTAGCGACTTGGACTCGGACTCGGACTCGGACTCGGACTCGGACTCGGGCTCGGGCTCGGACTCGGGCTCAAGGGCTCATGAGGCGTAATGTGGCGTTTTGTTGGCGCACTTTGCACTTAGTACGTCAGCATCGTCGCTAGGCGTATAGTGCACTTAAGTTGCGCTCGTTGCGCGAGCCACTTGCGCGACTACGTTGCGCGGCCCGTTACGCGAGCCCAGTTACGCTGGCCCAGTTATGCAGCCCAGTACGCAGCCCAGTACGCACAGTGTGCGCAGCGTGCGTAGAGTGCACAGTGTGCGCAGCGTACGCAGTGTGCATAGAGTGCGTATGTGCGTATGGTTGGCTGCATATTAGAGCGGGAACGGTTGCAGCAGTTGCTGCATGTTCAGGAGTGGTTCTGCCACTATCCTGAAGTGCAGGCAACTGCTTGGCAACTGCCCCGTGGGCTATATATGCAGGTTCTCTCCTCTCTCTCAGTTGGAAGAAGTAATCAGAATTCCAGAGAGAAAACTCTAAGTGTTCTTTAACACAACAGAGTAGTGAGCGTGTTGTTTAACACAAACACTAGTAATTTTTAGTACGCATGAGTTCTGTTACTTCAAACAGAGAGAGAAGAGTACCATTGCCAGAGGAGTTCGCCGTCTTTCGAGGAGTCAGAAGAGCAGGAGTGTTCCAAGGTTTTTCGTCAACCTTGCTGGTTCCTGGAAGCTGTTCGCAGAGGGCGAATAAAGCTTTGAGCAACGGTGATAATTCACCCCAGCAATCCCATCTCTCGCCTGTCATCCTTCTGTTGCCTTTAGCAGTTCTGTTAGTATCTTCTTTTTAGAAGGCACTACTGCCAGTTTGCTACGATCACGAAAATCTCTTTAGTATTCGTGTATTACGATATCTTTTTAGATTTCGTAATTTGCAGAATCCTTCTGGATCTCTGTTGCAAAATCTTCTTTAAGGAGTTGCATTAGAAACGTTGTCTTTACAACTGTTTCATTTTCTCAGTTTTCCATCGAAAAATTGTGCCCCGGCGTTCCCGACAATAACAAACACTATCTATCCCGCCACCTGGAGTGTCTTACCATCTGCCATCTGTCCCTCTTTGTCAATCAAGTTATTTGGTTGGTCATAAGTAGCCACCACGATGGCAAGATCATCATTTAGATGAGCATTAAGAGCAGCTACTGTTGTAGCAGGTACCCCTAAGTTATCATCATGAGCCCTAACAAGGGCCGTAGGAGCAGCCCCCCATCTGTAACGCGAGTAGTCAGATGAGTGCGCGTACTAGTAGTCGGCCGACCGTCAGTTTGTGTTGCATGAACACCCTTCCCCTTATCACGTGCAGAAACTTTACAAAAGTCACGGAGATGACCTTGTTGCTTACAATAGGAGAAGTACATGGGTTGAGATTGATATTCGACTTTATGTGCTATAGTTCTCCCCCTGACAACTGAATCCGAACCAGTGGAGGAAGGGGCTTGCTAGAGTCAACCTCAATAAAGACCCGAGCCGTACTTGGACGAGTAATGTCCTCCGTCGCTTTGTCGAGTTTCAGAGGAGTACCCACACCCAAAGCACTAGAAAAAAGTATATGCTTGTCAAATAGCTGATGAGACAGACCTGGGAAGGACACCCACGTGGGGGCTAATGGGGATTCCAGAGAGGAAGAGAAGTCTTTGGTCTATTAAAATAGTCTCATAGGCAGACAAGAAATGTACCAGATGTCTATGGCACGCAAGCGAAGAAAGTCCTCCTCGAGCGAAGGTCGAATGAGATGTGTTTGGCATCAATGAGCCCAACCTTAACGTTACATAAAAATTTGCAATCGGAGAAGGCTTTCCTGATAGCTTCCAGCGGAGACGGAGATCTAAAAAATTTACCAATAAGGGAAAACTTGAAAGGTTGAATAAGGAGTTGCTCTTTCTCATCAGGGAAAGAAATTGAAGGAACTCCATGCACCAAAGAAGGGAAACGGATCCCTACGAGCCTACCGGACCTAGATTTCGTGCCTACCACTGTATCAACAAATGATAGGGCCATAGGAACCCTAGAAAGAGAGAAAGAAACACAAAAGGAAGGTCTTGGGGTCCGGTCGGATTCATCGGCCCGGCCAGAGGCCAAGCCGGAGCCAGAGGAGAGAATATGAGGATTAGGGTTCAGTGCAGGGGCAAGCCGCCGCTCTCCAAAGCATTCGTTATATATATATATATATATATATATCTATATATATATATATATATATATATATAATTTTTTTGGTTTGTGTATCATGGGATACCATGACACAACACTACGTATCCTATTTAGGACACGTACTCCATATCTTGACTCAAAACGGACACAAAAATTCCTATGAGGACACGTATCAAAAACTTGGTGCACAAGCTTGCGATATACCCAAGATACTCTACTAAACCTTGTCTGAATCCTACCATATTTCATGGGCAAGCCTAAAATATATATATATAGAACATAATTAGGGTATTTCTAAGCTAGTGTTAAGTGTCATGTGTAATAGAGCATGTGCACCACATGTGTAGGAGTCCAAAAAACCCAAATCGACCCCATGTCCTACAGTATCACAATATGACCTACACATATCTATTTATGGACACGAATCTAGACACTCACAACCAAAATCTACATCCTCCTTACGACACCTCCCCCGTCGAGACAGAACAGCCACAAGCCACCCTTTCTTCCATTACCTAACTCCTACCTCCCAATTGAAGCTAGTGTTAAAAGACCCAATAGCCTAGAACATTCAATAGCCTAGAACAATTCTAAAAAAGCCTATCTTTGGGAAGGTCCTCAGCCAACATTAGCAACCCTAGAATAAACCTCATCAACAAATTCAGCATCCTTCTCATGGAACACACCGATGATACTCTGGAGGCGAATGGCTACCATAAAGCCAACAATTCTACAAAGGCCGTCGAGATCGAGATCATCACTCAGAAGCAGGATCACCCTTCGGAAGCGAGAAGCACCTAGGAAAAAACTGCTGGGGAGGAGGCTCACCAGGAGTCGTTTGGCGAGATACATAACAGGGAGCCATGTGGAATGTAGGACTTTCTACCAGCCGATCCAGAAACCTACTATAACCTCCTCAATAAAGCCGACATACACACAGAGCTTCTAGCCAACAAAGGGAACTAATCAGTGCCAGGCTAAAATAAGCGATTGACGCAAGTTTTACTAGCCTAGACAACCTCTTTGGAGCTTTGGCCAAAATAGAAGGAGAGGTATACCTGCACCCTGCAGCAAATCCAGTCGACATCAGTAAGGACAGAAGTACAAAGAAAAACGGAATGGACGTCACCATCACTAAAAAATCTAACAAAAGAAGTGCAGAAGAGGTCACGACCATGATCACTCGATCGACCGTAAAACTCAACAGCTCCTCCCTCCCCAGCCACCTAAATAATTAACATCCTTTCATGGAATGTCAGGGCCTCGTGAACCAACCTTGAGAAGATTAAAATGTCTCAAGAGACTCCCCAGAATTGATGTCCTTGTGATTATTGAACCAAAATCCCTCTGAAGAAAATCAACTCTATCCAGCTGCAGTTAGGCTTCTCCTCTGCCATCGCCAGCTGTCACGATAATTGGATCCTCTTTGTAGCAGATGTGAAGCACGACACCATCAAAGACTTGAGACAGGAGCTCTCGTATTGGGCGGAACACCCTACGCTTCAGTCTCGGTCTCTCCTGTCCGTAGTTTACGGAAGCTGTGATATCTCTGAGCATAACCAACTTTAGAATTTGCTGAAAGGCACACACCAACAATATATCAACCTCCCGTGGCTCTGTTCGATGATTTCAATACAGTCACTTGCAGGAAGGAAAAGTCAGGAGGTCGGCCCCCTCCTACAGAAGCGATGTACGACTTTGTCAACTTTATCTTCAACGCCTATCTGTCTTCGCTCCAATTTTTTGGTAACACCTTCACGTGGTGTAACATACAGAAAGGGGCCCAGCGACAATACTCCCACCATGATCGTGGTATCATTAAGTCTAAGTGGCCCGACCTCGATCTTAATTCCAGACTCACTCAACTAAATGCCACCGAATCGGATCATTCCTCGCTCCTCATCGAGTTTAGTAGAATTTCCAGTCAGCCCAAGAAATGTTTTTGCTTCCTTGACCAGTCGAGCCATCAACCACAATTCAGGGACATTATGTCAGATGATTGGAAAGGTCCCGAGGCTCTCAATCCTCTCAAATGCGTGGCTGCCAAACTCAAAGATACCAAGAAAGCTCTCACTATTTGGAGCAAGAAAGCTCACAAAGATATTTTCCAAGCTGTCCGAACTGCGAAGGATGATGTCTCTTGCGTTGAGATACTATTTTCCCACAACGGCTCTCCTTTGGCTCGTACCTCTTTCAACCTGACCAGAGCGCTCTTTAAGTTCTGCCTCAAAATCGATAGAAGGATTTCTAGAAACAGAAAGCTAGACTGACCTGTGATATTGAGGGCGACAAGAACATGAGCTACTTCTACTCCTGCGTCAAGAAAAAAAGACAACAACTCAACCTCCACCAGATCACGGACGAGAGCGGTCGCATCCTCAAAGAACAACGAGATTTTTAGTCGGCCGCGGCAACTTTCTGTACCAACTTGTTCACCAAAGATGACATCTTCAAGGGCGAGGCTTTTCTCGCGGTAATTCCTTGCTTAATAGAAGACAGAGATAACGTCCAACTGCAACTCCCGCCCTCCGAAATAGAAATCAAAGACGCTGTTTGGGCGCTGAACGAGCATAGTGCCCTTGGCCGGGACGGATTCACTAGTGTCATCTTTAGATCCTGTTGGGACATCATCAAGTCAGATATTCATGAGACGGTGACTGCCTTCTTTCAAAGAGCCAAATACCCCAAATTGATATCCATTGCCAACTTGATCCTTATCCTTAAGAATGATAACCCGGAGGCCTTTAAAGATTTTTGCCCTCTAAGCTGTGCACCTTCACGAACAAAGTCATTTCTAAGATTATAGCTAATTGTATGACCGATCTTCTTCCCAAGATCATCTCGGAAGAGCAAAGCGGATTCGTCCGTGGTCGTAATATCTCAGACAACATCCTGTTGGCTCAAGGGATGATTAGCTTCATGAAATTTTTATCTAGGGGAGGGAAGATTGCTATTAAGGTGGACATAGAAAAGGCCTATGACAGGTTTTATTGGCAATTCATGTTCTGGGTGTTCAGGGCCTTTAGGTTTTTGGAGATTTGGATAGACATCGTTTGGAGATCGATCAGTAACTTGTGGTTCTGTACTATCATCAACGAACAAGCAGAGGGCTTTCAAATCGAACCATAGAGTCTGACAAGGTGACCTTTTATCGTCCACCATCTTCATTATTATTGCTGAGGTGCTGAGCAAAAATCTAAAACAAATGGTTGGCACCCCCCGTTTCCAGCATTTCTACACCACTAGAGGCTGTCCGATTATCACCCACCTGGCCTATGCCGACGACATCCTCATCTTCTCTTTCGACGATGCTAGGTCCGTTGAGGTGGTCAACAACATACTGTAAAGATACTCCAGATGCTCTGGTCGGCGTATCAACCCCAACAAGAGTGTTATTTATGCTTACCACATCGCTGATAGAGCCTACACTTCCATGCTCACTAATATTACTTCCTTCTTGATTGAGTACCACCTTTCTCCTATTTAGGATGTCCCATAGTTTATGATAGATCTAATACGGGGCTGTTTGACGGGTTGGTAGGCAAAATCAGAAAAAAGATTGAGGGATAGCACAACGCAATCTTATTACCCGACGAAAAGATGGTTTTGATCCAGCATGTGCTTTCTTTCATCCCGATTTACACCCTGGCCGCATGCTCTCCTCCTAAGAAGGTTCTCACCACTATTGAAAACTTTTTCTCCAACTTCTTCTGGGCACTACGATGGCAAGGATAAGCATCATTGGGCCAGTTGGGACTCAATGGCTAGACCCACGGCTAAAGGTGGCCTAGGATTCTATAGGTTGGCTTACTTTATCGATGCTTTCTCGATGAAGATGTGTTGGAAGCTCCGAGAGAACCGATCTATTTGGGCTCATTTTATGAAGGTTAGATACTTCAAGCACATTCACCCTACAGTAGCCTCCTTCAATAGCAGATCCTTTGCTTCTTGGTGATGGATCGTGAATGGTCGACGACTCGCCGAGCCTTTGATTCGTCTCCAGCTAGGCTCGGACGAATCGTCCCTATTTTATGAAAAGTGGTCCGAGGATGCCCTTCTCCCCTAATTCGGGTATCCCTACCAATAGTGCGATCAGATAGCTGTGGGCCAGCGATGGGGAGTGGAATTAGGAGAGGGTTCGGGCTTCGATCGATGAAAAGGCGGTAGTAGACTTAGCGTCTCTGGTTTGAAGGTTGGGTCGGATCCAGACTATCTGAGGTGGTCCCTGTCGGCCAACGGCTCCTTTTTACTAGCATCGGCATGGCGAGTGGTTCGCAGCCTCGGAGTGCCATCCCCTATTATCGGACCATTCTGGCAGTCTTGTATCCCAAAGAAGTGGTTCTTCCTAATTTGGGGAGCATTTCATGAGAAACTTTCCATCGACGACATCCTTGCAACCATTGGTATCAGTTTAGCTTCAACGTATTATTGTTGTACAGCCTGCCAGCCTAAAACTATTGAGCACATCCTCTCGTCTGGAGAATTAGCTTCGAAGGTGTGGATCAGGTTCTCTAAAGATTGTCTCTAGTACCAAGACATTGGGGGCTTCAACGATCTTCTTGCCACCTGGGGTAGAGCTCGTATGGCCACCAGATCGTTGCAGCTGCCATCATGTGGGTCATTTGGAAGAATCGTAATAAATACAGATATAAAAGGCACCAATTTACCTCCAACCAACTGATCCATGAGGTTCATAGACATATTCACAAGGTTAGTAGACAATACAAGCATGTTCGGAAGGGATTCTGGGACTTTCTGATCCACTGCCTAGTTGCTTTGTTTGAGATTTTGCTCTCTGAGCTGGAGCATTCCTCCCCGCTCCTTTTCTTTTCATTTTTTAGCTTCAGATCATACTTGTAAAGGCTACGACATTTTGTGCCTTTGATATGAATACATGGAATGGGGGCTGAAAAAAAAAAATATATATACAATGTTTTTAATATATATATATATTTATATATATATACATATATATATATATATATATATATATATATATTGTATAGGTGTCATATATTGTATACGTGAGTTTGACAGTATCATGAGTGTGTGTATGTATATTTGGGTATGTTGGTGTGTATGTATAATGCTATAGGAGGATGTGAGAGTCCTGTGTGCATCCTAGAGTGTCTTGGGCTGTCATAAAGAGGTTGTATGTATGTGTATATACTTGCACCGACAGCCTAGACTACTGCCTATGTGTATCAATCATTGTAGGGGGCACCACTTGAATTCTATTGATGTAGGAAAAATGATATTAGGATGTGTGCAAGTATTGACTGCAGTGTACTAATATGCACTGTCTATTCCAGTAGTGGCAGACGATAGAGGAATAAGGGCACATGTGTAGGCTTAGGGTGTACCTATGTTGCATTCCTATGACAGTAGGAAGGGTATAGTGCATGGGTGTTCTTATGAGTGAGTGCATGTGTGAGAGCATGTGTATGTGTTTAGACAAAACACATGTGAGTGAAGAGAGTGTGAAAAAGTGTTATGTGAGAGGAAAAATAGGGACTGTGTTACCTATGTGAGGGGTAATAATGTGCACATATGGCAGAGTATTGTGTGTAGGTGAAGAGTGAATGTGTGTGAGAAGGAAAGAAAGACAGTAGGTTATACATGTGTGTGCTAAATGTGCATTGTTTGTCTAAGGCCTGCACACACAGACAGGACTGTGCAAACACAGGGGTGTGTAACAGGCTAGGGGTTCCTGCCTCCTGTTGGCAGTATAGGGAGCGGTGGCAAGGCATGTGTTGGCCTGCACTTGGCATAGCTTGGCAAGGCCTATGTTGGCCTGCACTTGGCATGGCTTAGCAGCATAGGTAGCTTGTGTAGCCTATGCACACAGGAACTGGGAGAAAGGAATTAGCTCACTGCAGGATGGGCTTGGCAGCACAGGTAGCTTGTGTGTGGCAGAGTGTGTGGTTGCTGTGTTCATATTAAATACCTGTGTGTGCATTAAAAGAGGCATGTGCATATAAGTCATTATAATATGGGGAGTGTTAGGTGTATGTGAGTCATTAGAAGAATGGAATATGGGGTCCTATTAAACTGTGCACATGAGGGAGAGACATGTGTATTTGTCTTACCTATATATGTGTGTGACTGTTAAGTAAGTTGGGAGTGTAATAGAGTGAGGGAGACAGGAGGCTTGGTATCCTAGTAGGGGAAACTGTTAGCAAATAAGAAGGCAACAACATTAATAGGTAGTGGCAACGGTGCTACCAAGGTTAGCATCAGTAGGAATTAGAAAGGGAGTAGTAACATCATTGATATGGAATAACATCAACAACAGGTAGTTATATTACTATAGTTACAGGTGTAGTATAGGAGAGGTATAAACTGTCCAGTGGGTACGAATCAGGTGTGTGAGTGTTTGAGGCTTGGTCTTTCTTTAATGAGAGTATGCAAGTGTATAACAATATCAAGTTGAGACAAGAAAAGTGAGGGTAAGGTATTATAGTTAACCTAGTATTAAAGTTGCTTGAACATGTGTGTAATATGTGTAGACATATGGAGATCAGTTACGGGTATCAACCTATTATTAGGTAATTAACAATGTATATATGTACATTGCAAAGATATTCCTAGGAATATGGGTATTGCACTACTAAAATACAGCAAATTAGCGACGGAAGATTAGCGATGGATCAAATCCGTCGGCCATAGCGACGGTCTCGCGACTACCTTGTGACTAGCTACCGTCAGAAAGCAATGTATATTTTTTTTAGTTTTTTACGTCAAAATCAGACGCACATCTGTCGCTAATTTGACGAAATATTAGCGACCGATTCATGTCCGACGCTAATATGTCGCACATTGTGGCGGCAAAATCTGAAATAAATGATGCACTAAATTAGCGTCTATGTGGCGACGAACTTTCCTCGGTAATCTAGTTGGTATTTAGCGGCTACTTACCGATGGATATATCCGTCGGTAATCCGTCACTAAATACAGTAACCTAACTTAAATTGTCCGACGGGGGGGAGGGGGGAATTTTTTATTCCCCCCAAAAAACTCTCTCTCTTCCCTCTCTCTCTCTATATCTCTCTCTCTCTCTCCGGCGAGGTCTCTCCGACGGGTCACATTCTTCGACGAAGCTCTCTCTGACGGAATATCTCTCTCTCAGGTATGCTCTCTCTCTCTCCTCCCTCTATCTCTCTCTCTCTATTTAGGGTTTCGGGTTGGTGGGGGGTCGGCTGTCGCTGGGGCTGGCGGGGTGAGGGAGAGGTTGTTGAGGACGGAGGACAGGGTAGGGTTTAGGGTTTCGGGGCAGGGGTAGGGTTTCGGGTGGGGGGGTGGGTCGGCTGTCGCGGGGGCTGGCGGTGGTGGAGGGAGGAAGGGGGACGGGGGTGGATGGTGTTGGGTGCGGGGCGACGTGAGGGGGAGGGGGGGTGAAGGGGAGGGGGTGAAGGGGAGGGGGGTGGGTGTTTGCTGTCGGGGGGTGAAGGAGAGGGGGTGGGTGTTTGCTGTCGGGAAGGAGGGGGTGGGGTGGGGATTTGCTGTCGGGGGGTGAGGAAGAGGGGGGTAGGTGTTTGCTGTCAAAGGGGGGAGGGGGTGGGGTGGAGGTTTGCTGTCGGGGGGTGAGGGGGAGGGGGGTGGGTGTTTGCTGTCGAGGGGGGAGACGGTGGGGTGGGGGTTTGCTGTCGGGGGGGTGTGGGAGGGAGAGGAGGGTGGGGGGTTTGGTGTCCGACGAGGTAGGGGAGGGGGTGGGGGGGTATCGGTGGTTTTGGATCAGACCATTCCTATGAGTATCGATGGTTTCGAATCGGTGTATCGGATCGGAGGAGGGGGTATAGGTGGTTTCGGATCGGACCAATCCTATGAGTATCGGATCAGGGGAGGGGGGTATCGGAATCGGAATCGGTATCAGACCGATACTGACCGATACCGGTACTATTTGGCAAAATAGGTCGAAATACAAAGAAGAAAGTCCTCAAATGTAAGGAAAAGAGTCAAAACTCCTCACCATTGGCAACCCTATTGTATGGGGTTCTTATTTGATGCCTCTACACTATTTATTGCAATTTTGAGGGTTTATAATGTATATACCTATTGGGAGATGGATTTCTAATAAAAATGGCTCCAAGGTCTAAAAATCCCCAAGCTCCAAGTGCTGCATCCTCTAATCTCATACAACTGATGACTAACTCTGATATTTGGATTACTGACCTCTCTAACTCATGTATCCTAATTGCTATTGATTCTCTGATAGTTCTCTTATTTATTCTGTATTTTGGCTCCAGCTCCAGCTCCATTTGTATTAATCTACGGTACGACATGGTGATCAGGACATAGTCCCTGCAGCCATTCGACTGGCGAGGCAGAAACTATGTAGCCGTAGATAAAGTTGACTGTCCTTCGACCCTCATCCCTCGGCAATGATGATACGACAACCTATCACTATATCTTATATAGTAGTAGATGATGTTTTAGTATTACATTATGTGAGTTCATCTTAATTTTGTTACATTCTTCAGATATTAGATACTAGATTTGATAAGAACATATACTACACTATATGTACAGAACATAGATGATTCACACTAATGTATGCTAGAATGAATTTTGGGTTGTGTTCTGAGCCATCCATTCTCACACTTAAAACACATATGAATTAGAACTGTGTGTCAATCTTTGGTTTTGTATTTTTGGCGAACCCAGGGATTGGATTCTGTATTTTGTATTTTGGATTCTGTATTTTGGCTCCAGCTCCAGCTCCATTTGCATAAATCTACGGTACGACATGGTGATCAGGACATAGTCCCTGCAGCCATTCGAGTGGCACGGCAGAAACTATGTAGCCGTAGATAAAGTTGACAGTCCTCCGACCCTCATCCCTCAGCAATGATGATACGACAACCTATCACTATATCTTATATATTAGTAGATGATGTTTTAGTATTACATTATGTGAGTTCATCTTGATTATGTTACATTCTTTATATACTAGATACGATAAGAACATATACTACACCATATGTACAGAACATAGATGATTCACACTAATGTATGCTAGAATGAATTTTGGGTTGTGTTCTGAGCCGTCCGTTCTCACACTTGAAGAAAAATTGAATTTTTTGTAATTTATCTGAGGCACAAATATCGCTCGAGTGAGCCAAAGGCATGCAGCCACTTCCCTCCCTCCATTCCCCCTCTCCCTCTCTCATGCTATCAACGTCACAACTTTTCCAGTGTTGCTCCCTCTAATGATGATGAACGCAAAAATCAAAGACCCCCTCTCCTTTCTCACTCTTCACAGTTATCACAACAGGAAGGATCAGTATTTTCTAGTTCTCTTCCATCTATCCATTCCTCCGTTCTGATCAAGCCTCCACATATGATATCCAGCTCAAGTGTAGAGGCGGGGGAGAAGAAGTGGGCAGGAAGAGGAGGGGGAAGCAGCATAGCCGGCGGCAAGACCTGGAGGAATTTCAGTAGGTTTTTTTCAACATCCGTAGGAGAACTATAAGGATATATCTTTTCATAACATGTCACCTTGTCAATGACCCTTAATGTGAATATCATGTTACCGAAGTGTCGAAAGACTAATATGTCATAATTTTCTAAGCCGTATGCTTTGACATAATCCTCCCAACTCTTTCCTCCTATGTAGTAATCTTGCACTTCATAAAGAAATGCAAGATTACTAAATAGGAGGAAAGAGTTGGGAGGATTATGTCAAACATACGGCTTAGAAAATTATAACATGTTAGTCTTCCGACACCGTGATAACATGGTTGTCATATTAAGGGTCTTTGACAAGGTGACATATTGTGAAAAAATATATCCTTATAGTTCTCCTACGGATGTTAAAGAAAGCCTCTGTACTTCCTCCAGGTCATGCTGCCGGCTGTGCTGCTTCCTCCTCCTCTTTCTGTCCACTTTTTCTCCCCCGCCTCTACAGTTGAGCTGGATATCATATGTGGAGGCTTGATCAGAACGGAGGAATGGATGGATGGAAGAGAACTAGAAAACACTGATCCTTCCTGTTGTGATAACTGTAAAGAGTGAGAAAGGAGAGGGGGGTCTTTGATTTTTGCGTTCATTATCATTAGAGGGAGCAACACTGGAAAAGTTGTGACGTTGATAGCATGAGAGAGGGAGAGGGGAAATGGAGGGAGGGAAGTGGCTGCATGCCTTTGGCTCACTCGAACGGTATTTGTGCGTCATCTGGTGGGGCTTCTCCGGCTCCAGCACCGTGTCCAGCTCCAGCTCCAGCTCCAGGCGATCAGTAGTTTCATTTTTGCATTTTTGGACTGTACTATATTTTTGACTTTGTACGTATTTGGGGATATTTAGTTTTTTCGTTAAGGATACTGAGTTTGTACGTATTTACGGATATTATATATTGACATTGTTCGTTGCGGATAGTATTTTTTCTTTATATTTTTTGTATATTCTGGAATGTATTGTGCGTGCCGGTGTTGAGTGTTCCACCGAGGGGGTCGGCAAACCCAGGGATTCGATTTTGTATTTTGTATTTTGGCTCAGGCTCCAGCTCCATTTGCATTAATCTACGGTACAACATTTCGCGACATATAGTAGTAGATGATGTCTTAGTATTACATTATTGTGTGTGCCGGTGTTGACTGTCCTCCGACACTCATCCCTCGGCAATAATGATACGACAACCTATCACTATATCTTATATAGTAGTAAATGATGTCTTAGTATTACATTATGTGAGTTCATTTTGATTCTGTTACATTCTTCAGATACTAGATACAATAAGAACATATACTACACCATATGT